>OX104063.1:276880541-276959864 GCA_944474145.2 Dicrocoelium dendriticum
CTTGAGTCTACAGAGTCTAGACCGTTTAAATGTTGCTGGTCTGGAAAGGGTCAAAGAAGCAGACCGGTCAGATGAGACTAGGTTATTACAGGGCACATAGTTGGCAGTCCGATTAGAGAAGGTTTGAAGGTAGAGAACGTCATAAGAAGACGGCCTGGATAGGGAGAGGTTTACTTATAAGGTGTGGAAAAGTCCATGGGGCTCGAGCGTTCGCACTTCTCATTCAATGCCGGTAACGTCACAGCAGTCTGAATGAATTCGGAGAGCAGGGGACCGATCAGACGAGACTGGATTAGTCGGCACACTTAGAGTAAGTAGTACAGTTGAGGTGGGAAGGTAAATAAAGAGCCAGCGGAGACGGATGGGTTGGGATGCAAGAGGCTAAATGAATAAAAGGTATGCAGGTATGCAAGTATGCAAGTGTGTTGGTAAATGGACAGTTGTAGCTGTTTATAGGGAGAACACTTGCCAGACGAAAACCCATCACGACCTGAAGCAGTTCCGCCGATCCATTGAATGGCAAGTTGTAACTGATTATGCTTCTTCGTGAACATTTGTTTGCTCGGTTACTCGCAGTCAAGTTACGTCCCATTTTTCCGTTGGCTGATGAGTTAGGCGAGAGCTTATTTCGTTCCCGGGTCCTGTTCTGTCCTGACGGAATGTCTCGGCCAGATGTGTAAGTTATGAATTGCATAGTATGTGATGCGTTCTTGGGCTGTAGAACCGTTGAAAGTCTCCAAGGGATATCCAAAGAAATAGGTCGAAGCCCTGAAGGATGGTATATTGTCCCGAAAACAATTTGGAGCCAGCCCGTGATAATTTGTAAAATGGGTTGGAAGCGTAGATATCCACGGCCAAATGAATGGGTAAGGCGGGGTAAGGCGCTTCAGATGAATATAAGCAGTAGAGCAAAATGGCCGAACCCAATTGTTCTGGTCTTGCATCGGCAAGAGAACGTGCCTTCCGAATTCAACAGGAGAGCTCCGTGCAAGAAGTATGTAAAAGAGATATTGTTTGGCGAATTGAAGTCAATTGTTTAGACCTCAAGCAAATTTTATCCTTGCAAGATAACGGATCATTTGCCTGATCGGTATGTTTTAAGTGCTGTAGATAAGCTTCCACTCGTTGCCCCGTATCTAACTAATGCCACAGCTATGGACGATTTCTTGGGTGCTCGAAGCCGTATCTGTGACAACCTCGAAAAAACGGCAACGAAAAAAGACAGCCTGACATCTAAACGGAAGGGATGCATCCGGAACGCAACCAAGCAATTTCAACAATGACTGAATTAAAGTACTCCTTTATCATCTACTCGTTATTTAAATAAATCTAGTACATGTATCATAAGTGACGAAATACAACGAGGAGCGTGCAGCTCACAAATTAGTAGAGGATGAAAGACTATTCTACATTAGGAATGAAGATGGGACAAAGCGACTTTGAAGGTTCTTAAAGTGCATATACCAAAGTTATGGGACCGCAGAGGAAGAAGAGGTATGCGGAATGTAGAAAAAAACCACTCAGAAGAGGCTAAAGGGACGCGTTGACTCAGGCCTAGATTGCTAGGAATATAATAAGTTCATGTTACCCTAATCGCCCAATAAAGGGCGGCCTTTGCTTTGTAGTTACTACAGCTCTTACCTCCACTGTTCTATGCGTCCATCTGGATTCCTTCTGACACCGTAGGGTTCCACTCTTACTGGTTCCCCTAACCTATTGATACGCCGACAAGCCGTCCTATCGCACAACTGCTGGTCTGATAGTATTGCTACTTTTTCAATCCAATCCTCCTACCAACTATGCCTTCTTATACTTTACTCAAAACCTTATCAACTAAACTGCCCGCTTGACAGTTCATCTTCTCTGCTTCGCTTATAATATAGCTTCTGCTGCTACGTAGTTTATCCGGCTATCACTCCAATTGTTCCATGTGCCCATCTGGTCTAATGTTGACACCGTAGCAGTTCACCTTGAGTTGTTTACGTAACCAACTGATGCGCCAATGCTTTTCCTAATACCACAGTCGTTGGTTCATAATATTGCTTGTTCTACTACCCAAGTCCCGCTTTAGCTAAGATCGGTCTTTCGTCACTATTACTCTCCCCCATTTAACTGACCGCTTTGCAGTTCATGTTTCCTTAAGCTCTCAATTAAGAGCGGCCACTGCCACGTAGTACTTCCGGCAATTACGCGCACGGTTCTCTTCGTCCATCTGTCTTGCTTTTGAAGCCGTGGAATTCCACCCTCTGTGATTCACCTAATCTACGGTTGCGCCGACGCGCCGTCCTATTTCACAACTGCTGGGTTAATAGTATTGCTAGTTCTTCAATCCACTTCTGGCTCCAACGACGGCCCTTCCTTCTTCACTATAACCCTTCGCAAATTAACAGACTGCTCGTCAGTCCAGGTTCCCTTATTCACTTATTGTAGAGCGGCTTCCGCTACGTAGCTAATCCGGCTCTTACTCTCATTGCTTCCTGCCCCATCTGGCCTACGCTTGCTGCCGCCTAATTCTACATTTGAGTGGTTAACATTATATACCGAAGCGAAAATGCGCCGTCGTAATTTACACTTATTGGCTCATAGTATAGCATGTTCCACAACCCAATCGCCGCTGCAGCTACGGCCTTTCTTTCTGCAAAATAACCTTCCTTCACTTTATTGACTGCTCGATAGACCATGTTCCCTTGATCACTTAACAACCTTTGGTTTCTGCTGCGTTAATCCTGCCATTAGCCATACTGTTCTCTGAGTCCGTCTGGTTTACTTTTGACGCCGTATTCGACCACCCTCGAATAGACCAGCTAAGCTATTGAAGCACCGACAGCTCAGCTGGTTACACAATTGCAAGTTCCTAGGTTGAGCTTCTGCTGTTTAATTAGTATTCGGTCGCCACACGTCCTTGAAACCCTTCTGTCTTCTCTCACATTAGCCCCAACCCGTTTTAACTCATACTCAGTTGACTGATTACCGGAAACATGCTCTAGATAATCCTGCACCTGAAAGTTATTTACCCGTTGGGCTGTGCTTTTTGTTGCATAATCCCAAAGCATCTTCAGCATAATATCTTTTGCACATTGTATATAAATAAATAAATAAATATTTTATTCTCGACAAAGCGAGACACACCTTTTGGGCATGATCAGAACATTGCACCATTGTACATGATAGCAGAACAAGCAGCACCAACAGCGGGGGTAATACAGTTGGAGACAATAGTGTGGGCCCATAGGGCCCAGAGGTTGTATAAAGTCTATGCACACGGAATGCGAGAGGTAGAGATAGTAAGCAGATGACTTATATGGTATGTTGATGAGGAACTTGTCCGATGAGGTCCCGTACGCAGTGTGGGTCGGGTGAGTGAAGTATGAGGAAACGGTTGAAAAATACTTAAGAATAGTGGCATGTCACTAATCAGCTATGTAGGCGTGTTTGTGCGAGAGCAGAAATAAGCACAGAACTTGTAAATGTGATGTCGGTCAACTTGCCAATGTGTTAGGGGCGGTGACTTTATTGAGTGGCGAGTAACATCCTCCACGTCGCAGTGTTGTTAAACAGACTTTGGTGGCTTTTTGTGGGGAAACCGCTTGCCAGACGAAGACTCACCACGTCCTGGAACACTGCCGGACGGTCATATAACATTGAAAGGATTGTATCTGACCGATTACCCTGGCGCATATTCGCAGTCACGTAACGCCAATTATTTTTCCCCCGGCTGTGCAGTGGCCTTCGGAATCCAGTGCAAGTGGTCGGAGCTGTGGGATTCGGACGACTCAGGTGACTTGTATTGCGTTGCTCAGTTTTCTAGGTTCTTTAGTGTGTCAAGATTACGAAGTGCGGGGTTTTTCTTTGTTCTTTATTGATTCCGTGCCCATGGGAGCGTCGCAGGTATGTCCTCAGCGGTGTTCCGTGCAGGTAATGTTATCCTGTAGAACAAGGGTGAGAAGAAAAACGGACCGAGCAAACCGCCAACAAAATTGAACAGTACTATGTTATTGTATAAATATAAAATTTATGGTAAAGTTGTGCCGGTTGAAAGCAATGGAGTGACCGTATATGTTGTACATCATATCCGTATCTGTAGTTTTGCGTTGTAGCACGAGACCCGATATTTGCTGAATGTGAGAGGAAGATGCTGACCGAAGTGGTCCAGCGTACGCAAAAGTTGTCCTGTTTGGAAACCGTGAGTATCAGGCGTTGTTAACGGGTAAATGAGTTGAGGGAATCAGAAAAACATAGTAAGTGGTTTAAAAAGCGCTTAAGATATCAGTTGAGTGATCTGTTGACAGTGCTAGAGCTCATCGTTCGAACATGTACGAGAGCCAGTGAAGTTATTACGCCGCGTTTGAGGCCATGAAAATAATAACGCAACATGTTCAGTAATCGGATGCTAGACAGCTGGGTAAAGTGGTGAGACGGATTGTAAAATTTGAGCCGAAAATGGGATTTATCTACTACAACGGTAGCGACAATACGGTTGCAAAGCTAGCCCTAAAGAGACTGTGAATAGCGGAAAAGATAGGGACTTCTACAGTGCAGGAAGTAGGTCAACTATACGACAGGAAAGGGTTAGACTTTGGGTCGGGTTAGTTTTGTGGACGAAACTGCCTGCTGGCAGGCCTTCAACTTTAATAATAGGAGAGAGAAGGGCTTGAATACCTCAGGTTTAGTTAGAAGATGGTTGTAGGGCCAGCGCTGAAGGGGACCTGGAATATCAGTTTATGAGTAGTAGCCGCAAATGATGCTAGTGTGCCACTCTGATGTGAACAGCCACGGTGGAACGTTTAAGTCAAATAGACTGCTACTTATAACTCACTAATTGGTGAGTTACTGGCAGCCTGGTTAGTTAGTATATAGTAGCGGCACGCTTTATTAGGCTCAGCATAGTCTGATAGGTGTACAGTGTGTGGTACAAGAGAGAGAACAGACAGCAATACTTGCGACAGCTGTAGAGAGAAAACGACTGTGGTGCAGACTCCGGAAATGACCAGGGGTAGGGAAATACTACAAACAGCACCGCCAATTGCTAAGTTTTCACCCCAAGATTTGCGATGACTAGAGGAGGTGCAGAAAAACTATGAATTGCGTATGGTTAAACATAGGAATGGATGAAACCCAAAGAAGTTCAAGTGCTCAGCATCTGGCACTGGTGGAATAAGAAAGCCATCAGCTCAATAGACGGGAATGTGAGAAGTAAAATTGCATGGCAGCCGATGAGCTAAGGCTAGTGGTACCTATACCGCCATTGAAAAGTTGCGATATGGACGAAGAGCGACGCCAAACAAGTGACGGAGTCGCTAATGTGAGCTGAGATGCATGATAGTAGAGCCGAGAGCCAAACTCAATCAGAGACCGGAACTTTGGATTTCGGTAGGCGTTACCAAGCGTAGAGATAATGATTCAGACAAAGAAGAGTAGCATAAGGTTGTCATTTATACCAATGAGAACTTTAGTCGATGGAAGCCGATGCTCAAAATAAGAGAGGCCTTGGTTTGAGACCTAGAGGCATTTGGAGCCTGAGTTGACTGATTTGTCCAAAATGTTCTGGAATGAAGGGCAAAGTAGCAAATATAACCTACAGAGGCCTGGAATGTTGCGCTGACGCTAGTGGTTCCAGGACGTGGTGGGTCTTCGTCTGGCAAGCGGTTTCCCCACAAAAAGCCACCAAAGTCTGTTTAACAACAGTGCGACGTGGAGGATGTTACTCGCCACTCAATAAAGTCACCGCCCCTAACACATTGGCAAGTTGACCGACATCACATTTACAAGTTCTGTGCTTATTTCTGCTCTCGCACAAACACGCCTACATAGCTGATTAGTGACATGCCACTATTCTTAAGTATTTTTCAACCGTTTCCTCATACTTCACTCACCCGACCCACACTGCGTACGGGACCTCATCGGACAAGTTCCTCATCAACATACCATATAAGTGATCTGCTTACTATCTCTACCTCTCGCATTCCGTGTGCATAGACTTTATACAACCTCTGGGCCCTATGGGCCCACACTATTGTCTCCAACTGTACTACCCCCGCTGTTGGTGCTGCTTATTCTGCTATCATGTACAATGTTGCAATGTCCTGATCATGCCCAAAAGGCGTGTCACGCTTTGTCGAGAATAAAATATTTATTTATTTATTTATATCGCCATTGCACTGTAATGATATGGACCAAAGGAGAGGCCAAACAAGAGAGGGGAAGTACTTGTGTGCTAAGAAGCGTGATAGTGGAAGCGAGAGGCAAAACTCAACCAGGGACCTGAGGTTGCAATTTCGGTAGAAGGACCAAGCATGCAGATAATGTATCAAGCGGAGGCGAGTACATGCAGCAGTTAATTATACCAATGAGAACTTTAATCGATGGCAGCCGATGCTCAAAGAAGAAAGGCCTTGTTTTGAGACCTATAGGCATTTGGAGCCTGGGAGGCCGGACTAGTCCAATGGGTTAAACAATGATTGCCACAGTAGCAAAGAGAATCAAACGGGGCTGTTAAGTTGCGCGTAGGTTAAAGGCACCTATACCGCCATTGAACCGACGTGATATGGACCAAGATAGAGGCCAACCAAGAGAGGGGAACGCAATTGGAAGCTGAGATGCATGATAGTGGAGCCGAGAGGCAAAACTCAATCAGAGATTTGAAATTGCAATTTTGCAGGCGTCCAAGCATAATGATAATGTAACAGCCGGAGGCGAGTATCACGAGGCTGTCAATGAGAATTTTAATCGATGCTCAAAGGAAGAGAAGCCATTTGTTTGAGACCTATAAGCATTTGGAACCTGTAAGGACTGACTTTTCCAAAATGTTCTGGAATGAGGGGCACAGTAGCAAATATAACCTACAGAGGCCTGGAATGTTGCGCTGACGCTAGTGGTTCCAGGACGTGGTGGGTCTTCGTCTGGCAAGCGGTTTCCCCACAAAAAGCCACCAAAGTCTGTTTAACAACACTGCGACGTGGAGGATGTTACTCGCCACTCAATAAAGTCACCGCCCCTAACACATTGGCAAGTTGACCGACATCACATTTACAAGTTCTGTGCTTATTTCTGCTCTCGCACAAACACGCCTACATAGCTGATTAGTGACATGCCACTATTCTTAAGTATTTTTCAACCGTTTCCTCATACTTCACTCACCCGACCCACACTGCGTACGGGACCTCATCGGACAAGTTCCTCATCAACATACCATATAAGTGATCTGCTTACTTTCTCTACCTCTCGCATTCCGTGTGCATAGACTTTATACAACCTCTGGGCCCTATGGGCCCACACTATTGTCTCCAACTGTACTACCCCCGCTGTTGGTGCTGCTTGTTCTGCTATCATGTACAATGGTGCAATGTTCTGATCATGCCCAAAAGGCGTGTCTCGCTTTGTCGAGAATAAAATATTTATTTATTTATTTATATCGCCATTGCACTGTAATGATATGGACCAAAAGAGAGGCCAAACAAGATAATCAAAGTAGGTCTAGAACGTTGCGCTGACGCTAGTGGTACCTATACCGCTATTGAACCGATGCGATATGGACCAAAAGAGAGGCCAAACAAGAGTGGGGAAGTAATTGTGAGCTGAGATGTATGATTGTGTGGCCGAGAGGCAATACGCAATCAGTGACCTGAAATTGCAAGTTTGCAGGGGACCAAGCAACCAGATAATGTACCAGACGGAGGCCAGTATCATGAGGCTGTTTCTTATGCCAATGAGAACTTTTCTTGATGCTCAAATGAAAAGAAACCCTTGTTTGAGACCTATAGGCGTTTGGAGCCTGAGAGGCCGGACTAGTCCGAAAGGTTTATCAACGGATGCCACAGTAACAAGAACATATGGCGATGCCTGGGATTAGGCATACAGATAATGAATCGGACGGAGACGAGAATCATGTGGCTGTTATAACCATGCGAACCTTAATCGATGGCAGCCGATCCTCAAAAGGAGAGAGATCTTAGCTTGAAACCTACAGGCATTTGGAGCCTGAGAGGCCGGATTAGTCCAAAAGGCTTAAGAATGAGAGCCACAGTAGCAAGAATATATTGCAACGCCTGGGATTAGGCATACAAATAGTCGTTCTGTCTTAAGTTTAATTGTTGTGTCTTAGGATATTCACACTGATTAGTTCCATCATTTTCCTTTTCGGTCTTCTCACAATCTGTTCCTCACATTTCCATTTCCACTGGTTCGGGGAATTTATAACTATCTGGGAGCTGACTGAGGAACTGCTTCCGTGTGAAGTGGGGGGAAATAAACAACAAGGACTCACCTTGAAGATGGCCTTATGCCAAAACCAACCCATTGCACCGACACAGATACTGATGTCCATTGAGGACAGCGGGGTACGAATTCCAAAGCTACAGAAAGTATACAAAAGCAGAAAAGTGAGACCCCAGATAAACTGAAAATGTAACTTACCTGCACAATTATTTAGCCCGCCCGACTAGCATTTGCCTTTATGATGGGACCTGACTGAGCTATCTGATCAACCAACAGATGGAACATTCGACTGCTAATAACAGTGCAAAATGGTTGACACAAAGCTATGCCATATCTACATGAATGTTCAAATCAATCGAGGACGGTGTTCCGGAACTTGGTGTGTTTTCGCCTGGCAAACGTTCACACCATATATTCACCAAAAGAATTGTATCAATACAGCGACGTGGCGGATGTGACACGTCACTGAGTAAAGTCACTGCCCACAATTAGATTCTGGCCTATGGCCTACAGCAATCTTTTACTATTTGCTCGCCACGTACCGGTAAATAGTCGCAGTCAGCACTTTACCTACTGTGCGTTTCCTGTTTAATTTGGACACACACTCTACCAGTTTACCGTCAACACACTGTCGCTGTTGCTCCTCTTGAGTACCTCTTTGGTTTCTGCAACTGGAATAACTTTTGCCTACAGCCAATTATGTGCTTTGTAACGTGTCGGTTGCGCAACCTAATTGTTTTTAAAAATGATCTTGCCTACGTTGGCCTGCCTCTACGCATTCGAGAATACAATACCAATTTATCGGTTTATTATTACAGATGTGGTTGGACGGATGCCAAGAATGGCTTCACACACAAATTTGCCGTTAAGACTAAAAGAGCGGAGGATAACACATATCCTTCGAGACCTCGGACAAGTGCTCTCCTTCCAATCGTCACCGGAATGAGGTGCAGAGGAATGTACGACCCCTAACTTAACTGGCTGTATGACAACAAGGCTTTCTCCATCGCCAGCAACGTAGCGATGGGAGAACTAGCAGCTCCGAGTTAAAGAACAGAGCACTTGACTCTATTTGGGGGCAACAACCATTAGGCAGACCATCCTCAGAGTCTATCCAAGGTACCCTGAATTGGCTCAAGACCCGGGCTACCTACAATATTTCAAGGCCTAAAGTCGTCAGCAAACATTACTGATGACACTATAAGCTCACCCGTAAAGTGATTGCATAGTTAGTGAAAAACCACGGCGCAACCTCGGAGCCCTGCTGGACGCCGCTGACAGCTTGCTTGAGCGAAGGTCTGCGTCTTGCAGGTTGCAATTTACGGCAACACTTCATGATGAACAATTTTAACTTTAATGCAAATCCGATTACTAATCAGTTATTTAAACTACCTTGTACAAACCTTCCCATTTAGTACCAATGGTCACATGGTTGACTGACACCTGATTTATTTCCATCACTAAGAAATTAATGCATTCTTTTCAGGTCACTGAATTTGCAATCATTTTATCTCACTTAGACACAAACTTATCTTTCCTTGGAACGAATGACAGTTGCGTTAACGCTTGAATTTACTGTGTAAACAAACCAATAGCCTAGTCATCCAGCAGACCCTCAGAACTAGAAACAGGATTTGTGGGGCCTTGGAACGAAACTGCGTAAGACCTAATGCACATTGCGTAGTGAACAGGTTATTGTGTAGGTTGCATGACGGAGCAATAGGTACAAAGAAACGTAGAGATTGAATGGTTCAAACACGATCTGTTTGGAACTTCGGGGAACTGTTCGTTCTTGCTGTCACTTGCAAAAGGCTGTACACTATCCATTGTGATCCTTATAATGGACTGTGAATTATCTAACTCAAAAATAAACAACTAAATAAATAAGTAATTTATTCTTCAATTCGTCGGAACACACCAAATCAGGCATGATCAACATTTACCTGCAAGGACATTTCGCAACAAACACGCTGTGATGTGTGTAATCGGCAGAAAGCCGAACGATGTACAAGCTGCGGAAATCGTAAAGGTGTTCATGAGAAATAAAGTCATCAAGCAATGGCGATACATTGGGTCTAGCGGGCGCAGTGTAACTAGTCAGGGCACCAGATGTGTAGTGAAAACGATACATCTAGGCAGGAAATATCTTATTCTTGAACGTGTCAGGAAAATATTGGATTGTGATCCTAGGCGACTTGCCAATATGAAGTTGTGGGCAGTGAATTTATTCAGTGTTGAGTCACATCCGCCACGTCGCATTGTTGTTAAACGGACATTTGTGGCTTTTTACTGGGAGAGCGCTTGCCTGGAGAAAACCCACCGCGTCCTGGAACATTGTCAGAAATCCGTTTTTACACTTGTGTACAACTAACGGAGCGCCTTGCCGACTGATTTCACGCGCGGTTATTCGCAATAAAATGACATCCGATCCCCTCTGTTAACTGATTAGATTTCTTGGTCAGGACCAACATAAAGACCGAGGCCCATACAGGTTGAGAGATTCACGAAAAATCGTCTTTGTGAGTGTTTAGCTGAGCAAAATGTCAGTTTCTTGCGTCTGGATTTTTCAGAAATATGTATACTTTTCAGGTGTTTAAATGCTCGTTTCCAGCTATTATAAATGGACAGCGGACGTGACAGTGAGTGCCGTTGTATCCATTTAATGTACAACGACGTTCTTTGTAGGTCCTTGTAGGTTGTGTTTTGTCCAGGGCAAAAACCCTTTCTCGGTCCAATCCCAGATTCCCAGGAAGTTCCGGACCTCTGAGAAAAGGGAAAGTGAGAGACAACTAAGGCCGCAAACAACAAACGTAGAAACAATCATTGTTAAAGTCCAAAGTTATAAGGTTTAGTGGAGACAAATAATGTACAATGCGCAGCAATGATTGTGTTGAAACTGTTTGTGAATGTTCTACGAAAGCAATGGCCGTATAGGTTGGTTGCTACTATCTACATGGGATAAAGAGCGTTGCACTATTGAGCAAAAAAGCACAGTATCGGGTTGCTATGATGTAACTATTATGTTGGAAGCAGGAAGCAGAATTCAAATGCCAGCGGCGTTTGTATGGTTGATGAGCAGCTGTTAGCCAACCTACTTTGATTGGGAGCGCAGAATAAGTAAGTGAAGATATAAAAGGCTTGCGATGAAAGAGCTTCGAAGGTCAATTGGTAGTAAGTCAGCGGATAGATAGAATTCAAGTGCTGAGTAAAAAGCTTCGGAGGATCAAAACAGAAAGACGACACGAGGGTATTAAGAGTATAGTGCTACGGCCGACTGAGATAGGAAAATCCTGTGAAAGCTTACCTTCTACCTAAGTAAGTGCCAAAACCTTTGCTGCAAAAACGGATACAGAAATATGGGTAAGAAAAGGATTGATCGATAGAAGTGGAGTAATAAATATCAATTAAAGGAAAGCGAACATGCAGAACAAATGTATACGTAGTGTCGCGCAGAAACGAGTTATTCTAGGGTGTTAAGAAAATAGTGTTAGGGTAGGTTGACCCAGGAAAAGCCAGTAAGTCTGTTGGACTCATACATGTGTAAGTATCGCAAACATAGCAGCGAGTAAGTGAGAAATGAACACTTGCAAATGAGAAGCTAACGGGCGTCTGTGGACTGCCTAGCTGAGACAAGTGATAAACTAAAATGCCAAGAAAGTTTAATTGACGGAAGTGCAGCGAATAGCTAGAATGCAAGCGTACATTAAGGTTGCAGAGGATATCAGAACATGAGGCCTAACCGCAGCAGCTAGGGTGCTAAGCCAATAGTACCAAGCTGGATAGAGCCAGGGAATGCTAACTCGAGAGTTGGAGGACTGCAGGTAAAAATGGCTAGGGCAATACAGCGAGTAGGGGATAAAAGAACATCTAGAAATGTGAGGCAAAACAGCGGCTTGCGCTAAATAAGTGGTTATGCTTGCACGACAAAAGAAAGCTAAGATTGATTTTGTGATGGAAGGAAAGTGAACGGGAGGCGCGCAGGCATTCAATAAAGTTGTTAAATAGTTCAGAGCATAATAGACTAAGACGCATCAAAGCGCAGCTAATCAAATCATGCTGGGTGCTAACGGAATATAACTAAGGAAGCCTGAGCCGGGAACCGCCAGTTAGAGAGCTGAACTACAATTAATTAGATGTCGCAGAAGGGTAAATAACAGCTGAGTATCTAGCAAGGAGCAACTGTGGCTGACCGGATGTAGTTAGGTAGGTCGCCAGCAGAATGCTAGAAAGCTTGCATGAGGAAACGGCAGCAGACAGGAATAATGCAAGCATACAGTAAGTTTACTGTGGGACTCACATCATATAAGCCTGAAGCACGACTGTACTTAGGTACACAATTCATGCAAGGTTGGTGGGATAATACTACTTTGGATAGAGCCAGGGAAAGCCAGTCCGAGAGCTGGAAGCTTGCAGGTGAAAAAGTCGAGGACGATAAAACAAATAAGATATGTGAGAACATCTAGAATAGGGAGGCTGAGGTGCCGCTGTGCGCTGAATTGATGAGTTGGAAAGGAGTGCCAGGAGAAAGCTGAAAAGGTTAAATGGAGGAAGCCATTAAACATGCAGAATGTATGCATACATTAAGTTTACTGAGAACGCCGCAGCATATGAGTCAGATGCGCACAGCTACTAAGTCCTGTTTGGTGCTATGGTTTTAGTGCTAAGGTAGACTGAGCCCTATAATACCTGTGAAATTTCTGGACACATACATGAGCAGGTGTTACAGACGTTGCAGGGAGCAGCGGATAAATAAACGTTTAGAAGAAGAGGCTAAGGAGCAATAGTGCGCAGACCACAGGAGTTATTTTTGCTCAACATAATAGATCTAAGAAAGGTTTCTTGCAGAAAGGGCAGCGAACGGATAAAGCACAAGCATACGGTGTGGTTGTTAAATAGTTCAGAGCAAAAAAGGCAGAAAATGAAATCATACTGTGGCGCTAATGAAATAAAACTAAGGAAGCCTGAGTAGGGAGGAGCATGTGTGAGGGCTGAACTTCAAGTATTTAGCTGTCACGGTCGAGTAAGTGACGGCTGGGCATCAAGCAAGAAGCGTGTAACGAATACATGCACATCCAGAAAGGAGAGGCTAAGGAGCGGCTTTTTACAGACCAGATGAGTCAAGTTTGCCCTGCAGAAAAGAGCTGGGAAGGGTTGCATTATGGAAGGACAGCGAACGATAAGAGCTCCGGCATACAATAAGGTTGTTAAATAGTTCAGAGTATTATAGGCGAAGACAAGTTGACGCGCAGATAATCCAATTATGTTGGAGTGCTAATGGAATATAACTAAGGAAGCCTGAGCCGGGGACAGTCAGTGAGAGAGAGCTTAACTACAATTAATTAGGTATCGCAGACGAGAAAATGACAGCTGAGTATCTAGCAAAGAGCAACTGTGCGCTGACCGGATGAGGAAAGGAAGGTCGCCAGCAGAGAGCTAAAGAGCTTACATGAGGAAAGGAAAGCAGACAGGAATAATGCAAGCATACAGTAAGTTGCCTGACAAAGCCACATTACCTGAAGCGAGCTAAAAAGGATTGAATGAAGGATGGACAGAAAAAAGGAAGATGCATTCTAAGGTAGACTGAGCCAGTAAAAGCAGATGAGAGAAGTGGACTACATTATAAGTGCCTTAGACGTTGCAGCGGGTAATGTTTAAATGAACGTCTAAAAAGGGGCTAGGGAGTGGCTGCGCACAGACATCTTAAAACATAAAGGGTTGCCATAAGAGAGCTAAAAATGTAAGATGAAAGGATTACGAGGGAGCAGAGCCCAAGCGTACATTAAGTTTGTAAAATACGTCCGAGCATCAGAGGCTAAAGCGCAGCTGCGTGCAGGTACTCCAATTCTTCTTGTGTGCTAAGGTAGGCTGATGAAGGGATAGCTTAGGACTTAGGTATGCGAAGCCGTCACAAATGTTGCAGAAAGTGATGAATAAATGAAGGCCCAAAAGGAGAGACTAACGACTGGCTGTGCGCAGACTTGATGAGATAAGAATTGTTTTCAGAAGAGAGCTAAAATGTTAGCCGAAAGGACATCTAATAGGCAGAACCTAAGCATATATTAACGTTGTTAAATACCGCACAGAAGTCAGCATTTCCGCAAAAGGTTAAATGTCTAGTCAGGATAAGGAATGTGACAGGAGAGCTGCTAGGGGATGAAGACATGGTAGAGTATGTTCTCAGCTGCTTGCTGGGGGTCATGAGGTGAGAGGCAGAAATCCGAGTGACAAAGTATGATAAGGGCAGTTGAGGACAAGCATTATTTTTCTTTGGAGTTGAGTGATGTCGGATGGAGAAGACGCTTATACGTGGTCAGGTACATTTTCCCACAGTTCGTCTTCAAGTCTGTTAATGCTTAAAAGCGTAGAGACATGACTAACTGTGAGGTACCCAATAAGTGCTGAACAGAATTGGATTACATTATCAGATTCCCGCGCACTATGTGGTAGCCTAAGCCACACGTATGCGCACCAGTAGAGATAGAAGTTTGCATGCGTACTACTGTGGGGTTTCGCAGGATAACGGAGTGCGGTCTATTACGAAGAGGGTACAAAATGTTGGTTGATGATAGAAAGGGCGTTAAGGAGTTAGCAAGAGGATTACTGATAAGCTGATGTAAGCAGATGAGGTTAGTTTTCAGCCTCGGCAGCCACAAGGGCTCTAGCACGAGTTCGATGCACCGACCGCGATAGTTGAGAGTAGGGTGGCCCAGAAGACGTTTGGTAAACGATCCTTGAACCCATTCAATGGAAACTCTGTTGCAATTTCTGGAGTTGGTAAACAAAATGGAGCAATATTCTAGCAGAGGCCGGGCGCAGTTTTTATATAGAGCAAGTATAGATTCTTGCAGTGCCATGGATTTGAATATGTAGCTTATGAGGGAAGTGCTTTTGCTGATCAATGGCTCACTTGCTCTGCAAATTTCGGAGAACCGGGGTGACGTACATCTAAGTCTCGGCGGTGAGATTATAAACAAACGAGTAGTACACTAAAAATTCCCCGTATAATTGTGTAAACTATTCTAAACTATATACAAATTAAAGCTTTCTTATATATTAGAGAACTAGGCGGTTTGCTCGTTGGAAGGTTGTTCCTTTTTGTTAGAAAAACGAAGACTAGCTTGGCCTTCGGCGCGCGACTCGATTGCGAACGACGCTCCATCATCGCACCCGAGGCAAAATACATTCTCCCTAGCTGGCTTTCATCCGGTGCCTTATTTTTAGTATTAGCTTTCTCTCCTTCCGCCCAATAAACTTTTTCCCTAGCTTAATTTGCGTGTTCTCTCCATTGCTTTTGGTTGGTGGTCTGGTTTCGTACCGAATATATAGCGCACGATCATTGCGCTATAATTGGTGACCCCGAAAAAGAAGATATTTTGAAGAGTTGGATACTAATATTTCTTTTAAATCCGGTAGCTTCTTCTGTCAACCCATCTGCTTTTACTTTTTACTTCTTGGGTTCACTTTCATACGCTCAGTAATTTTTCACCATGATGGTCATTCACCGCGATTATGCTGATCTGGTTATTGGGTTCTGTTTCCCTATCCTGCCTCTCCTAGAGACTAACTCTAAGGCCTGGATTAATCAGCAAGAATCCATTATTTCGTTACATGGTGTAAAGTCTGACAGTGTCAAATTTCACTGCGTTGTCGCAGCGCTTCTTCCGCAGGTCGTTGATGACCTCGACGACAACTTGGAGCTTCTCTAATATCACAAAGTTACAATGAGCTTAAGGCCGTAGTCTTAAAGCCCTTCGGCAAATCAGGCCATACTCGGGTTACGCAGCTTCTTAACGAAACCGATTGGTGCTCTAAAGCCTTCTCAGTTGCTGCACAATATGCAGGCTCTAGCTAAACCTCTCTGATGGCGACCCTTTCCTATAGAGATATGGCTCCGTCGACTGTCACGTGACATGCGAAACCCCCTGTATGCAAATGATGCGCCTCACTCTCAGCTCGCCGACTTTGCCGACCGTATTTGAAAATCCAAAGCCCAAGTACCTCAGGTTCAGTCCACTTCCAATAAGGTGGTAGCAAGACTAACAGCGAAATTAGCGGCACTTACCAGCCGACTAGAGAACCTAACACAGACGGGATCCAACCGCCGAAATCGTTCCAGTAGTCGCACTCGTCCTAGACCACGGTCGAACTCACCCCTATATCAAGCTGTTGTTAGTACCACGAGCAATTTGGACATCAGGCCAGATCGGGCTGCTCGCCTTGTTCCTCCAAGCGCAGTACGCAGAGAAACGGGCCAGCCGGCACGTAGGGGCGACGGAAGTTGACGGCTGCCCCAGCCGCCTTTTCTTCGTCACCGACCGCAGTACGTGAGTACGCTATCTCGTTGGCTCCAGCTCAGAAGTCAACGTTAGCCCACTTGATTCTAATGAGCTTATCAAAGAGGCGACTAGTTCGTTGCATGCAGCAAACGGCACCACCATTTGCGTGTATGGTCAACACTCGTGCAAGCTTAAGTTAGGCCTTCGACGTTATTTAAATGGATCATTCTGGTCTCAGACGTCTAGACGCCAATTCGTGGTCCTGACATTCTGCAGCACTTCTATTTGCTTGTTGGCGCGAAACAACGCCATCTGTTCGAGCGCCAAACAAACTTTGCAGTTATAGGCACTTTGACCGACATTGAGTCAAGCAGTCCTGTATATGCAATTCAGTCAAGCTCACCTATCGGTCAGATGTTTAAGACCGTTCCAGAAAGTCTTTCGTGCAATGGCACTGTTTCCATTCGACACTAATGCTGCAAAACATCATATCGTTATCAAAGGTCCGCCTGTTTCCTCCAAAGCCAGGCGAATGACTACTGAAAAGTTAAAAATTGCTCGCGCAGAATTCGGGAACATGCTTGAACTAGGCATTTTTTGCTCGTCTGAAAGCCCGTGGACGTCGCCGCTCCACACGGTGCCCAAAGAGTCGGGAGGCTGGCGTCTATGTAGTGATTACCGCGCGCTCAATAACCTTACTGTTCAAAACCGTTATCCTGTTTCTCACATTCGGGACATTACGGCGAAGCCTGCGCGGCACCCTTGTGTTCCCGGAAGTTGATCTGGTTCGCTCGGATTACCAGATTCCAGTCTCTGGGGAAGATATACCAAAGACTGCCGTAATCACACTGTTTTGGCTCTTCTAATTTTTGCTTACGTCCTTCGGTCTGCGCAACGCAGCCTAGACTTTTCAGCGATTCATCGATTCAAGCACTAGAGGTCTAGATTTCGTTTACTCATACGCCGAAGATATCCCAGTTGCCAGCGCTTCTAAAGAACAACAAGCAGAACACCTCGAAACTTTTTCGATAGGCTGGCCGCTAATAGCATCACTGTCAACCCTGACAAATGTGTATTTCAGCAGCGTTCCGTTGAATTTCTTGACCACCAGGTTGATCAGCATGGCATACAGCCTCTAGCCGATAGATTGTGCGCCATCACAGACTTTCTGGTCCCGACTACTTTAACCGCTATTCACCGTTTTAACGGCATGCTCAACTATTATCAAGGTTTTCTTCCACACTGTACAAATTTGTTAATCCCACTAACCGACCTACTTCCTGGACGTAAAAACGGTCAGGTGAAACTGACTGCTTCTGCTGCCGAAGCATTCAAGGCTAGCAAAGAAGCCCTAGCCGGCGCCGTTATGCTTCCTCATTTCGATCCAAACGCTCCGCTCAGCGTCGCTGTTGATGCATCAGACACCGCCATTGGCGCCGTCCTAAAGCAACGTGCAAACGGATGCTGAAAACCTCTTGCCTTCTACTGTACACGTCTACAATCTGCGGACGTCAAGTACAGCACGTTCAGTCTCGAACTGCTGGCCGCTTACTCTCCCGTTCGGCATTTCCAACACGTGCTTGTAGGTAACACCTTCATTATCTTCACCGATCATAAGCCACTTATCTACGCATTCCGAAATCAATTAGCACGGCACTCACCACGTTAGGTTCGTCAGCTGGATTTCAATGCCCAATTCTTGACTGATATCCGACACATTTCCGGTCAACAAAACGTCGTCGCTGATGCTCTTTCAAGAGTATCTGCGACCGCCCCTGCGGAGCAGGCAATCGATTTGTCTGCTATGGCCGCCGCGCAATCAAACGACCAAAGCTTTTTGAAACGGCGTGATGCTTCTTTGAAGATATCCTTGCACCCTCTGTCGTCATCTGATGGTATACTTTTATGCGACCCATCTACCGGACGATCTTGACCCGTCGTTCCAGCAACTTTCGCCGTATCTTTTCGACACCCTCCACAATATCGTTTACCCAGGCCTTAAAGCTACTGCTGAGCTTGGCTCTGAGAGATATTTTTGGCCGGGGATGCAAAGCAATGTTACGCGTTGGGCACGCAGCTCTGTACCCTGCCAGCAAGCCAAAATGTAGCTGCACGTGTCCGCTCCGCTTGGTCGCGTTCCGTCCGTTGCAGGGCGGTTTGCTTATGTGCATCCCGACATAGTGAGACCAGTTGCCCCGTACAAAGAAAAGGTCTACATTTTGACCATGATTGATCGTTGCACACGTTGGCCCGAAGCCGTTTCTATCCATGACCTAACTGCGGATACTATAACGCGCGTTTTCATCGAGCGCTGGGACGCTTATACGACTGTCCAGCCACAGTTACTACCGGCCGCGGTCTGCAATTAGAATCTTCGACCATTAACGATATCCTTAAACTCATTGGATGCCGACGCACTTGCACGACCACCAATCATCCGCATGCGAACGGCATGGTGGAACGTTTCCACCGACAGCTAAACGTCCTACTTAGCGCCGCCAATGCATTGAGTTGGACTAAGGCACCGCCTGTGATCCTCCTTGGGATCTGCTCAGCCCTAAAGGCAGATCTACGTACTTCTGGCACCGAATTAGTATATAGCCAACCACTGCGTTTACTTTACGATTTCTTTTCCGATAGTTGCAGAATTTCCAGTTACGACGCGAATTATGCACGTCAGCTAGCTACAAGCATGCGTCACTTAAGGGGTCCAGAAGTTAGAGAACAACCAGGTAAATCTTTCGTTCCGTAAGGCCTACAGTTTTGTCCGTTTGTATTTTCCGCCTCGATGGTCTCCGCGGACCACTGGAGCAACGTTACGAAGGTCCTTCCAAGGATCTGCAGCGTATGGATCGCTTTTTTATCATCGACCGTCGCGGTAAACAGAAGGCCGTTCCGATCGACCGTCTCAAGGTTGCCCACGTGCAAAGTGAGCTCAAGGAAGACCATCGCTCATCTTCTAACGAACCAACCCAGCCTATGATGAAAGACGCGCCTGCTTCCAACATCCCTGACTCCAAGCATCACGCACCATCCAAGCCAACCCCTTCAGCTCTGCCGTTTCCCATCAAACTACCCGCCACGTCTTCAGCAGTTCCTCTAATTTGCGATTCGATATGACGTCTAAGACGACGCTTTCCTTTGACTCGCACAAGTCGACTAGGTCGAGTAGACGTGTTCATTGGCCAGTGCAATTAAGGGATTAGTGTTACTTTTACTTTCTTTTTGTTTTCCTTTTTCTTTTTGGCCAATAACGCACGAAAACTCCCAAAGAGTCAGCAATATCTTTTGGAAACGCCAAAACACCGACAAACGTCACTTTTGAAAACCGAAACCTACGCAAAAGGTTCTGAAAACCCAAAAAATAAGAAAAGGTTTGGAAACACATAAAAGGGGTTGCCTTTTGCTTAGCGTCTACCTCATGCGGTAGGTGACAAACTTAATTTTGCCCTCGCATCCACCGTCACTGCGCTTGTTTTCGTTTAATTTCCGTGTATGATTTGGAGGAGGTGACGAGCCTGAAGCGAACATTTGACCTTCAATAACAGGTGAATATTCAACGCTTACGAACTTCCCTCATTTCGCATTTTTGGCACCATTATTGGAGACATGGATGGGGGCCTGCTAGGTTTCGGTCGCCTGGTTCTTTCCTAGCAGCCGCATCCGGTTTCACTACCTAGTTTTGATGTAGTCTGGCTCACGACCGA
This sequence comes from Dicrocoelium dendriticum, assembly GCA_944474145.2. Taxonomy (NCBI): domain Eukaryota; kingdom Metazoa; phylum Platyhelminthes; class Trematoda; order Plagiorchiida; family Dicrocoeliidae; genus Dicrocoelium; species Dicrocoelium dendriticum. The sequence continues at coordinate 276,900,739 of OX104063.1, forward strand.
CATCCCTTACGTTGATCGAAGGGTCACCCACGGTTTTCCATCTAGGAGGGTGGCTGTGTAGTAACCCGTAGGTTACCCGTAAACCTGTGTAAATTATTCTAAGCTATATGCAATTTATAGCTTTCTTATATAATAGAGAACTAGGCGGTTTGCTTGTTGGAAGGTTGTTCCTTTTTGTTGGAAAAACGAAGACTAGCTTGGCCTTCGGCGCGCGACTCGATTGCGAACGACGCTCCATCATCGCACACGAGGCAAAATACATTCTCTCTAGCTGGCTTTCATCCGGTGCCTTATTTTTAGCATTAGCTTTCTCTCCTTCCTCCCAATAAACTTTTTCCCTAGCTTAATTTGTGTGTTCTCTCCATTGCTTTTGGTTGGTGGTGTAGTTTAGTACCGAATACATAGCGCACGATCACTGCGCTATAAGCGGAGGGCCTTGAAGCGCTAACACTATGGGCAGTAGAGTGCATCGGAATGAGAGGACGTTGCCTTTTTTTGGTGCGAATGCCAGATGCCAAGTGTTGCAGCAAACATTCAGAGCCCGAAGATCGCTTTGAATCTGGGAAAGACCGATTTGCAGGTTTGGTTGGTGAATGGAGAAGATCATTTTGATGTCATCGGCAAACAGGTAGTACTTGCCATATTGTAGTACCTGGAAAACGTCATTGATATTTAGCAAGAATAGCAGTGGGTCTAGTACGCTGCCCTGAAGAACATCACTGGGGACTGGATTGATGAGTGATTTAGACTCGTCCGCATTTATGAAGGCGGGCGAGGTGAGAGATAAGTTTGGAACCATAAGAGCTTGCTGTTTGAGATTCCGAAGGTTACAAGCTTTAGTCCTAATTCCGAGTGTGGTACTCTATCAAAAGCTTTGCTCATGTCAAGGAAGGTCATGACCAGTGCTTATGTAGCATCTACCTGTGCAGTCACCTTGTTAAGGAACTCAAATTGGCTTGTCTGACAAGATTTGGACGGTAAAAATCCGTGTTGTTGTCTGTTTATAAGGTTACGACTAAGCAGAAACTTCAGCAGGTTCTCCTTAACAATCCTTTCTATCACCCTCGAGGCAATAGGCGTGTGGCTGATTGGGTGGTGGATTTCTATGTTTTGACGACTACCTTGTTTGTGTCTAGCGATGACTATGGAATGCTTTCACTGTTTGGACACACGCCGAATTTCATTGAGTGTATATAATTTAAGAATAGAATAGGAGGGACTTGGCCACCAAGTGTCTGCAGTGCAGATGGGTGACCATCAGGGCCAGTGTGTAATGACAGCTTAAGTGATCTAATTATTTGGCTTATCGAACGTAGGTCGAGGGTAATTAAGTCTAACGAGGCGTGGTTAGTTTAGGCATAGTAGTTGGCAAGATAAGGTTGATGGCAGTGAACCCATCGCAGAAGTGGCTATTGAGAATCTCAAATATTTCCTTCGGATCGCTAAGTACGGACACATCAGAAAGTCGTAGATAGGGGATGGAGGTTGCTATAGGATTGTTTCTATATTTCAGTAGCTGAGTGTGGGACTTGGTTCTATTAGTGCTGTTATGGGCAGCGTGCTCTTCAGCTTGGTTAACCATCACCCGGAAGTGCTGCCAGTTGTTTACCACTTTGTTCATGCAAACAAAGATATGGAAGTCATGCGCCTTCGATTATTCGTGACGCATTTTCCGCAGCTTCATCAACACCCTGTTTAGGTGGGATGAACAGTTTTTCGGTTTTGACCTGTGGCTCTGCGTTATCGGAGTGACCACGTATAAAGTTTAGTAATGTTTTTGTAGGGCTCATGAGTGGCCGTGTCCACATCCTTGGACAAGAAAAAGGCATCCCAATTAGCTTATCAGACAAGGATAGAAAAGTTATCCTAGTTAATGCTTTTGCATCCCCGCGACTCACCAGCTAGACTAGTTGCTCGATGGGGTGCGGAGAGAGTGTAAACGACAGATGAACTACCATGTGGTCTATTCCAGGGATGTAGTCGTTTACGCTAGTGACAGGGTCCGAGATGCCAAGCGTAAAACGTAAGTCGCGAGTGTTGCAGTGCCTTGCCGGAACATGGAGGTGTTGAATACAGTTGTTCGTATATATGGTGTCAGCAAAGCCTCTGTATCGGAGAGGTGCACTCCGGCCATTCCAAGAGCTATGGAGCATACTGAAGTCACCACCGGCTATCCTGTAGCGTGGAAACTTTGTGGAGACATCAGTGAAGCGGTTTACTAGATCATTAATCTTAAATAACTAAATAAATAAATATTTCATTCTCGACTATGCGAGGCACGCCAATTGAGGCATGATCAAGTATGTACAGCTGTACAGACATTTTATGGGAACTGTAGTGAGAGTAAAAAATTGTTCATATGTCCATCCTCGGAACTGTGCAATAGTGAACATGCGGAGAAACGATTTGGTTGTAGTGGGATCGTTATCCATATGTTTGGACATAATCGATCTGCCATATATCACAGTCATACCTCGAAAAATAATAGATTGAGAATCCTGAATTATCTATTGGAAGATAATTGAAGAGCAAGCTATCCAGTATGATGATTCTAATTGAGCTGCCAGTGTGAAGTTATAGGCTGTGACTTTATTCGGTGGCGAGCCACATTCGCCAAGTTGCAGTGTTGTTAAACGGACATTTGTGGCTTTTTATAGGGAGAACGCTTGCCAGGCGAAATACCCACCACGTCCTGAAACTCCACCACCAATCCATTGAATGGCAATTTGTAACTGGCTTTACTTCTTGTTGAACGTTTGTTTGCGCCGTGATTCGCAGTCAAGTTGCGTCCAATTTTTTGCTGACTGATGCGTTACGCGAGTGGCCATTGCGTGCTTGGGTCCTCTCCTGTGCCAGATCGGTAGGTCAGGAACTAAGCATGCTTTCTGGATATGATGTGTTGATCATCCGCAGAACCACGTGAAGTCTCGAAGAATATACGTTAAAATATGTTGAAGTCTTGGAGGATAGGATAGGTTCCGAAGAAAGAATCGCAGATCCCCCTGGGTATGTAGTGAAATCGATTAGAAATATGGGAAACCACGGCCATTTGAGCGGCCAAAGCGGATTGAAGGGCATAGAATGACCGATTGCTCAAGCTTTGTATTGGCAGGAGAATGTGCCTTCCGCAGTCGAAAGTCCTCCAGTCAAGAGATATGTGGAAGAGGTATTGTTAGGTAAGTTGAACTCAGTGGTTCATGCCGCGGAAGAATTGTATCAGTGCAAGATATTGAATGATTTGTCCGGTAAGTAAGTTGTAAAAGAGTTGATAATTTTCCGCTCATGTCCGGGTAAAGGAACTGTTTGCCTTGTATTGTTGTCGAAACGGAGGACAATTATTTGGGTTTGTGGCGCCGTACCTGTGACAGACTCGGGAGAAAAAGGAAAAGAACAGAGACAGCCACACAGACAGAAGAAAGGAATGCATCTGGAATGCAGTCAATCAATTGCGGCGATGCCTGAACTATTTTATCCCTATTAGAGGCATGTGGGGTTTCATATGCAACCAATTAAGAGGTCAAGTGTACCACCATTAGTCTGGATCCAGCTTGAATCCTCAGGGTATCCAATTCCTAACATCTTAAAAACAGAGGCACCAAAGTCATCCCGTAAGTAAATAAAGCATCCACCTCCGCGTTGGTTGTTGCGTCCATTGCAGAACGTGGTGTACCCGGGGATATTTAGGTGGTTGTCCAAAGTGCTTGAGCGTTGCCAGGTTTCCGTGATCTGCAAAATTTTTGGAGAGGAGAGAAGGACAAATGGACCAATGAAGTTCATTTTGTAGTTGTTGGATATTGTATTAATGAGGAGCATATTGCAGGTTCGACTGCGTGCGTCCTTAGAGAGAGTGAAGTCGGGTTCGTGTATAGTATCCCTGCGTGTCACAACGGTGGAGTCAGTAAAGAGTGAAGCGGACGCTTCACGCGCAGGTAATACACACGTTGCAGTTGTTACCTCACAGCGATTTGGTGAGATGCACTGAGGTGTCTGGCCGTATGGGTTATTGTGATCTCACTGATTGTCCACTAGCGAGTTTTTAGATGACTGCAAGATAAAGATTTGGTAAGGTAACGGGTCTAACGGCTCACAGCTTTGCGCAGAAAATGTTATACTGCCACCTAAGGAGGTTGTTGTAGTAGGAGCAGTATCACTGTCGTAGGCACACAGGCCATGCAGTAGATTGTTGTCAGTTCCTGTGCAGGGTTGGTTTAATGGCGATAAGACGTAGATGGGCAGTTAATGTGGTTCATAGGACGGACCGAGCGTGGATAGATGGAACATCGCAATGGGGGAGGACCGGATCGTCAATGCAATTTGACTGCAAAACCGGATCGCTATGGGAGAGCGTTGAATGCGGGCTAACGTGGGCAGTTTTGCATTCGATGGAGAGGACGGGGAAGCGAGGAGTTGGGAAGGTAAAGCTGCGTTCAGTAAGCGAACGCTTCGCAGTTATGTGTTTATGGGACGGCAAAGTTTGGTACTGCTGCATATTTGCCATGAACATGCAGAGCGGAAACTTTGGAATTGCTGGAGCTACCCAAAGGGCTGAAACCAGCGGTTTGGTGAAAGCTGTACCGAACATAGGCGATTTCGGAGATAAAGTGGAGCAAGTGCTAGCACTTGATGGATTGGGCGCGGTGGACCATACCCTGTAGTGTCCCATATAAAAGGGACGGCGGTAAGGGAGGCCGTGTTGCGTGCGGTTAACTTATGCAGATTCGCTAACTGTGGCTGTCCGGATTTTGGGAAGCGGTGGTTTAGAGAGGGATCTGCAGCGTTGGTACTCTTTGCTCGATGGAGAGTACCGTAAGAATTATGTCCAGGAACAGATGTTATCGAGCCTCTTGCGTTGGGCGATTGTTGGTAGTCTTTGCGCGGGCTGTCAACCTTAGAGCTTCAAGTAGGTAACGGTTAGCTTGTGGCTGGCGTAGCCTAGCCGTGATCACAGACCCCATCGACGACTGATATCTTGAGGAAGAGGGTTTTGCGGTCACCGGCTGCCTCCCTGAGTCCAAACGTTGGCCGTACCACCCGGTACCCAGGTTCTTTCTTGTTTTCGTTTTTGTGCTACTGGGTTTCGTGGGTCTTGTGGATCTTTGCTGGGAACGTTGTAGGTGTGGGTAGCAGACAACTTTGGCGTGAGTTACAGGGTATATGTGGACTTTCGCAAGACGCATTCGCAAAGTGTTGCGTTCACACCTGATGATGGGAGTAGCAGGCGAAGCGATAGACAGGGTTGAAGGTTCAGTATCACAGCTGCACATATCAGAGTTACTATGCGACGACGCTCTGAATGCTTCGCTTTCTGTAGTAGTTGCAGTATCTCGTTCTGAGCAGGACATGGGTGTAGTCAATTTAGGGATGATACCGTGTCTTTGTTGTTGTTGTTGTTGTGCTGAATATAAATCAACAGAACACAGTGGTATAAATTGTGACGGGCGATGCATCTTTTGTTTCAGATCGGGCTTTTTGGTTGGAGGATAATGTAGAGGTGCGCGCCATCGATCTTTGTATGAGCCTCATCCCCTCTGCTCTTTGTAGCCCCGAATGTACCCAGTTGTTTGAGGAGAAGGTTGGAGGCCATGAAGGTCGTTGCAACCGCAGGACCTACAAATGTAAGCGTCATAGGACATTTTCGGTCGGGAATCCTTGCAATGCGTTTGGGTGTGCAGCACTCTAGCGGCAGTTTGCAGACGGTTAATAGTTTAAGTAGCAAATTTTCAAGTGGAAACCAGTCCGAAACATTGAATAAGATGGCATTGTTAGCGCGAAGCAAGCTCTCTTTGGCTCCTTGGGCAAGTACGTTCAGGGGCATGCCAGCTTGGTTTAAGTCTGATGAATGGTCAGGTTTTTGTATGCCCTACAGGTGTACTAAGGGCGTCACCTACTCATTGCTGTTCAGTATGTTGTTTTTTAGCGAATTCACTTGAGTTTCAATTGCAAAACTTGTTAGCATCGCTTTAGTAATGGGGTCATTAAGCATGGCCTTGCATTCCTGAGAAGGAATGATAGCAACTACGTCAGGTATTGATGTGAGACTAACAAAAACTTTATTACGAATCACTGAGCTGGTGCCATTGGCCACCACGATGGTGTCAAGTTGGTCCATGAGTTGCATATCGCGCATGTCAGCTAAAGCCGAGTTTACTTTAACAGTGGTGAATGTAGTCGATTTCACTCCGTTTATTACGCCCCATAGCTGCAAGACGTTTAGCTACCATTATGCAGAAACATAGACCACGATACCACAACGTCACAAAAGATGACTTGGATAGAAACCCCAAAGAAAATCCATGTACGATTATATGATTACGGTAGGATATAATTAAATATCACAAACGGTATGACAAGGTCAATGGAGGCTATTTAGCAACACTGAATAATCAACCAAAAATATTCAACTCATTCGAATTTATCGAGTAACTGATGCTTAGGCGTGCTAATTTCTCTCCTTTTACCTATTAAAGGGCCTTTTCGCATAAAGAATTCCGACAGTTATTGCCTCGTACTTCGTCCTTCGCTAGTGCTAACAATGTGGGTTTATACTGTGTAAACGAGGTCGTTGGTGTTATCGATGTCCCTCCTGCCTGATACAGAAACTTCGTTATTGGGCAGTAGTGTTGAAGTAGATCAAATACCTTTCAGTGCGATTAAATTGGTACGGTTTGTCATTTCGAAGCTACATTATTGTGAATTTGCTGGCTGCATTGTAAGCTATCGTAAGCTGGCTTGCTTAAGCCGGTCCACAAATCCACATCACATTTTTCTATTTCGTTGTCGATATAATTCGACTTTGGGCCTCCGCGCGACCAGTCCAGTTGCATCCTGGAAATGCAGTGTGTTTTAAATCAGTTAGCAACTTGTAAGCTGGTGTGCATTGGGACATTTAGGGTTAATGGTTCCAAGAAACACGCACCAGTAACCTTTCAGAGCATTAAACTCCTCTAGTACACAACATGGGTAACCTCATGGCTGTCGAGAATGATTGCTCAGCGGTTTCCAAACTAGCAGAAATGGGACACGCACTGTCTTCATAGTTGAAATCCTTGAATAGATAAGTCAATAACGATTGCATACTAGTTCCCCTACCCTGGTACACTTAGGGTTTAGCGGCACGGCAGCATCAACTGATGAGGGCGAATCCTGTTTATCTGCTGGACGCTGAAAGGTGGTTTTTAGTGCGTCTCCGCTACCAATTATCCAAGTAGAAACACAGATTCCAGTGAACTTCTTTCTGATCCATTTTCCATATTACAGGCGCATACATCCATGATTCTGTGTTGAATAAAGTCCAACAGAGCTGCCGGAGTGCACGATTTGCAATAACAGGTCAGTGCATAGCACTTAAGCGTTTCAAAGGGTAAGGAATTTTTCCTAACGCGATTTAACGCTTTATTATTCTTCTTTCTCATACCTTCCGGTGTTGAGTACAGCCATCACTCAGGCTTGTTTTCATCATCCATTCGGCTCAGCCTCTGTACCCTCGGCAGTTATTACAACTAACTCCAGTTCGCCACTACGTGGTATCCCGCCTCGAGTAACCTTTAGTATTACCTCTTACTAGGTGGTTCTGATGTTTTAGCCACAGTTTAGGCTTGTCCACCTAATCAGTAAGTTTAAGCACACCGGATTGTAGAATCACGGATGGGAAGTCGTGTGCACTAACCTTTTTGGTTAGTTCGGATTGCAGTCCAGGTATCCAGCGCTCGTAGGACATGCCTTATTCGTCAATCGGGAAGTTCACTACCCACATGTTGTATCAAATCATAAGGGAATGGAGTTCAGGATATCTTAGCGGCAGTGCTCCGTGACCCACCAAGCTGATATTTGTAAATATATAACTAATTATATGGTATATTTCTTGAGTGGGCGCGACACGAAGTTTAGCAACTTCGGGCATTGACGTGTAGAATTGCACGCACAAAGTTGATACACATAAATCTTAGTTAAGCGGACAAGAACTTGAGGCAAAACAAAAGTTCCACGCATTACTTCTGTCATGTTGAAATCTACTGCGAGCTAGCTGTCAAGGCCACGTAAACCATGCAGCATATGACTTCAAGTGTAATATTACCTTTGAGTATAGAACGCATGAAATGGCGGGAACGTGTTTTCCGGCTGGTCTGCATTCAGCCTGCGATGTAGCAAAAGGTAGTTTAAGAGTTACATATATACACGAAATAGATTTTAATTTGAATAGAAAGGTTAAAATTGAAATATTGTGAGCAATACATTGAAGTGCTAAGCGTTAAAATAGGGATTAACATATATTAAATTTTAACTTGGAATAATATAATAATGGAATGCTATGATTATACACATGTGCATGTTTACGTGCTAGCATGTTTCGCTGCTATTTCATTATTATTTGATCTACGGTTTAAAAAACTGCTGCCGTACGTTGACTGCACAACCAAATTCAGGAGGTTTTTTCTTCCTTTAACTACTCCGATATAAAATAAAAACAAGGTGTCATCCACCTCGAGCTTGTTTGGAATGCCAAAGTTCAAACCGCACCACCCGCTACTTCTGTGAAATTTTGCTCGAAATTTGAGATTATGTTCCGAGAACGGATTCACCCATCCTTCGACAAGGTGCATTTCCCATCAGTTGCTTTAATCCAAATGTAGAACACGAAGATCGCCAAGTAGAATTGAAAATAGAACAGATGAAAATTATACGAGTGTATTATGCTGTCGAATTACAATGTAATACACGAAAAGAAAAATTTCGGTTATTTTGTGTTTATTTGGAAAACTGCAATTTTTTAAGCTAAATTTAGCGCCTTAATATAAATTTTTGGCATACAGTTATTACAGATGTTTACTGTCAAAATCTTCCTTTTTCTTCGTAATGAAATAATAAGATTTCTTTTCCATCCTCGGCAAAACATGCTTTTCAAGATTTCAGGGTGGTGTTGAGTAACTTCGATGCTCAATACAGTTCAAGCAGCTTGGGAATAATTTAGGTCTCAGCTTGCGGAAGTGTCTACTACCTACATTCAGCTTGCGAGAAGAAAACGACCCGAGCGCGGCCCGCGTGGATAGGTACCATACCCTGGTAGCACATGACGAAGAAAAATCTCCGTCATACTGAGCAAAACCTTCGTTTTGCTTCGTCAATGGCGAGGCGCTGACGAACCTTTACGAAGATTTTTCTTCGTAAACGTTCGTCATTGACGAAGCAAAACGAAGGTTAATCTTCGTTTACCCTCGTCAATGACGAACGGTTACGAAGAGTTTTCTTCGTTTTGCTCCGTCACTGACGGAGGTTTACGGAGATTTTCCTTCGTTTTCCTCCGTCAATGACGAACCTTTACGAAGGTTTGTCTTCGTTTTGCTTCGTCATTCACGAACCAATAGAAAGGCAGTCCGTGGATTTTCTATGTAGATGTATGATTGGTCCAAAAATAATACAAAGAAAGTTTTTTGTTGAACAATCAACGTTACGTATAATTACGTCAAAGGGTTATAAAGTGAGGTATAATGTGGATTTGTGTTCATTAAGGTAAACGTCAGTGTTTGTTTGCGTACCTTTTTGTCCCGGAAATAGAAGTGCGCGGTTATTTGATTGCTCTACGGTTTCCCTATTGGTCTCCTTGTCGGTACGTCCATTATTCACTTCAGACACCTCTTTTTGTTTAACCAGCGTTACGTAAGCGTTTGTTCAGTTAATATTTCATGTTCTAGAGATGCGTAGTCGTTTAACAAGACGTCGTTGTTCGTTTGCGTTACCTTCTGCACGCACATTGAGAATGCGATTGCGGCTTTTGCGTAGACTCGCAGAGCGTGAGACATTCAGTGAGCGCAACCGTAGCCCCACTTGTAACGTGGATGCAATTATGGGAGGTAAGGTTCACAGACAACCATTTTTGTGTGTTTGTAGACTTCTGCATCTCGCCACCGCGTAACCTTTCACATGCGGACCACAACCGCTGGATACGCGAATCCACCGACGTACTTTCCGTTCAGTCATCAAGGACGGAAACCGAGAGTGAGGACGTGCAAAGCATGAGCTGCGAAATAGGGGAGCATGATTGCACTGCAATAGATTTGACTACGTCACCAACGCCTTGTGATGAGGCACGTAGTTTCCTCGCATCATGGGTGCTTAATACAAACACCTCGGCTTGGGCTGTTAACAAGCTTCTGGAAGGGTTGCGTAAGTTTATACCGTCTCAACCGAAGGATTACCGGACGTTGATGAAAACTCCAAGAACCACTAACGAGATGGAGATACATCCTGGTACGTATGGTCACATGGGAATAATTGACGGTCTGAAGATGGCTTACCGGTGCGAAAGTTTGCCCACTTACCAGAGCATTGGCGGACAACCACCTTCGTATTCCTCGTGTCACTCAGCGGCAAACACTAAGCTTTTACGAAGGTAAATCTCAGTTTACCTTCGTAAAACCTTCGTATACCTTCGTACTGTGTCCGGACACGTATAACGAAGAAAAATCTTCGTATACCTCCGTATTTGCTAGCAGGGATAGCTACCTTAAGGTTCTAGCTGCTGATGGACCTACCGTGCGGCTCCATCTAATGGCGCATATACTAAATAATGCAATGCTAGAAATAGATGTACATAGCCGAGGGTTGCAGGGGCAAAGATACCTCGAGTGTCTACTTAGCCCGGGTATGCATTCAATGCACTACTGAAGGCTTCCAGTAGAGCTAATCCTTACTTACCGCATCAGAGCAGGAAAGTTTTGACCGGAATTGAGCTGGCTAGTTGACCCGGCTTTGTTGCCTTATCTTTGCGGTCAGTTCATGAAGCTACATGCGCCGCGTGCGGACCAGATCAGTGTGGAGTCTATGTTCTCGCTTTGAGTTACCTTGCTTGGGTACACGCTTCCAGAAGGTATAGTCAGTGTATCCGCGGTTAAGGGGCTTCAGCGTCAGTTAGACGCCCTTAGACAACAACACGAAGTGTTGTTCTTCTGACCATATGCCTCTACCAGTTTTGAGACCATATTCAGTGATTATACTTACCTTGGTATTATGCTTCACTTAAATGATGTGCTTTTCACTTTACTTTCTATTTTATTTCTTCGTTTTCCTCACCTCACCTGATCTACACAGCGTGAATGCTTGCGCAGGGATCTTGGGCAGTAATTGTTTGACCAGGAGGTAGGTTGTGTGTTCGGTATATATCCATCAAGATCTCGTAGCAACTTATCATTTTCTGGCGCAAGGATCCGTTCAAAAACGAACACACAAGGAAGTTTTCCATCGTTCTAGTTCAATTAACCTGTCAGACATGTATGACAAAGAATCAGAAGTTGAGAGCATTGACTTCTTGTCGTCTTACACGCTCCTTACCAGTGTCATAAAAGATTCCCCGCAAACTCCCACCGGTTCGACTCCAACGTCTAGCAAACCTAAACCACGATGTTTGATTGCTAAGACTCCTCGGTTTCCATCCAAACCACAACAGTACAGCAAAGTTACAACACGCGAACGTTCCAACATAGCCAAGACAAACCCCGTGGTTACCGATTAAGCAAAACACCCAGTCCATTCGCATGGACATACCGAAAGTCCCACCCCCTATTCTGGGCCGAAGTCTGCTCATGCGACCACCAAACTGGAACAGCCCGGTTGCCAGAATTATCTGCTCAACACCTCAAGCCCCCTACTTCGTAAGTCAAATCCGAGCAGGTCGGGTTTCACTGCCGATGGAGTCACAATACCACACAGACAACGACCACCTGGATACATTAACGCTTTGAGTGTCACGAACACCGCACCTCCTCGGCCTTTTGCACTCAGCGAATCTGTGATTCGACCATCACATGCGATCTCTCCGCAAATCGCCCAAACATCTCTCGTATCCCCTTTTTCATGGAACGCAGCAAATTGCGGACCCCCCGATCCAAGCATGACCGGATCAAGCTACGGCGCTATACCACCTAACCCGACTACTGGAAATGATGCAACCGACGCCGTCCAGTCTGCTCCAGCCACTTGGACGACGTCTTCGTCCCACTGCACTACACCTGACTACGCGCCTGATCTCACAAGTCAAACTTATACACACCCGATTACATCTTACTCTCCCCTACAACCTACTGTCCTTGACCACCGCCAGCCTCTTACCTTATACTGGTTTATCGTTCACGCACCTCAATGCATGCATACAAACAAACCTCTCACCACAACGGGGTTAGCCAGATGCGCCGTTGGCCGCATCCGTCATCCAGACCAATCCGACCGACTCGTATACAGTCCTACTATTCAATGCTCGATCTATCAAAAATAAACTGCACCTTCTTGCCCCTCTCATACTTCTGTCCAGTCCGCATGTAGTGCTGATATCTGAAACGTTGCACGCAGCTGATATGCCTGATGATCCGCTGCGCATTCCTGGTTACAGTACTTTCTGTAGCGGACGCATAAATCAACGTGGCGCCGGTTGCCTTATATACGTCAGCAATGAATTCCACGCAGCTTCTTTTCAAATCATACCAGTTGGAAATCCCGAAGATTCTGTCTGGATTCAGGCCATAGGAGGCCAAGATAACATTATGATATGCTGTATCTACAACCCACCGCATCCAAATAGTACTAGAGCTGACGAATTGGCTACGCTCTTTCACGAAGTTTTATTCCTTCCAGCCCGTCATAAAATAATCGGCGGAGACTTCAATATGCCCCACAGCTCTTGCCCTACTCAATCAGTACCATCCGGGTATAGGGTCTTCATAGACACTGTCTTCACACATGACTGGACTCAACATGTGCGCTCACCCACAAGACAGTTTAACTCCTCGGACCTCATATTCACCAACGGTATCCCGCATGCAACTGCCAGCGTGTTAGATAACCTTCCGGGCAGCGACCACAAGGTTGTAAGGCTATCATTCGAGATAGCCAAGTTCCTTCATCCCGTTGGCCAGGTCTACGCCGCCTTCAGGTCACTACAGCATATGAATTGGGAGGCCTTCTCTTCACTTCTCTGTGCCGCTCCTTAAGACGATTTCTTCCTGACAACTAGTATAGACACTGCGACTTGTGAACTTTACAGTAACTTCACGCTTTGTCTCGATACCCTAGCCCCAATGAAGCGTTCGATCAGGAGACCTCAAAATTCCGATGACGCCCCCACGCGTAAACGTACCACTAAGCTTAAGAAAAAGCGCTCTCGCTACAAGCATACTAAGGATTTCCACCTCATAATTCGTATTAACGAAACGCTAGTGGAATGGAGAAACTCGCAAAATCATGTACCTACTTTAGCTGAGCGTACTGCGCTGCGCAGTGCGAACAAGGCTAAGTCACTTGTACGAATTATGAAGCCTCGCAGTGGGCGCAACGACTTGCCCATTAACTCACCAGTGCTTCCTGATAATAGGGTTATTACTGATGCAGCAGAGTTGTGCGAGTTTGTTAACACACACTTCGGCGATGCCTTCATCAGCATCAATGGGTTACTGCCAAACACGATTTCAAACTTTACCGACGATCGCATTCACACCATTGATTTCAACCTGAACAACATTAGTCGAGCTCTACGCTCACTGAAACGGACACACAGTGCCGGCCCCGACGGAGACCCATCTTCCATACTATTACTCGGAGGCTCGGATATTCCAATCTTTATTCTCTACGTTTTCACCCTCTACATGACGAGCGGAAAATACCTATCCATATGGAAACACCCCATATTCGTTCCACGTCACAAACAAGGCTGTCGCCAAAATATCGACAACTATCGGCCTATAAGTCACACACCCTTTGCGTCCAGAGTTATGGAAAAGATAGTCAAGGAGGGAATGCTTCATTTTCTACTGCAGCGCAATCTCATAAATAAGTCCCAACACGGGTTTTTGCCGGCCAAATCGTGCCAAACATGCCAGTTTGAATTCTTGAACTACGTGACACTCTCCATGGACTCAGGGCAAGCGCTGGTCATTATCTTCTTGGACATGAAAAAAGCGTTTGGCCGGGTTCCACACAATGAACTTCTGACGAAACTAGCTGCATTCGATGTCACCGGCCATCTTCTTTCGTGGTTTTCTTCCTACCTCTCTAGCCGAACGCAGTCAGTAACGCTAAGTGACACATCGTCCAAAAGAGCACCCGTAACTAGCGGAGTATTTCAAGGTAGTGTACTTGGCCCTCTGCTGTTTCTGTTATACATTAATGACGTCTTCCACGTCTTTCGATACGGCACTCCATACGTTTATGCCGATGATATAAAAAATTTGTAGTTTCGTTCGAGCCTAGCCACATATAAATTAGCGTCTCAAACATTCAGAACGATCCTCGTGCTCTCGAAAATTGGTGCGATACTTGGCGACTAGAATTCTCACCAATGAAATGCAATGTTCTCTCCTATCGCTGCACTATACCAGACAACACCCTGACGCTTAAAGGAACATCCTTAGATAACAGCTTCACCGTGCGCGACCTCGGTGTGCATTACTCTAGCTCGCTCACTTTCTCCGAACAGGTAAGTTATAGCTCTGCCAAAGCCAGATCCATTATTGGGTATATACTGAAGTCAGTTAGCCTGGCTGTGTCTCGGCTCACGCCCCACAAAGTATGGGCTAGACCGATTCTAGAGTACTGCTCGCTAGCCATCTCCAATTCACGGAAGATTTATAGATTGAGGAGCGAGAAAGTTCAGCGGTCTTTTACTGAGAGCCTTCTTGGTCCATCTACGCTCAACTATCAAAGACGCTGCAAACTGCTTGGCCTGGAGCCTCTCTGGCTACGAAGGCTTAAAGCCAACCTCGTATTCCTCTACAAACTTCTCAAAACCCCTGACTGCTGCATAGGCGAACTTTTTCAACCGATGGGTGGTACACGTTACCCCATACGCAAAAAGCCTCACTCATCCTCTTTCCCTAATACAAGTCGCAACATTCGTTCAAATTTCTTCCTCTATAGATATGCGTACTTATGGAACAAGCTACCAGGAACAGTCAGAGCATCAGAAAATGCAGTGCAGTTCTCGTCGGCTATAAAACGGTTACTCAGCGTCCCAAAATTGGCGGAACTTTTGGGCAGCTGCTTTGCTGAAGACGAATTCTGGCAATAAGGACCAGCTCACATATAAGACATGTAACCCCACAGTCATCGTATACTCCATTGGACGGATAACTCTCGTGGCCTGGCTGTAAGCTAGCCTTGTCTGACCAGTCTACTGCTTTCTGACTGTTTCCAGACATTTGCGGCGTTAACGATTTAGGCTCTGCAGTCCCAGCACTTTGGTCTCCTTATCTTCAGATCTTTGCTCGGCATGCTAACTTCCTCTTCATATAGTTACTTTCGACCCCAACTGCTCTTTTCTCATGACACTCATTACCTTTATCCCGCATTAATTTGACGACATGGCATCACCTGGATGATCTACCCGGCTTCATCTAAATAGTCCCGTTTTCTGACCTCTCACGGACTTATGAGTTCTAAACGATCTAGGCTCTAAAGACGTAATGCGCTAACTGTAACCTCAAGAGCATCGCTGAGCACGATTCATCCTTATAACTCTTCGGGCCCGGCTCTAATGTAGCCCTGTATGAGCAACCCCTGCTTCCTGATTACTGCCAGACACCGAGACGTCAACGATCGGCGCTCTGAGGTCCCAAAACTGCTCTTCTCAACCCGCAACCATTCGCTTGGCCGGCTAACTGCCGTTTCATATAGCCACTTTTGTCCCAAGCTGCTTCTTTTCTGATGACAACCATTACTCTTATCTCCACCTTTATTTGGTGGCCTAGCTTCAAGTTGCTGGATTTTCCGGACTAGTCTGAACGGTCTCCGGCTTTCTGACCCACCTCGGAATTCTCAGGTCTCAATGACGTCACTTTCT
This sequence comes from Dicrocoelium dendriticum, assembly GCA_944474145.2. Lineage (NCBI taxonomy): Eukaryota > Metazoa > Platyhelminthes > Trematoda > Plagiorchiida > Dicrocoeliidae > Dicrocoelium > Dicrocoelium dendriticum. The sequence continues at coordinate 276,916,559 of OX104063.1, forward strand.
GTAACCCTCAACAGAAATGCATTGTTGACCATGATTCGTCCTTAATATAATACCCCCTTGCCTCATTTACATGTCCATTACACTGATGTTCACCTGTAGTATACACCTAAATTCTACGGCATTCTTTCCTTGCTTCCGACTACTGTGACCTGAATGACTAGTGATGGGCAGACTTATCGGTCTGCTCACATAACCCGGGGTATATCGTTGGCTTTTCCACCACTTATGAATAGATTATTTTCCTTTCCACACTCTACTTGCATTACGTTTTCAACTAGACGTAAATCTCTTCGGACCTAGCTCTAACCTATCCTCTGCTGACCAGTCTCATATTTCTGACCGCTCCCAGGCCTCAGAGAAGTTATCACTCGAGGCTCAACATTCCAAACACTGCTCCCCCATCTCCAAAACTTTCCCTGGCATGCTAACTGGCTTTCATATAGCCGCTGTCGTCTCGAAAGCTTCTTTTCTTATGACATTGCTTACTGTTTCCCAAAAGTTAATTTGGCGGCCTAGCTTTATCTTGCTGGCATATCCGGATTCGTCTGAATGGTCTCCTGCTTCTGACCCACCTCGGACTTCTGAGATCTCAATGACCTAGGCTCTGCCGACATAACGTCATGTGATCCTCAACTGAAATGCATTGTTGGCCTTGATTAATGTTTATTACTATGTCCCCTTTCTTCCTGTACGTGTCTATGCTGCCGATGCTTTCCTTTATTACTTAGACCTAAATTCTACGGTTTTAACTCTTTGAGCCGATATTCTAATCTGGTCTCAATTGTCTCTTTGCTTCTGACTATTGTGACCTAAATGACTAGTGATGGGCAGACTTATCGTTCTGCTCACATAATCCGAGGTATATCGTTGGCTTTTCCACCTCTTATGAATAGAGTATTTTCCTTCCCACACTCTACTTGCATTACTTTTTCAATAAGACGTAAATCTCTGCGGACCCGGCTCTAATCTCTCCTCGGCTGACCAGTCCCATATTTCTGACTGCTCTCAGACGTCCGAGATGTTGTCTCTCGAGGCTCTACATTTCAAGCACTCTGTTCCTCTCATCTGAAGACCTTTCCTTGGCATGCTAACTAGATTTTCATATAGCCGCTGTCGTCTCGAAAGATTCTTTTCGTATGACACTCCTTACTGTTTCCCAAAAGTTAATTTGGCGGCGTAGCATTATCCTGCTGTCCTATCCGGACTCGTCTGAACGGTCTCCTGCTTTCTGACCCACCTCAGACCTCTGAGATCTCAATGGCCTGGGCTCTGCCGACGTAACGTCCAGCAACCCTCAACTGAAATGCATTGTTGGCCCTGCATAAGCTTTATTGCTATGTCCCGTTTCTTCCTGAACATGCGTATTCTGCCGATGCTCTTCTTTAGTACTTATACCTATATTCAACTGCTTGCTCTCTTTTCTTCCGACTACCGTGACCCTAATGATCTGGGATAGACAGACTTACCGGTCTACATCCATAACCCGGAGAACATTATTGCCTTCTCCACCTCTTCTGAATAGAACATTTTCTTTTTTGCACTCTATTTGCATTAATTTTTCAATTAGACGTAAGTCTCTTCGGACCCGGCTCTAATCTATCCTCGGCTGACTAGCCTCATGTTTCTGACTGCTCCCAGACATCCGAGACGTTATCGCTCGAGGCTCTACATTCCAAACACTCTGTTCCCCTCATCTCCAGACCTTTCCTTGGCATGCTAACTGGCTTTCACATAGCCGCTGTTGTCTCTTTTTTATGACACTCATCTCTGCTATCCACAAGTAATTTGGCGGCCTAGCTTCATCTTGCTGGCGTATCCGGACTCGTCTGAACGGTCTCCTGCATTCTGACCCACCTCGGACTTCTGAGATCTCAATGACCTAGGCTCTGCCGACATAACGTCCTGTAACCCTCAACTGAAATGCATTGTTGGCCTTGATTAATCCTTATTACTATGTCCCCTTTCTTCCTGTACGTGTCTATTCTGCCGATGCTTTCCTTTATTACTTAGACCTCCATTCTACGGCTCTCACTCATTGAGCTGATATTCCAATCCCGTCTCAGTGGCCTCTTTGCTTTTGACTACCGTGACCGGATTGATCAGGTATTTGCAGGATGGTCTCTTGTTTTCTGACCTCTCTCGGACTTCTGCGATCTAAATGTTCTAGTCACTGCGTTGCCACCCTCACCTCAAAAACGTCGCTGGTCGTGACTCATCCTAATTATCATGATCAGGGGTCGGCAGACATAATGGTCTGTTCATACCACATCGGGAATATCGTTGACTTTTCCACTCACGTTTTCCTTTCCTCATTCTGTTTGCATTCCTTTTTCCACTGGTCAGGCAACTGCTCGCGTCTTGCACTACTCTAGCGGCGTCTAGCCAGCCTTCTGCTTTCTGACTGCTTCCATACATTCCAATAGTTCACGATCTAGTTTCTGCTGTCCTGTTACTCTGTCCCACTTATCCTGTGACTGTTCCTCGGCAAGCAGCTGCCTTTTCATATAGCCACTTGCTTCCCAAACTGCTTTTCTGATGACACTCATTACTTTATTCTTACCTTAATTTGAAGGCCTAGCTTCAGCTTGCTGACTTACCCGGTTCTGACTGGACGCTCTCCTGTTTTCTGACATTTCTCGGACTTCTGTTACCTAATGATCTATACTCTGCCGACGAACGTCTGTTACTCTCACCGCAGGACCACCGCTTGTCATGAATGAACCTTATTATCATGTCCCCTTTTTTCCTTAACATGTCCATTTCTGTTGATGCTCTCTGTCATCACTTAGACTTTACTAATACGACTTTCACCCTATGAGCGGTCATTCTGGGCTCGTCTCAACGACCTCGTACCTTCCGACTTCCGTGACCCCAATGCTCACACAGTAGTCTGACTTATCTGGTTCTGGCTGTACGGCCTCCTGCCTTCCAACCTCTATCGGACTTCTGCGACCTAAATGATCTAGTCTCTGCAGACGCAATGCTGTCTCACCCGCCTCTAGAGTATATCCGCTTTTACCCTAAGCACTTCCATCCTGTTGAAGCTCTGTTAACTTCCTGACATTTATAATACGGCTTTCTCTCCATGGGCCGATATCCTCCTCTCATCTCCATGGTCCCCTGCTTTTCGAATACTGAGCCCATACTTTTGAACCATCGACAGGTCCAAAGATCTATTCGCAACACCTCGAGATCTTTGTAGGCTCTTCCGCTTTCCCATAAGTGTCTCCTTTCCGACTACATTCTTTCATTTTCGCGCTCTGTCTGCCTTCCTTTATCCATTGGACGGATAACTCTTCAAGCCTGGCTCTACCCTAGCCCCGTCTGACCAGTCTTCTACTTTCTAACTGTTTCCAGAAATACAAGACGCAGGTGTTCTAAACTTGCAGTCACAACACACCCTGAGAGCTTCGTTTGACATGCTAACGGGCTATATATATAGACTCTGTAGTCCCGCAAATTTTCTTTTCTCTTGACATTCACTACTGTTAGCCCCACTTTAATTTGACGGCTTAGCTTTATCTTGCTGACTTATCCAGTCTTATCTAAACGCTCTTTTGTTTTCTGACCCCTCTCGGACGTCTAAGATCGAAATGATCTATGCTCCGCCGACGTACCGCTCTGTGACTGTCTTCTCATGAACATTACTGGTTGTGATTTATCTTATTTATTCTATTCCCCTTACAAGCTTAACATGTCCGTTTCTGCCGACTGTTAACATTCTGGCAATAATAACATCGCTTTTTCTCAATGAGCCGACATGTTAGGCCCGTCTCAATGGTCTCCTCTCTGACTGCTGAGGCTTTCTCAATGAGTCATCGACAGATCCAATGGTCTGTTCACAACACCTCAAGACCATTGTGCGCTTTTCCACTTCTCCTTAATAGTCACTTTTACTTTCAGACTTCATTCCTTACTTTTGGCGCCCACTTTACATTCCTTTTTCGATTGGACGGAGAACTTTTCGGGTTTGGTTCTAATCTGTCTTCGTCTGCCCAGTCTCCTTTCTGATTGCTTCCAGACATCCGAGACATAAACGATTTAGGCTCTGGAGCCCCAAAACGCTTTGCCCCTCATCCATTGTGCTTTGCTTGCCATACCATCTACCTATTCCGGTGCAACGCTCAGCCACCCTTACCCTAATTACAGCACTGAGCATTATTCATCCTTCTTTTTGCAGCTATTCCACTTCTCCTCAATGGAACCTCCTTTATCGACACTCTGATTACCTTCCTGTGCTTTTGTTGCATTCCCTCTTCATTCGACTCTAACTTACATGTGTTTGTCCTCCCTGACTTATTGCATTCCTACCAATTTACGATTAAGGAAATACGTCGCTGTCACTTCTTCTGAGTGGTATTCGTTCCCATTATCTGCACACCTCGTTATCCTCTCTCTGATTCCCACTGATAGAGCAGGTGACTATTTTGGACCCACAAACACTCCTGCTACATCTACAATCTTTCATTCTTTACTGATCCGTGTTCTTCTCGATTCTCGTCGTAATTCACCAATTATGACATACGTGTATATGCGATATTTAAATAACAATTACATGTATAGGGCTTTAATAGTTCAGGCATTGCCGCAATTGATTGACTGCATTCCAGATGCATTCCTTTCTTCTGTCTGTGTGGCTGTCTCTGTTCGTTTCCTTTTCTTTCCCGAGTCTGTCACAGGTACGGCGACACGCACCCAAGGAACTGTCCTCCGTTGCGACAAAAATACAGGGCGTACAGTTCCTTTACCTGGACTTGAGCGGAAACATATCAACTCTTTTACAACTTACTTACCGGACAAAGCATTCGATACCTTGCACTGATACAATTCTTCCGCGGCTTGAACCACCGGGTTCAACTTACCTAATAATACCTCTTCCACATATATCTTGACTGGAGGACTTTCGACTACAGAAGGCTCATTCTTCTGCCGATACAAAGCTTGAGCAATCGGTCATTCTAAGCTCTGCAATCCGCTTTGACCGCTCAAATGGCCGTGGTTTCCCATATTTCTAATCGATTTCACTACATACCCAGGGGGATCTGCGATTCTTTCTTCGAAACCATATCCTATCCTCCAAGACTTTAACATATTTCAATGTATATCCTTCGGTGACTTCACGTGGTTCTGCGGATGATCAACACATCATATCCAGAAAGCATGCTTAGTTCCTGACCTACCGATCTGGCACAGGAGAGGACCCAGACAGGCAATGGCCACTCGCGTAACGCATCAGTCAGCAAAAAGTTGGACGCAACTTGACTGCGAATAACGGAGCAAACAAACGTTCTACAAGAAACTTAGCCAGTTACAAATTGCCACTCAATGGATTGACGGCAGTGTTTCAGGACGTGGTGGGTATTTCGCTTGGCAAGCGTTCTCCCTATAAAAAGCCACAAATGTCCGTTTAACAACACTGCAACTTGGCGAATATGGCTCGCCACCGAATAAAGGCACAGCCCATAACTTCACAGTGGTAGATCAATTAGCGTCATTTTGGCGTGCTCTTCAATTATCTTCTAATAGATCATTCAAGATTCTCAATCTATTATTTTTCAAGGTATTACTGCAATATATGGCAGAGCGATTATGTCCAAACATGTGGATCCCGATCGCACTACAACCAAATCGTTGTTTCGCAATTTCACCATTGCACAGTTCCATGCATTGACATATGAACAATTTTCTACTGTCACTACAGTTGTCATAAAATGTCTGTACAGCTGTACATACTTGATCATGCCTCAAATGGCGTGCCTCGCATAGTCGAGAATAAAATATTTATTTATTTATTTATCTGAATATACATGTGGATCGGGATCTGGAGCAGCTATCGTGCTTACACAAAATAGTTTCTCCCAAACTACCGTACATTTATTTAATGTTTTCCGTCCAACGACTAAATCTTTATTAATTTTGTCACAGTGGTTTTGGTTTTAATTACGTTTGTATTTAGGTATATTTTGCGTTCGCTTTTGTTCCAAAGCTTAGACGCAGACCGGGCTTAAACCTATATGTGAAAAAGCTATGACCTCTTTGTTAGGCTCCGACGGTAATGTTGAGCTCTGCCAAATAACTACCTTATGGCAGGTGTGTCATTTCAGTTCGGATAACTGCGGAGAAAGTATTAAGTTTGAGGACTGCAAGTAATATACTTTGCTTACAACGAAACGCAAAATAACATCTGATGTTTCCTTGTCAGATGCTCGACTTTTAGATCCATTATTTAATCAGCATATAGTGGCTGCAGGTTTGCAGTGGAAAGTGCCTTGTTTGGATTGACTACGTGTACATTTCAAACCTCCAACATATTGGTGGCTATACGTTGATACCCACTATTGCTCCAGAAGGCGTTACCTCACGTTTATCTACCAGATGGATTTAACCATTTTGTTGTCATCCAGTTTGCATCCCGTGCGAACCGGACGACCTCTAATCACGGGTTTCGGAATGCCGTTGATGAGCCATAGATCATCTGGAATATTAACAAAAGCAATGATGGTTTGTTCCCCTCCTTTATTAGAAACCTCGGGGGGCTGGCGCGGTTCCCTTGCTCGGTCGGCGGCAAGGTGAACTTGAGCGAATCCTGAGAATTTATACGAATATTATATATGGATGAAAGCGCATCTCGACTTCCAGCAAGCTTTCCAGTTCGTGAACGAGTTTACTGTGCAATCGGTGCCATCATGGCGACTTCTTCCGTACGTCAGTTTTGTCAAACCACTTCCGCGTGTCAAGCATTCTGCGCTAACCTGCAGTTCTGGAGCGCCAGGAACCGCTCGGTCTAGCGCTGATCTTCCTTCCTCTAGCTGTTGTAATTTATCAGAAAGCGAATTCCAAAGACACGGGATGAACACCAACGTTAATGTTCGAAAGTTAGCCACAGGTTCATAGCTACCATTCTGATTTCCAAATTCTCTTTCCATTCCATTGACTTCTCCTCTTTCGTTACTACTAATACACATTTTAGGCTTTCGTACCTGCATTGCCACCTAGCCCGTCCGACCAACAATGTCGAATGGAATGACCGTTAGAGCACCCGTGTGGTCTTTTATTTGCAGTGTTGCACTAACCCCTGTCGAGAACACATACTTCCGAGGCAAAAATGTCGGAAGCACATTGGAACTCGATCCCAAACAGCACTGCCGTAAGGAAATAGAATATCTGTGATCTAGTTTGTCCCTCCTGTATCTTATTGTAGCGGCTAGGGCACTAAAAACCGTCCCTCCGCGGAAGCATCACCGTCACTTGTGCGGACTATAAGTGTGATTTTATTAAAGGCCGTGGATTTATTACGTATTGATGTAGGTAAACGTTACGCAAATCAATTGCTCACTATTCTTCTGTGAGTGCCCTGTGGACACTCAAATCTGACCTGAAACCGCCTAGCACTTCTTATTGAGGTTTTAGCTTTCTGTACCGTTGGTACTTAATTTCCGTCACCGTTACAGCGGGACTACTGATCGTGATATGAATCACGTATCCTTAGCTATGTTTCGTCCGTTTCCATTTAATCCTACAAGCTTCGTCCTGAGTGAGACGCAAGTAGTTATGGATTGCTTTTGCTTTACGTCCCTATTGAACTGCACCAGCTAAAAGTTTACTTCTTGCATTATCTTTCAAAGCACTGATAGTTGTGCGAAGCCTTATTTGCCCCGGATGTAAACAACTAATCCTGAACCACGTAGTTAACTTTAGCCATTCTTTTTAACAATTCTGTCACTTTTAGGTTCTGCTTTGCTTCTGGTGAAGCACGTTACTCCCGGAACAATTTTGAGCGATAGAAGGTTGCAAACCAAGGGACGCACAGCAACAGATCTGTGTATCGTCCGACTTGTGCCTGAAATTGTTTGCAAAGGCGGGCATTATATTGCATACTTCATAATGCCGGCTGAAGGTAACCAGCGAAGCTGATCAGTCTGGTTCCATCAGGACAAGGAAGGCGATGTTGCGTCTACGCAAGTATGGTAAAAAGGCTGCGTGATGCAAAGAATGGTAACACACCGTTCTTTGCAATTCATGTGTCAGGTGGCATTTGCAGCTCCAGCTTAGGGTTAAACGGTTGCCGAATTTGTCCTCCACCTTCCATGATGGCTTCCCACGCCAAGTCTTTTGTTATGGAACAGCTTTGTTGACGTGTGCTGGCCAATTGTCTCCTAACGGTTATGCGCTATATTTTGCGGTTACCAGTTAGCGTTGTGCGTATGTAATACTGCTACTCACAGGTTCCATTTTGTGGCTGGTATGCTGCACGCAAGTACTCTGGTAATGTACCCGGCGAGTGATAGCGAGGTGGCCGTAAGCAAGGGTTTAAAGCTACTGTAGTATCCGTAACATTTCAAAATATTTAAGGTTAATAGCGTGTATGCTCCGCTCAAATTAGTAACGAAAATCACCAAGCTGGGGAACAGGACATTGTAATTCCTCAACGTAGGGTAAACTTGGTAAAACATGTAGGAGCCAGCAGGGTTTTGCCGCAAATTTTTTGTTGGGTGACGGATAGAGAGTAAAAAGTAATCACGCACAGCACATTTTCGGTTACTTATCGATCAGTTATCAGTCAATCGTGCCAAATGAGTTGCATATTATTATTTATGATGTAGTTATTTATCGCAAGTTTATACGGGTGTGTATTTTATAACCTTGCCCTTGATAAGTAGAGCCATACCTACAAACAAGTTAGTAAACAAATAAATAGTTATAGGTAATTTGATACCGACGTATTTTTACAAATGCCGCAATAGCCTATCCGGTAAATACACTTGGTTAACCGCAAGTGGGTATGCAACGAGCTATTCGCAGCCACAACACCTTCCATTTTCCGGTAATTGCCGACAGTTGTGAAGCAGGCTACCGTCAAGGCATTGTACCACTCTGAGTGGGCGGCGTCCCCTTGCAATAACGCAGCCTCCATCGGCCGGCACTTCTAGTTCGCTCGCTATCTCCGTCAGTGTTTCCTTGTCTAGCTCTCCGGCTGAAGATTCAGTCTCGCTTTGGAATCACTTAAGCCAATTAAAGGGTTTGATCATGGATTTTCCTAAGAAGTTGCTGGAGAGTTAATCACACACGTAAGATTACCTACTACTCGCGGCACAATCTTATGGCGCGCTCATTCATGCTGCCACTTCACCGGCTTCATCCAGTTGATACCAGGCGCAAGTACGCCATCCCCTTGTTTTTAAAGGGGTACCAAAAGCTTTTCGTAGGTTATCCTTCGGCCGTCATTGAGACTTCGCCGAGTAAACCCGCGCAGCTTAGGGCATTAAGAACGGGTACATCTACGGCAACACAGGCAGTCGGGCGGCTGTTGACAACGAACTTCTCTTCTCGCCTACGAAAGTACGGTGTTTGCTCAGTAAGGCTGAGAACAACACTTCGCTATGTCGGCGAAGATTTAAGCAAAACAGTGTCCTACGCACGACCTTCTGGTTTATAAGTGCGGCGAATTTATCTATCGATTAGTACATACAAACTGTTTGTTACCCCGAGAGTGACGCGCCGTTTTCCGGTTTTTATCTGTACCGAGCACCCGCCAAATTTCTTGAACCAAAAAGCTTTCAAATCACGGTCCACTTTAGATGTAATTGTCTTGGAACATCCCATTGGCAAAATTACTGATCCACAAGCTTTGTAGCCAAGAGGAATGTGTTCGCTGGTTTCCTCAAAAATGCTCCACACTATTTGGTACAGTATTCTTCCATGACTAGTATGTAGCCATATTTCGGATGGAAGACCACTGAGGTTTACTCACACAAGCTCTTGCGGACACCTCACCGTCATAGGCTGGAATGGTGTCTTCATAGCTATGTATGGATTGTTTAATGCGGCGCGCGTCTTAACTGTTTGGCAATACTTAACTACATCTCTTCTCGGGCGTGGCAACTAACATACTTTGTGTACCGCCGAATAACTTTTATTGCCCACAGTACATCCTACCTACTGATTCATTGCCGATAGCACTTCATTAACTAAACCCAGAGGGACTAAAATTTCTAAAATATGTTGTGCAGGTGTCAAACACTAACGCGTTGCTTTCATGCCCGATCTTATATCAATTAAAGCACAAACATCGAGCATCATAACATCCCTCTTTTGCGTATTTTGGGTAGGCTTGTCGCCCCTAAGCGCCGCCCATCCTAACTGCTTGATATTTCTGGATCTAAATCTTGCGTCCTACGCCAACAACTATATTACCCACTAGAAAATAACTTGCGCTGCGTGTTTTGTACTGAGGATGGGACAACCAACGTGCTGATTGTACATAAATTGTGGGGGTGCTTCCGTCTTAGCGGTTGCTTATCTGGTCGGTGGCAATATTCAAGATCATACTCCAGTAGGTGTCTCATTCACCGAGCAATCTGTCCATCGGGATGCTTGAAAGTATGCAGCTACCGAAGTGACTGAGGATCTGTCCGTACAAAAGCTTTCTCCCCAACAGCTAGTGTCCGTTTTGCTTCATTACGTACTCAGGACTAGAGTTTCCTTTCTAGTCTTGCAATAATGCATTCTCACGAAGTGAAGGTCCGACGCCGTAAATAAATACCTAAATAAATATCTTATTCCCGGGTATGCGCAGCCCGCCCTTGGAGGTATGAGCAGGTATGTGCAGCAGTACAGACAATTTATAGCAACTGTAACAGTGACAGTAGAGAATTGTTCATGGGTTAATTAATGGAAATGTACGATGGGGAAAACGCAAAACAATAACTTGGCTGTTGTGAGCTGGGGACTTATTTGTTAGGACATAATCGGTCTACCATACATTGCAGTCATATCTCGCTTAATAATAGATTGAGAATCCTGAATGTTCCATTAGCCGATGCTTGAAGAGAACGCTCGAGAGCTATGACAATATAGTGTGTTCGTACATAAGTAACGCAAAGGTCAACGTTAGTATCGTAGAAAGCAAAGACGACAGCATATGCGTGAAATCGTTGCAAGAAGTGACAACACGCTAAGCAGTTGCAGGAGTTCCAATACAACGAACTTATCTAGTATGATGACGCTAGTTGATCTGAGTGTATGAAGTTATGGGCTGTGACTTTATTCGGTGTTGAGTCACATTTGCTTAGTTGCAGGGTAGCTAAATGAACATGTATGCCTTTTTATAGCAAAACGCTTGCCAGGCGAAAACCCACAACGTCCTGAAAAACTGCCGTTGATTCATTGACTGGCAAGTTGTAACTGACTATGTATCTTGTTGAGCGTTTGTTTGCTCAGTTATTCTCATTCAAGTTGCGTCTCATTTTCCCGTTGGCTGATGCGTCAGGCGAGTGCCTATTGCCTTCCTGGGTTTTGTCCTGTTTGAACGAATGGCTGTGCCCGATTGGTAGGTCAAAAACTAAATGTTCTTTTTATATACGATGTGTTGACCATCTGCAGAACCACGTAAAGTCTGCGAGTGACATACAGTGAAATAGTTTGAAGTGTTGTGGAGACCTTGAAGGATGGGCCATGGTTCCGGAAATCAAATAGCAGATCCCCCGGAGTATGATTAAAAATTGCCTGGAAATATAGAAAACCACAGCCACTTAAGCGGTAAAGGCGTATTAAAAAGCTAAAGTAACAAATTGTTCTGGCTTGGTATCGACAAGCGGAGGTGCATCCTGAAGTCAAATGGTGTGTTCCAGACAAGCGATGTGTAAAAGAGATAATGTTATGCAAACAGAACCCAATGGTTCAAGCGTCGGAAAAGTTGTATGGGTGCAAGATAATGAATGAGTTGTCCGCTTAGTAAGTTGTAAAAACGGATGATAATATTCCGATTATCTCCAAGTAAAGGAACTCTGTGCCTCGTATTGTTGTCGCAACGGTTGCTAATTCCTTGGGTACGGGTGACTATCTCGGGAAGAAAATGGTACCATCAAGCCGCTTCTGTAATAACCTGGTCCCAGTCGCAGTCACTTTCTTCCATACCTAAGCTGTACACTCCCGGTATTGACAAAATTAAAGAAATACCTACAAAGGAGTGGTACCGGGCTTCTCGTGACATATCGATCACCTTCTGCCATTTGGGGACAATTCAATAGGCGGCAGTTTAAAGCCATGTCTTTGACGGTGCCGTTCTGTTAGAGCACAAGTAAATAAATCGTCCATAAAATGATGCAACGCCAAGTAAGCTGAATAACAGTTCGGTATTGACTGAAACTGACCAAGCTTTAACCTGTTTTGTCTTACGAGGGTCTGTCCAAAAGTGCTTCCTCGCAATGAGTGGACCAAATTGAGTCCCATCTGCTTGCAGCAAGTGATACGTTACGGGTTCTAAGCTAAGGCTTGCATCAAGTAATTATGTCAGCGTCATCAACAGATGGATAACAACTTCCTCCTTAGTTTTCCATGGACAACTTCATCTACATAAACAAGACAAGAACCCTTGTGTTTAAACGCAACCCCCTAATAACGCTTTACATGCACCCGGGGTACAGATAACCATGTGCATTGGGCTACCTGGAGCATTTGGTACACCAACCGGGATGCTACCCGATCTCGTCCGCTTCCTTACATCAGCATCGAGCAAATCGGTGGAAGTAACTCTCACACACCTTAAGATATGAAACGTCATCCAACATGCGCTAACTAGGAAGGACGTCTCTGGGTGCCACCGCCTTTCGGAAGATACCACCGCGCTTCTTGTAAAAACACTACGAAGTGTATATTTATGCCGCTAGTTTTCTATTGAAAGCCAACTTCGCTTGTGTTTGCTGAGGGTGCTGACACCGTCTGACACCTCTCAGGGGACGCTAAGAAACTGAAGCGTAGGATTTTCATGCTGTTTGAAGCCCCTTATCCGTCGTTGCCCTCGCTAGCTTGACATCTGGTTTACTGGGGACTCTAGTGGCCCTGTTCTAATCAACTGCTGCTATAGCCCATGTCTCAGCCGCGGGTTGATAGAAAACCAGTACGTTGTGCAGAAGCACCTGCGTTTTGCTAGCCACCATGGGAAAGATGGATTGAAAGAAAGGTACCCTGTTCGCACAACCACTAATCGAATAGTCGAAAGGTAACGACGTTTTTTAAATTGTACCAAGTTTTTGCTAATTTATGGTGCGAGTTTGATGGCTGGCCTTTGCAATTTCATAGGAATTGTTTGCTACCTCTAGGTGAGCTAACAAACCAGAAACATAACTATGCTATGCATAAAAGTGAATACACTATGATCAGCACAGTTTTCAGCGTAGCTCACTGAGCCAATTTAACTTAATAAAGAAATAAGTAAAATACCAAACTGCTTTGTTCTCGGACAATGCGAGGAACGTCTATGTCGGCAGGATCATTTTGATGATACAACTAATATTGGGGAAGAATAAAACTGGTGCAAGTCAGCCAGGAACCTTAGAGCCGTGAGATCATACGTGTGTGTACGAGTACATGTATGTAGCCATTATGCACGGTTGTAGCTGTGCCGTTGCATTTGTGATTGCTCAAGTGGATAGTGTGAGTAAGGATGGATGGCTTCCGTGGTGAGGATGTGGTTGGCTTGGTTACCATGGAGCCGTGACTTTATTTGGTTTCGAGTGACATCCGCTACGCCGCGGGCTGTTAAGCAGACATTAGTGACGGTTTATAGATGGAGCACTTACTAGGCGATAAACACCCACGTCCTGGAACACCGTCGCCAAGCCCTGGGCGAAACGGTGTAGAAAGAAACCACCCCGCTTGTACCACGGGGAAGTCATATGTGCGTTGTCCATTGAGCAGTCTGATATTGCTAACAAGCTGTAAACGTGTGCTTGGACGCTTGAGCGTCAGGGTCAAACGTTTGGTAGTCATGGATTGATTCAGGTGTAGTGTGGTAAGTATTTGTTTAGAAGACTGTTTTGGAGGCAGGTCTTGCCTGTTTCAAGCCTATGTATATGAGTATCTTGAGCCTAACGAGCAGTGTTAATGAACCAGGAAGGCGCTAAGTGCATTGCATGTCTGATATGATCCATATTTGTATTTGTATGTTCATTTAGTCAGAGATACACAGGTCGTGTGGGCCCCTTGGTACGTTCCTTATGATATTTTAGGTTACGGTGGTGAGAGAAGGAGAGCAGCAATAATCACCAAGGAAAACTGCGATATCATGTACTGTGAATATAAATGTCATATAGGTTAAAAATGAAAAAATGGTAAAAGTGGAGCATAGGGAATATTCTGCATTTTGTGTTCTGCGACCAGCCCAACAATCAACGGGGCAAAGGTGGCTAAATAAATAGGGATATGTATGAGAGGATGAGTAATAATAAAGAAAAGACTGAGGCAAGCGCACTAGATGCAAAAATTTAACTAAGGAAGCCGGAAAACAGAATACTTTAGATGCAATAGTTTTCCTGCACTGATGCGTGGTTCGTTCAAGATGGCTGATGACAAGCGTAAGCTAGACTAAACAGGCAACTTCCCACATCAAGGTGGAAGTAAGAAACGTGAATGCAAAAGGAGCTTCGGCATCCAAGTCAGCAGGAACGATGTGTGGAGGGTCACCAGTCAGGGTAGATAGCTGCGAATTATCATGTACTCAACGACATCGAAGCGCTTAGACGTTATTAGTAACAGACAGTCAGCTCGTAAGAGAAACAGAGCAACTGTGCTAAGTCAAGGCGACATGCATTGACTCATAGGACAGGGTAAGGCAATCACAAGGAAGGGGTAAGCAGACAAGTTAACCTAGTCCCAGGTTGTTATGGCTTAGAGCCTAGTGCAAAGCGCATTAGCCAGGTTAAGGGTAGAAAAGAAGCACGGCTGAGTCTGCTGTAAGGCGGGTTTTTATGCCTCAAGTTTGTAAGCTAGGATAGGAGAGGACGAATACTACTGAGGCGATGCAAAACGAAAGCAGTAGCCAGAAAACCAGCAATCCAGGTTAGGTGAGGGTTGGATAATTGGCTCAAACCAATAAGCGTTCCATCGGATTGTAATGGTCTTGAGCAAACGATGAGGAGTGGCAGCAAAACAAACTGAAAATGATGAAAACAGCAGTGGAAGTGCCAACAAAGTGTTAGTATACCACAGTCGCCTGGCAGCTATCAGGAAGCAAGCGAGACAGCTCAGCCGGGACCGTATTAGATAGGAAGAAGTGAATGGGTAACCCAGCGGCCCAGGAGAAGCAAGCAGAGATTTAGGGCACAAAACCTGTGAGAAATTTGCGGAAAAACAACACACAAAGATAAGGGTGATGGAAGAAGGAACGAAAATGGCCCAAACTGACGCCTGCAGATCTAATTAATAGAAGGAAGGTCGGAAAGTAGAAGAAGTAGTTCATACTTCGTTAATCGATGGCGGCATGCTTAGTTTTATAGGTCAGGGTGAGGCAAGATCAAGAAGGTAGTGAGCAGGCAGGTTGGCATATGTTCAGTTTTGGAAAAGTGTGAAAGCGCACTAACCAGCTTAGGGGTAGAAAAGAATCACGTGTGTGTCTGCTTACGCGCTATACACGTTAACTGGAGGTGGAAAAGGCCTCAGCTACTGTACCCGCAATGCATAAAAGAAAGGGGAAATGCAACAGCTGCAAGCTAGCTGAGTCAACGGTAACGGATGGGCCTTAGTCCGGCAAAGTTTCAGCCGGCTACTATGTAGCAATAGGAAAAGTTACTACGAAATGCTATATAAGGCTCTAGTTAGACCGTGGTTGGAGTAGGAGGCTAATGGGGATTGGATGGACAAAGCAACACAGAGCACAAACCCCTTTGTGTTTGGCTCCTAGCCACCTCAACACGTGTATCCAGCCAAACTAGTTCATCGTTTTCCGGACGCCAACCAGGAAGTCGTGACACTCTAACAGAGACCAGGCTTGAAGTAAAGGCCTTCATTCCTCTCACATAAGTCATAGCTGGGCCACCCCTCCACTTCTTCTATCCACATCCCCGGTGCGCCAACAACTCAAGTCGCGGGCGTCGGTGTAGTGGCATGCGTAACGCATGGCCGAGCCATCGGAGCTCAGTGCGTGAACTAACCATGCTGATAGGTTTATTTCCTTTTCCCGTACCGTAAACAAGGAGTCGAAAACGCTTGTTGCTCACTCGGTGTTCCCAGCAGATGTGGGCTAAATTGCGAATGCACCTTTGGTCGAACGTAACTAGTCTATTTATATCCACTCACCTAAAGTACCAGGTTTTACTACCGAGTCTGCTGTAAACCGGGCTTTCAGACTCAAGGGTCTAGGAGAGGAAAGGAAACAGTAAAGACAGGTGAGGCGCAGCGCGACGTATGCAGCAGACGGACAACAAGCAAGCCATGTGAAGTAATCAGTGTTACAAGTTGCTTGCCACGGTTAGCTGTTTCGCATCCCATCTGGATACCATTGCAGGGACGGCAAGCGCCTTCATTATCAAATTCAACTTAGGCTAATTTGGTGCTCAGGGTGGCGACTACATTTATCTTCTGCACTATCATTTGCACCCTGACCCTAAGTGCGTTGGCGCCTCTACTGCTAACAGACGGACGGACTTGACCGCGGCAACACAAAGTTACCGGGCGACGAAGCAAACGGTCGTCGGTAGACGACAATGCGCGTCTCTCCGCAGTCAAAGTGGAACAATGCTGTCGTTACGAGCGGCTGCAATCAATGCATTGCATTCCGTCAGTATAGTCTGAAGTCATTACACAGTAAACGATGCCAAATGCAGTGGTGGCTGAACAGATGAAGACCTCGCGGGATATCCGCGTTGGCGTTTAACAAAATGGTCAAGCTACAGCAAGCGACAGTAGGGTTTTGAAATTATATAGTGTGAAAGGAACAAATGAGGAAAGGTATAAGCAGGTAGTAACATAAGGTTCGTACACGGGAGAACTGATAAAATATGCAACAAAAGTCATGGAAACGCCTGGCCCAGTACTGTAACAAAAGATAGATATTGTTGCAGCCGCGTCTTCAACTTTGAGTACTTGCATTGTCGCAACCTATTTGTTTGCATTCCGGGCGTCCCACTTGTAGAGGAACAGGAAGTGGACATGTAACTAGCCTACATGTTGTAAATAGAAGCTCTATTTTGGTTTTGCGCGTTCTTCCAGCTAGATAGAACAACCTGGCGTCCATTTCACGCTCCATACTGCAACTGCCAAAAACAATGAAACAGACTGGTGCCGTGCGCAAAAGAGAGGGATGCAAAGTCTGGTTAGAAGGAAGCGGCTGACTTAACCGATTCAATTAGGAAGCCGGTTTTCGAAGCCCCAAATTGCAATGCTTCTTGTCAATGCCTGTCCCAGGGAAATTTTGTTTGGATATATCGTTTTACAGGTAGGCGAAACACGCAGATGTCTACATTCAACACGTTCCTGATGCAATGCAGGGTTGTGGCAAATAAGCCAGTTTGCTCTAATGGAGTTTGACCTTAGGACGCATAGTGGCATATTAAAGGCATCAACCGGAATAAATGCGACGAAAGTGCAGAACTGTTGGATGCAGCAATTCTTCACACCCAGTGGCGACAAGCTTTCCATGCACATTTACTGCAGTCCCGGAGAAGTGTAAGACATTTTGCACTGAACTGAAGGCAACCTAAGAGACGAGCGTATGTCGCTGAAACCGCTGATGTGCGAGAAATCCATCTGGTACAACAGTTAAGGCTAGGGATGCGCAAACAATCAGTTCGGCATAGGCCACTTTTGCACATGCCCAACCAGCAGAACACGGTTGTGAAACGAGCAAGACGGTTAGAATGAGTCCATACGGCCTCGGTACTGCACCAAATTGCTGCTGTGCCGTTAGCGGACTTTGTGGATCCAGGTATGGACCAAAGGAAGACACGTCAAGTACGTTTGCACGTCACGTTTACTCTTGCCACCAGCGACCAGGCCAGCCAAATTTGCGAAGATTCCGACCAATTGCACTGACATAACAAAACTTTGAACCACTGCTTGACAGCCACGGTTATTCAGGTAAGCGTATTCGAGTAAAGCCAGCTTGCGTACCCGCGGTTACTAGTTAGCCATCTCCTATTTCGGCTCTGACGTTTGAAGTTCAGGTTCCGGCGGCCTCATTGCCAGGTTTATTCTACAGGTGTTTGCAAAAGGCTGGTTAGTTCCAACTCAATAGCGCGAATGGTGAACTGCAAAGGAGCACCTTGCCGTGACCATTAGTTTGCCGCCAACGGTGAAATCCTCAACGTTCGTGAATCTAGTACAGCACTAGTTGAGATTGCAAACCACTATTTTGACCACCGGTTTACTTTGCAGACGGAACCCCGGTTGCGACTATTATTGGTTTTGAGATACTTAACCGATTGAACTGCAGGTTAGACCTGCACAAACTCCGACTCAGGCCCAGCCGAACTGATTGTATAAATGCTTTTGCATTCCGTGAAAAACTCATCTGGACGCACGGTCCATAGTGAACATCGCCCATTCCTTCAATCTCTCGGTTGCCAAGAGGTAGCCGGAAAGGCGCAAGAGTATTTGGCGTAAATACCCGAAAGTATTCGCGAGGCGACCTTGTGACTTTGGTTGGACCAGCTTCGTTAACCACTCGATAGATACCAAGGTTGCGACAGTAGTTATGCAACAGACAATGGTTATTTTCCTCGTTTTCAAGAGTGAGTTCGATTCAGTCGATCGCTGCATTTTGTTTTAAATAATAGCTTGAAAAGAGCTACATACGAAAAGGTGAACAACTAACTGCTCTGTATTCAAACACTAAATGCCGCCTCAGGGTCTAAGCTGACCTAGTGAACAGCTTTCCGACAGCAAGCGGTGTTCGTCAGGGTTGCCTAATTCCCTGTTTTATTGTACTTTCTAAGTGAACGCCATCATTTGGGTCTTCTTTTACTGAATAAGTTAAGGTAGGCATAGAAGTCCTGCCTGGTAAAAGTCTAGTTACTCTTGAGTATTAAGACGGTATCGTCTCGCATTTGACGACGTTGTGGCTACCCAGTCAACCTCGAATAGCCTGTCTAGAGCGGTCCCATTACTTGTTAGGCTCCTCGCAACTGCAACCTTCAAAGTGGTGCTGCAGGACCACCAGAAACTTGATGACCCTCGACCATTGCTAACAAGGTACGCGAGGCGGTGGCTCAATTTACCTGTCTGGCTAGCTGTAGTAGCCTTGATGTTTGCATAGAAGCTGGAGCCAGTTCACACATAGTAAATGCTAGACCTGTCTCCTTTAACCCGCGGCATCTATGGCAAACAATGGAGGTTCCCTTCGTCTGAAAGGCCGTGAGTACAAGGCCATACTGAGAGCCGTTCATCTCCACGAATTTGCACTTGGTTACTTCGACCTGAAGACCTGAGGTGCCTTCAAGTCATCGATCATCCTAGTCTGCAAAACATTGTTGGTATCAAGTAGCAGTAGCTTGTCCGGAACGGCATTGTGTTTAGGTGAGTAGTAGGCAGTGCTAACCAAGGAAAGTACCTAAGACAGCAGGTAGAACTGAATAAATGGCGTTGGTTAGGGCAAGCTGACGTATGATTGATCAACACTTGTCGTAGAGGGGGTTGTTTAGTCCACCAGGTGTGAAGTGGCACAAGGATCAAGTTGGAAAAAATTAAGTTGGTAGCGTGAAATGAAGTCATTGACGATCAAATTGGGTTTCCTCAGCCCGTCTCGCATTCCGGACTGGAGTCTAACAGACTCGCCTTCTGCTTGGCTCGGGACTTTACGTGGGATGGCTCGCCGCCGGGACCAGTGGCGCGTCTGCTGCCAGCTGCTTGTCTGACTATATGTTTAAGGTAAACAAATAAACAAGATTTATTCTCGGATACGCGAGGCACACTGGTTAAAGACATGTTCGTAACAATAGTAAACCAACTGATCAAAAAGTGTGCGTTAATATAATAGGGTTTTCAAATATGTGGCTCCGTAAATGTAGGTATGTAGGTAGGCGAGTTGTTTGTGTTTGTAAATGTATTGCTGTTCTTTTGAATGAGTTCGATCGCGTTGCCGGTGTCTGAAGAAGTGTTTGTCGTCTGTAGATTCCATAAGCATTTCAGTGTAAGTTTAGGCATTGGCTCTGTTTAGTGGTGCATCACCACCGACGCGTCACACTGTTGTTACACAACCATTTGTGGCTGTTTCTAGGGCAAACCATTGACCGATGATAACCCGCCATGTCTTGGAACACTGCAGCCGGGCATTTTGCTGGAACGGGTTAAACCCAAACAACCCAACTGGTGCCACGTGAATGTTATTCGGCTAGCCAGTGTGTGTGGTGCCAAGTTATCTGCTGGATAATTGCTGTGTATGAAGAGAGACGGTAAATGCCACCATGAAGCGCTCTCGCCGATGCGCCCTTACATTTGCACTATTGCCAGCTGTTTGTGACCATATGTTGTTAACACAAGGTGTAGGCTCCTTTGTTATGAACCTGTGCTTTGGGCATTACAGTTTTCTGGTAAGTTTCCCTGCTTTCTCTTATTATTTTACATTTCACTGATTATCATGTTTGTAGGGCAGCGGAACACCAGTGCAAATGGCTGATGTGCTGCTGTTGTTGGTTTACCCGTTGCCTGGGTTGCGAGGCCGCTTAAACGTCTCCTTCGATGTGCACATGAGTTGCATTGGTGAAGCAAGCTGCGCACGCTTATAGGTGCCGTGTTGAACAACGTATAGTGCGCCCCTCTAATTTTCCATGGGCCTCCCCGCTTTTCCGGTTAAGAAGCGGAACGGTGTTTAAGGTTACGCTTGGACAAAAGAGGGCAGACGAACTCACAAAATGACGCCTTCCCACCTTAGGATCGATGATCTGTTTGCTGCACTTAGCGCATCGTCCTATTTTGGCACACTGGACCATACATGACCGTTTCAAGGGCATGATGACAGTTTGGTTTGTTTGCTCTTTAGATGGTGTAACTTGGTACATAAATAACTATATGCTAGGTTCTCGTTAAAACTTGGCACACCGGTGAACGCAGGATCAAATATGCCTATAGGCATAGCTGAGTTGGAATAGTATAAACAATTCGTTTTAATAAAAGTTATACCCAAATGTTCGTGGTTTATACGGGTGAGCATTTTGATCAGGTAATAGTCCGACCAGGCAACATGATGGCGCTGGGGCGTGTAAAAATAACTATTGTGTCAATACGCAAGTTCGACGTGATTTCACCATGTAGTAATCCATAAGCACAGCAACCAAAGTAAGATTTTGGTGCAATCGGTGTCCAATAATTACTTGACATGTTTGTTGCTCCAACAAAGCACGCTACATAGCAAAATCGGTTGCACTGGTTGCACGTATAAGCCTGATGACTGAGTTGGTGCGAAACGTTCAACTATGACGCTATTCAGTGGCGCGTTAAATCCGCCACGTTGCAGTGTTGTTAAGCGGACTTCTGTGGCTTTTTATACGAAGACCGCTTGCCAGGCGAAAACCCACCGCGCCCTGGAACGCTGCCGTGTGTTCTCTTGAACAATGGTGAAAACTGACGATGCATGCTAAAGATCAATTTTTTACTTTATCATTCGCAGTCGACTGCCGGCAACATTTCTTCGTCGGTTGACCGATTGGAGTGAGAATAATCCGGCGGTAGTCGCTGAAACCGGTCATGGATGCTAAAGAGTTGTAGAATCGAGTGATGAGTGGTGCAGCCGAGTTAAGTTATTGTTAATAGTGGCTGGCTTCGTCTGCGATATACTTCTCTGGTTGCGCAGGCCGTATCCAGCTATCCACGCTGGACTTGTCATCAGGATTGTGAGTGCAGTTGCTCCTTGCGGCTGAATATGACAATAACAGACAAAAACGCTTTTTCATTGTGCAATGCTGGATCGTTACGAATTGTTTAGTCCGCATATTTAGATCAGAATTCTTGCAAATGTAAGCAATACTTGGGTAGAATTGTCGCCATGATCAAGTGAAAGCTCCATGAAAGGCCCTAGGGAAAGCTACAGGTAACTAGATATCAGATTGTTCTTTAAACATTGAAGGAGGCCGAACCCGTTTGTTCTAGCGCCATTGAGGATCAGCATAGCTGTCCATGAAATGACCCTGGAATGAATGGAGAAACAAAATGTTTATCCGGAAATAACAGGCACCGAAACCAATTTTTTGAAAGCCGCTGAAAATAAGCAAATCGGTTCATGGCAGTGAAGGTAATCGCAACGGAATAATGTCTTCCCTTGTTGAACATGAGATGTACATAAAACTATTATTCCAGGTGCGTAGATTCTGATACTGTGAGCACGAGGCGAGCTAAACACATTTGTTTGGACCCCGTAAAAACAGCGTCTCCAGAATAGCGAAAACAGCTCCGGTTGGAACGATGGGTGGGTTCTTCTTAGTCCGGATAAAGGATCAAGTGTTTAAGCCAGCTGGCTATTGAGAATGGGTCAGTCAGTCCCAGTAGACTAACCTGCTTGTGTCGACCGGCGTCACTGTAGGAATCCCGGGAAATACGGGCAATGGAGAAGGGTCAGCTAAAAAGACAGATAACAATGGATCAAGAATCACTGTCGATAGACTGATGAAATGAAACCTTGCAATTATAGGTTAAAACCCGTCAATTTTGGCTTAGTATGCATGATTAGAAACAGCAATCATTACCTCACGTCAATGGTGCGGTTCAGACTGAAACTAATACGTAGGGAGAAGTTTCTGCACGCGCAGGATCAAAAGCCGGATATACCAAAGAGTGGTTACAAACTGAGCGAATATTGCGATGGTTAAGCGAAACGTAGATGAACCGATGATGATGGCAGTAGTCCGAAACCGACCGGCAGCTTAGTTAAAATTATGACCAACTCGATTAAGATAGAAAAGGGGAGCAAGCAGTATGCAAAGCAAGTATGCAAAGCGGAAAAGGAACTGCAGATAATCGCCGAGAAACGGATATATGCAGACAGCACTGCGAAGCGGGATTATTGAGGAAAATTAAGCTTGCGTGGCCTGAAAGCCGTCAGAAACTAGAGAAAACGGTCACAGCGGAACAAAGCTGCCTAGCCTTGGGAGGCGTTAGCTGGGGTAAAATCAGATTGGTAGGCTAATGCGAACATGTCGTATTAAACAGAGACATATGTAGTGAGGCATGGTGCGCAGCCATATAGAAGTACTAGCCAAGCAACACTTAGCAATGATCGGAGTGCCGCAAAAGCAGAAGATAGGTCGGAGCGAAGGGGAACAAATGCACGAGCATAAGTTACTTCGACGCAAAGGGAGTAGGCAGTGAATAAGGGGTGGAAATAAAACGGGAGCGCAATAAAAGAGAAGGAAATGTATAAGAAAAAATAAGTGCAACAGTGATCTACATAATTTACGAGTCAAATGAATCCATAACGGAATAAAACACCAACTTATGAAAAAATTCAACTAAATCCACAAACACATCTAGCTGGATCTAATGTAACGCACACGCACAAATGCGTGCCAATCGTCTTGACCAAGTGCAAAATCAGTGTCAGAATACTCAGAACATCTGCATCGGTTGGTGCGGCGGTTAGACTTTGCGCTCAGCCAACAAATCACGTGATGCGCACGCAGACATGAAAGCAACACGTGAGCTCAGTCACTGTAGGATGCGGTGCGGACTAGCATGCGGCATCTATGGATGGTTGAGGAAATACTGTAACTCCCACCCACTCATTTGTGCGATATCAAGACACACAACACAGAACTGGGGGTTGGGGGGCGGAGATATTCCATCCGCGTTCACAGTCCTCACTGTTGCGCACAGACGACCGGACGTGAAATGTGCTCCACAATGAGACAAATTCGATTGCCTTCACTGAAGGTAGCTGCATGCAAGTTAGCAGACAGGTCCGTCAAACTCACCTGGTTTGACCTATGCTTAGCGGCGTCTACGTGTGAGCGATTGTGGATAATATTGCCTATGTGAAATAATGCGCGCTACCATGGAACAAACGTTAGTAATCGGTGGGTGTGGCCGAATTACCTGGTAACTGCAGTTGATCGGATTTAATGATGAGGTTAGCATCTGCATCTGCACAGCAATGCATGATGTACTGCAGTGAGCTTTGCGGAAGTGTACCGAGGAAATTGTGATAACATTACCGGGTTGGCAACAGCTTGCATTTACCGGTCTATATGCCATCGTTAGTATATTGTAGCCGTTGACATAGTGAAGGAATACGTTTGTAACGAAGCGTCATGAGTTCGTGTGAAACGAAGATGAAACGATGATCTATGTTAACGTTAGCGCACTCCACACCAAGGTGCCGAAATGCGACGCACTGGGTATGGTGTAACGCTGTTTGACTGAAGAGATTAACCTAGGGTGTGGCCGAAGCATAAGGTGGTTGAAACAAACGACATTGCGCCGTATATTGTTTTAGCTCGGGTTTCAGTCGGAAGTAGGCACTCAAGAACATGGTGTTATCATCAATGGTGTTATCGTCAACGTCCACTATTTTGTACATAATACTGGCAAACTCCACTAAATGGCCAAAAGTTGTTGGTATCAAGTGGATGGCACATTTTAGACAGAAAATTGGATAAGGAACTCGCCACCATAGAGTTGTACATCGCCATTCCTTGACTGCTCTGTTTGCAAGCATGATTAGCTTCCAAAGGGATATTTCCTCAAACGGCGGACACAGATGGGACACAGCACTACAATTGCGATCTCTGTGTTTCACAGCTAAGGCCATGTGCACAGAGAAGAAAGTTGGGAACGCCGCCAGCAAGTAGACAGCAATGTAATTGTTGGCTAGTGGACACCCGAAACCGTTAGTGAAACACCCGTTTCACAATATTCTAAAACCACATTGAAAATATACGGCGGAATGGATTGGGACGATAAGAATATTATAGGTAGAGTGAACTTCCTTTTGCTTTCCGACGGCACTAACCTAGGAATAACATTCGGGATTTGTTCAACAGTGGTGTATCTGAAAGACACACGTCGAAGATAAGATGACTAACTACGTAAACAAACGTATTCGCAACAACTCTGAATATGTGTGTATAGGTGATACCGCGAGCGAACTGCACACAACACTGCAGGAACACATAAGACGCAAGTCACGGGGACGTTTAAGTATAATGCTCTACTGTGGGATTCAGCGGTGGCGACGCACATGTTAGTCACAATGCATGTAAGGTGGCCAGATTATTAGTGAGCCAAAGCGAGACGCTTCCAGATTTCTTGCACGCCCAAACCGAGACACTTTGACCTACACCCCGTTTGTTTCTACATATGCAACAAATTGAAAAAATAAATATCTACATTTATTGCTTCAATGCAAAAATAAAATTGCTTGCATATGTATCAGTACAATGGTTGTGCTACTGGAGTTATAAATAAATAACT
Source organism: Dicrocoelium dendriticum (assembly GCA_944474145.2). Classification (NCBI taxonomy): domain Eukaryota; kingdom Metazoa; phylum Platyhelminthes; class Trematoda; order Plagiorchiida; family Dicrocoeliidae; genus Dicrocoelium; species Dicrocoelium dendriticum. The sequence goes on from OX104063.1 coordinate 276,941,732, forward strand.
GTGGCATATCCTCAATAGAAGGAGGCAACCAATTGAAGGCATGATCAAATATACTTACAAGTATAACTGCTTTGGAACAGTAAAACAGTAAAACGCCTGACCGAAAACAATCACAAATACGGCGTCACATTCATGGGTATGCTTGGTTAACTAATCTATATGTAATCGTTAGTATATTGCAGCCGTTGACATGGTGAACGAATAAGTTTGTAAAGAAGCGTCAAGAGTTAGTGTGAAACGAAGATGAAATAAAGGTTTATATTAACGTTAGCGCATTCCCCAGCAAGGTGGGAAAATGCGACGCACTGGGTATGGTGAAACGGTGTTTGACCGAAGAGATTAATCTAGGGAGTGGCCGAAGCTGAAGGTGGTTGAAACAACCGACTTTGCGCTGTGTATTCTTTTAGCTCGGGTTTCAGTCGGAAGTAGGCACGCAAAAACAAAGTGTTATCATTCGATCGTCAATGTCCACTATTTTGTACATAATACTGGCAAACTTCAGTAGATGGCCAAACCTTGTTGGTGTCAAGTGGATGGCACATTTTGAACAAACATGGATACGCAAGGCTAGCATTTAAGGAAGCTGAAATCGCTCACCAAGCAGTTGCACACCGCCATTTCTTGACTGATCTGTTTGCAAGAATGATTAGTATCCAAGCCGACATTTCGTCAACCGGCGGACAGAAATGGGACACAGCATCACAATGCCGACCTCCATGTTTCACAGCTAAGGCCATGTGCAATAGAAGGAAGTTGGGAACGCCGCTTACAAGTAGACAGTAATGTAATTGCTAAACAGTGGACGCCCCAAACCGTTAGTTAAACACCCGTTACACAATATTATAAAACCACATTGAAAATATACGGCGGTATGGATTGGAACGATAAGAATATTACAGGTAGAGGGAGTCCGTTTTCCTTTCCGACGTCACTAACCAAGGAATAAGATTCGGTATCTGTTCAACAGTGGTGTAGCGATAAGACACACTTCTTGTAGGTAAGATGACTAACTGCGTTGACAAACGTATTCGAAACAACTGTGAATGTGTGTGTATGGAACATACCGTGGGCAAACTGTACACAACACTTCTAGAACACCTAAGGCGCAAGTCATGGCGACGTCTAAGTATAATGCTCTACTGTGAGATTCAGCGGTGGCGACGCACGTGGTAGGTATAATGCATGTAAGGTGACTAAATTATTAGTGAGCCAAAGCGAGGAACTTCCAGGTTGCTTGCGCGCCAAACCGGGACACTTATCCTACCCCCGTTTGTTTCTGAATATGATGACCGTTTAACCAACTGAAAAAGCAGATAGCTACTTTATTGCTTCAGTGCAATAACAAAAGATACGTACGTTGTTAGTCAGTACAATGACTGCGCTATTGAAGTTATAAATAAACCAATAAATAGTATATTCTTGATAGAAGGAGGCAACCAATTGAAAACATGATCAAGTATACCTACAAGCACAGCTGCTTTGGAACATTAAAACGTGTTGTTAAACTAAAGTAAAACCTAAATTTTCGTAGTTTATACACTTGAGAGGTTTGTCGGATAATACTGGGATCCAGGTACATTATGGCTCAGGTTCTCGAAAATATCAAGGTTACTACAATGGCGGCAATATCCTACCTTCTGCGTGCTTTCGCCATGTTGTACTCCATGGTTTCATGAGCGCAGGAGCCAAAGTAACATGTCGGTACAAGTGTTTCCGATTAAAAGTTCATAGCTGCTTGACATAATATTATCTGGAACCGCCGTTATCATGTAATAAGTCAATAAACAAAGAAAGAAATGTATTGTTCTCGACGGTGCATAGGCACAATCATGGTGACACAACAAGGACTGGTTACTGTAAAAGCGACACAAGTCTATAAGTAACATATGGATCCATGTGTTAAGTAACATGAATGCATGTAGGTATGGACGAGTGTTGTGGTGTTGCTTGAATTTGTAAATGTGACGCCGTATTTTTGATTGTTTTCGGTCAAGCGTAAAAAGAAGAGAAATGAAATATTCATATTGGATGACCCACGTCCGTTGATTGGTTTCGATCATCCAGATACGTAAGTAGCAGCCACTCTAGTTAGCAACATGTTACATACACCATGTCACAGCGTTGTTAAATGGACATTAGTGGCCTTTTACAGAAAAAAGCCTGCCAGGCGTAAACCCACCATGTTCTGAAATACTGCCGCCGAACTATTTACTGGAAGTGGGTAAACCCCAAACGACCAGCTGACACTAGGAAGAGATTGTTCGGCCAGCCCGATGAATGTATTTCTCGTAGTTGACCTGGGCGCCGCAACAGAATGTCTTGAAGTCGTTCGCAAGCACACCCGGCCCTCTTTTCCTTAGAAGTGCATGTCACCATAAGCATCGCTATCAGTGTTTAAACGGTACCCTGCGTTGTCCAGAATCTACTTCGATTCAATGTGCACAAATGTAGTATGCTGCACCTGAGGCACAAGTTTGCTCTTTCTACACACTCGGCAACCAAGCGCTTCACCCGTCTTCTGGCGAGAAGGATCCGTGAGTTTTGTCCAGTTTGACCATAGGGGTTCGAGTCGGACTGAAACGTGTCAAGGAGCGGCACCCAACACGTGGGCTTCCTGAAGCATGCATTCGGACGAATCGACTCCTCGATTTTTTACAACTTCTGGGCTCATGCATACGGCCACATGTGGAATAACCCATACGGCTTTGGCAGCCATGGCTCAGGAGAGAATTCACCGCCTTGGAGATAAAGCCGGGCAACCTGAAAGTTCAAAGATGTGTATACTTTGCCGCATGAACTTAGGCTTCGATTGTTCACGTTGTTCAGCCAACAATGTCGGTGATTTCGCGGAAAACTCATTTTGGTTTAACATATTTAGAGACAGCACAAACACATGTGCCGCAATTTGCCAGAGCAGTTGTGGTGAGGACAAATTTTTGGGAGTGTCAGTCAACATGGACAGTTTGAGCGTCAAAAGACTATATTATACGGTGGATATTAATTCAGGCATGGTTCACGCAATGAGGGTGACCGATCAGACGGCACACACTTAGTAGGTACATTGTGATTGAAACCTACAGTTTGATGGTAAAATAAGGAGGATCAGCAGAAACGGGTAGGAAAGAGAGCAAAGAGGCTGCAGTGACATTAAATGAGCAAGTTCAGCAAAACCAAGGTAATAAAAGCATAGCATTCGTCTGCAAAGTCTAGACCGTTAAGATCCTAGTAGTCTATGAGAAGTCACAGAGTAACACACTGGCCAGATAAGGCTAAGTTAGAGCAGGGTAATTGGATTTGGCCTCCGGGTTTATGAAGGATTTAAAACAGATATTGTAGCAAAGAAATGACAGCTTCGGGTTAGATAATAGTTTAGTGCTAAATTGTGGAAAGGCATCGTTGCATTTGAGTGTAGGGGTCTACAGCGTTTATTCTTCCGGATAAACGCCGGTAACGTCGCAGTGGTCTGCGGAACGTTAGACAGCAGGAGACCGGTAAGACGACACTGGATTAGTCGGCGCATTAAAATTACGTCGGATAGTTAAAGTGCAAAGACAAATAAAGAGGGTCAGCAGAGATGGACATGTTGGGGATTGAAGAGGCTATATGTAAATAGGGTAAGCAAGTCAGGCAGACGCGATATGATAGAAGTTGTGTCTCGGTTATGCATAGCATATAAGGTTTACATTTCAATAGTCTGGAAGCAGTCCAGCAGATGAATAGGGCGGTGCACTGAGAGATCACTTCCGTTTGAAAATGAATTAAAGACGGAAGCGCGAAAAGGTGAGGACATACTCGAGAGAAATGATTTACAGATAAGAAATGGGAAGCTAACGTGGATCCCAAGGCAATGGAGACAGAACTTTCAGTCTTCCGTGCAATGGCTGACGACGACACAAATTTCGGATGGAATGAGACCGACCAGACGAGACTAGAGTAGTCGGTTCATTTAGATTGAATCGTACAGTTAACTTTGGAAGGTAAATGGAGTGAGTCAGTAGAATTATGCGGGTCAGAGAGAAGTGGTTATATTAACATAGAGCAAACAAGTCCAGCAGGCTGTCTTTCTGCTGGGCGATAGTTTACATTTCACGAGCTTAGGCCGTTAACATCCCGGTAGTCTGGAACATATCACAGGGTAGCAGACGGGGCAGATGACCAGTTTAGTGCAGGGCACTGTGAGTTGGCTGTCCGATTGAAGTAGGGTTAAAAACGGCAACCACAGCAAGGAAAAAATAAGGTCAAAAGGGGAAAGATTTACTGCTAAATTGTGGAGAAGCCAACAAAGCGCTCGTGTGGATGGGTATAGAGCGTTCAGTCTTCCGTACAGTGGCCGGTAATGTCATAGTATTCCAAGAAAACCTCTGAGCAAGAGGTCCATCAGACGAGACTGGACCAGTCGGCGCAATGAGCTTGAGTTGTGCAGTTGAATTTGGAAGACAATTGCACTGGGTCCAGAGCCGGATTTGTTAGAACTGTTATATTAATAAACCATATACAAGTCCAGCAGTCGAGTTTTGGGAGACGTTGTTTTGCATCTACAGAGCCTAGACCGTTTATATCCCGGTAGGTTGAAAGAAGTCAAAGCAAATCAGACTAGGCAGAAGAGGCTGGGTTAGGGCAGACCACTGAGATTTGACCATCTGATTGAAGAAAGATTGAAAAAGGAGGGCGCAGCAAGCAAATGAAGCGGTCAGGATGAAAAAGGTTTACCGCTAAGCGGTAGAAAAGTAAACGGTGCTCTCGTGTTAAGAGCAAAGATCGCGATTAGGAAGGGAACTGTGTCTGCTTAGCAGTTGTACAGCCGTGTACTTCTCATACATCTTGCATTTGGCCTACTATATATTCTTTCTGTCTACCGTGATATACTTCATCATGCTGACGATCCAGAAGTGCCTTCGTCTTATCTTTGACCCACTGCTACGTCACGTACATCTTTACTAATATTCACCTCTTAGGCTTGGCTAGCCGCTTTATCTCAAAGCGACCATAGTAAAGGAAGCTAAATCGATTTACCAGTGTAAATAAAACGGGCAAAAAGTGGACAAAACCGAGACTGAAACGACTGCGCCATGCACCGTTTAGCTTATGGAAGTATTTTCCTCTATGCTATTTAATAGAGAGGAACGGCAGGAAAGTTAGCTAAGCTGAAAGCGTCTTACATCACAGCTTATAGCCATTATTCGATTGTGTAGTGGCGATATCTAGTCCAGTTCAACCCGAAAACTTAATGTAGGATGGTATGCAGCAATTGCCCAGTGACCTTTGACCGCAGTAATCTTTTACTGAAGAATTGCAAATTGCTTAACCTCTGTATGTAGCTTAGCCTTGATCGTTATAAACTGGCAATGTAAAGCTAATTCACTTCGCTTGACGAAGCTTTTGTGCCAAAAGCGAAACGTTGTCTATCACCATAAATAAGTTAACCGGTCATCTCCCAAGTTTTCTAAAACGATGAGTTTCCGATCGGTTCCAAATATGTTCCAAGTTAACGAGTGCCGGAAGATTGCTCTATGCAATTAGTACCGACGTTATGGAACGGATAAAAGTCTTAACTGAGATGGTCGCCTATAATGTGTCAGGCCGCCTTAAAGTCTACAATATTAGGAGGATATCGATGAATATATGCGTCCTGGAACACAATCTAATAAGCTACAACAGTATGAAGAAAAGAGTCATTAGAAACAAATGTCCCCTGGTATTCCAAGTTGATACCGAGTTTTGGCCGCAAATTGCTGTTAAAACAACGCCATCCGGCCGCGCATAACGTTTTTGAATTAAACAGCGATTGCAAAACATCCGTGCAAGGCCACCAAGGCAAACTGAACGCGTCCAATGCTATGCATATGCAGACCCCAGAAAAAGATTTTGTCAACCGCAGGCGGTTTTCACCTCGACCGCCCACCGCACAATTTATTTAACTATCTCCGAGGATGGAGGTCAATATAAGGTTAGTCAAGTTGTGCAAGACAATTGTTCGATAACAAAAAAGCTTTACCTGGAGACCATGAAGTCCAAGAAAGCTAAAATTCTAGAGAGGCAGGCAGCTTTTTCCCGATGAGGAAATTGGGGTCTGTGCGCCAACCATCAAGAACCTAACTGGTTATACAGGTAATCTCACTAGTCTAGTAAGATAAGTCGTCATGCACCACTTTCGCAAATAGCAACCGCTAGCTGCAGACTGAAAGCCTAAGTACCCGAACTCTGCCAACTGGTGACCAGCTTTTTTCCTGTCCGGAGTCGACACACTCTGGCTCCTAAGATAAGCGACTCCGCGAGTGAATTACGTCACCTTGCTCGCCCGCTACGGACACGCACTTACTACCCAAGACAGAGAAAACCAAGGTGGAAATATTACTGCATTCGGAGTTCGTAGGGAGAAACGTGACGTTTAGCACCATTGTTTTCAATGGTTCTGATGCTACCTCCTTAGGGACTTTTAACCTAGCGATCATCGGTCATTGGAACCGGAGAAAAGGCGCTGAAGTTTGGGCGAATGCGCAAAGGAAGAAGTTAATTCGCAACACAAATCAGGTTAAGTGCTAAATAAGATTCATTTCTACTCATAATTATGACAAACTGTGAAGGGTTGCAAAATGCTGCGATGCTGAGCATGTTATAATTTGCGCTACTGAAACGAAGTATATTATGCCAGTCTTCAACACGGGACGGATAACCAGAACAACAGACACAAGTTTGACTTGCAAATATTTACAATCCCCTATTGTCCAGTGAGCGGTGATACGAAGCCACTAGAACAATTTCGTGTCTAACAATACAATTACCCGACTCCAAACAAACTGAACACTGGCTGTTGAACTATCCGCTGAGAATGGCAGCTTTGTTGCAAACGTTCCATCACCAATCGGGGTGACATCATCAGTCTTGCCGGATCGGCCTCCTGTTCTCCGGATTCATTCAGACTTCTGAGCCGCTTCCTCCCTTGTTCGGTTGACCTAATTCAAATTCCTTCGGAAGCCTCGTTAACTTTTACACTCTTTATCAATAAAACCGTTCTCATCTTTACCCTGCCCTGTCCTTCTCGTCGCGTCTGGTTGCATTGCTTTAACTAGACCGGCAACTCTGTATTTGCCCTAATCTAATCTCATCAGACCAATCTCTTGCTTTCTGACTGCATCCATACTACAGAGACCTAAATGATCTAGGTACTACGTATCCAACGCACCGATTCCCTCACTCCGAGAACTTTGCTGGATCAGCTTACACTCTATTAGTATAGCTCCTTTTAATCAGAAAAGCTCTCGATTCTGCTATTGCCATTTCCGTAATGCGCTCACTGTCTTCCTCGTACGCCGATTAATCAAGTATCACCTGAAAGATCTTTTACTCTCCGAACCCTCTCAGATCACTGTTACGTTAATGGTCAGTGTTTGGTTGACGGATCGCTATATGTGCCTCCTTAGTTTCTTCATCATTTATCTTGACCCAGTACTTCCATTATCGCGCTCGTTTTATTCCTCTATGCCTCAATCGGACGGCCACCCCTCAGTGCTCTGTCAAGTCTCCATTTCCTTATCTCTGTTTGCCTCTATGCTACAGAGACACAAACGGTTTAGGCTCTACGGGCTTGACGCTGTTTCGCTCCCCACAAGAGCATGCTATACTTTTCACTCTCTACTGGTATAGCCTGTCTACGCACTTTAACAGTACGACTTAACGTGCTTGCTGTTTCCATTCCTTCTTCTAGAGGAGGGCCAGCTAGATCTACCCAGCCGTGGGCAAGTCCCACTGATCTGTCTCTTTCTTTCTGCCTCCTCCGGTGGTATTAAGACTTAAGCGGCATATGCTCCGCAGACTAAACAAGATCTTTCTGTTGTAACGCTTCTTCTTTACCTCTGATCTCTGTCCAGACGACTGCCGTACTGCTGATAGCTGCCCCCTTAAGATTGAGACTGTCTGACTGATCAGCCACGCGCCCAGGCAACCGACGGAATACAAAAGGCCGGAAGATGTAGACAGAGAGACCTATTGTATGAGAGCATGGCGCAATAACTAGGCTGTGGACAACTACTAACATGATGATATTGGAGATGCTAATTGATGTTAATGAACACAACTCAAATGGCTTAAGTTCATGACCCAACTTGCTACTGATTCCACATCGATTCGCATGTTGATCTGTACTGGAGTTTGATCTTTAGTTGTAGATCGATCCGCTTCTACGCCACTGCTCTCGGCTTGATCGCTGGCTGTAAGCTTTCTCTCCGTAAGAGTTTCCCTTACATCTTGAGCCAGCTAGACTTGCCCACCATTTATTGTTAGTTTGCTTCTCACCTTTACTATATGTTCTTATGCAAACGCGCCGACTAATCCAGTTTTACCCGATCGGCCTCCTGCTCTCCGGATTCACTCAGACTTCGGAGGGGTCATCTCTCTTGATTCGGCTGACTCCACTACCCGAGTACATTACCTGGGGAGCCTCGTAGGCTTTTCCCACCTTTCGTCAATAAATGTTGCTCATCCTGACGCTAACTTATATTTTATTGCACTCTGTTTTCAATTCTTCTTCCCCTGGAGTACCAGATCTCACTGTCTTGCGGTGATCCAGTCCCACTGACTAGCCTCTTTCGCTCTGACTGCTCCTATGCTACCCAGACGTAAGCGGTATACGCTATGCAGTCTCAACGCTCTTGTTCCCCTACCCAGAAAGGCAGCTAGAATCGTTCACCCTCTATCGTTGCGGCCCTTTCTCCTGCATTTATTGTACGTGCTATTTCCACGCAAGGAGTAAACCAGTCTCGCCCGATCGGCCACTTGTTATCCGATTTCACTCAGAGTTCTTCGACGTTACAAATCTTGGTTCGGTTGACCCACCGTTTTGTTTACGTCACATGGAAAGTCGCGTGGGCTTTCCCACTCTTTACCAATAAACCCTTCTCACCCAGACCCTAACCTTTACTTATATCGCTTGCTGTTTTCATTCCTTTTTTAATCGGACGGCCGGCTTTACCCAGCTCCAGCTACATTTGTAATATCTCATTAGCACCCTAGCATAATTTGATTAACTGCTCGTTGCTGTGTCTTAGCCTCTACGCTCTGAACTATCTAACAGCCGTATTGTATGCTTGTGCATCATCCGTTTGCCGTCCTTTCTTCCTGAAACCTTTCTTAGCTGTCTTGTGTGGAGCAAACATAACTCAAGTAGTCAGCGCACAGCGCTCCTTTCTAGACGTTCATTTATTTATTACCCGCTACCTCTATGACACCTACTTTTACTGAAGTTCTGCTCTCTCACAGGCTTTCCCCGACACAGGCTTCCTGGCTAGATGCACAGCTGTCACCTACTCATCGGCGACACCTAATTAATTGTAGTTCCCTTCTCTCACTGACTACTCCCGGCTCACGCTTCCTTAATTATGTCCCATTAGCACCCGGGCATGAGGTGATTAGCTGCGCGTTGATGCGTCTTAGTCTATTATGTTCTGAACTATTTAACAACCTCATTGTATGCTTGCGCTTCTCTCGTCCGCTCTCCTTCTATCACGAAACCTCTCTTAGCTTTCTTCTGTCGTGCAAGCATATCTATGTATTCTAGATGGTCATTTACCCCTTACCCGCTGTATTGTCAGGCTTTTTACCTGCAATCCTCCAGCTATCAAGCTAGCATTCCCTGGCTCTATCCAGCTTGGTACTATTATCTTAGTACCCCAGCTGCTGCGGTTAGGCCTCATGTTCTGATATCCTCAGCAACCTTAATGTACGCTTGCATTCTGGCTATTCGCTGACCTTCCGTCAATTAAACTTTCTTAAATTCTTAGTTCATCACTCCTCTCATCTGGTCAATCAACAGTCGCCCGTTAGCTTCTCATTTATAGGTGTTCATTTCTCACTTACTCGCGGTTATGTCTGCGACACTTACCCATGTATGAGTCCAACGGACTCACTGGCTTTTCCTGGGTCAGTATACCCTAATACTATTTTGAAAACACCCCAGAATAACCCTTTCCTCTGCGCGACGCGACGTATACATTTGTTCCGCACGTCCGATATTCTTTAATTGATCTTTATTACTTCACTTCTGTCGATCAATCCTTTCGCACCTAGTGTTCTGTTTTCGATTTTGCAGCAACGGTTGCGACAATTACTTATGTAGGAGGTGAGCTCTCTCACAGACTTTTCCCATCTCAGACGGCCATAGCCCTATACTGTTAATAGCCTCGTGTCGTCTTTCTGTCTTGATCCTCCGAAGCGTTTTACTCAGCGCTCGAATTCTATCTATGCGCTGAGTTACCACAAAATGACCTTTGAATCTATTTCATCGCAAGCCTTTTATACCTTCACTTACTTATTTTGCGCTCACTATCGAAGGAGTTTGGCTACCAGCTGTGCATCCACCGTACAAACGCCGCTGATATTTGCATTCTGCTTTCTGACGTCCCACGCAATAGTTGCATTATAGCAAACCTATACTGCGTTTTTGCTCAATGGTGCAACGCTCTGTATTCCATGTAGATGGTAGTAACCAAGCCATACGTCCATTGCTTTCGTAGAACATTCGACAGACTTTCAGCACAATCATTGTCGCACATTTACATCATTTGTCTCCACTAAATGTTATACCATAGGACTTAAACAATGTTTGTTTCCACGCCTGTTCTGTGCGGCCTTGGTTGTCTCTCATCTTCCCTTTTCCCTGAGGCCCGGAACTTCTTGGGGATCTGGGATTGGACCGAGAAAGAGTTTTTGCCCGGGACAGGACATAACCTACAAAAATTTACAAAGAACGTGGCTGTACATCTAATGGATACTGCGCCAATCACTACCATGACCGTTGTCCAGTAATGATAGCTGGACACGAGGTATTCACGCACCCGAAATTATATATAAATCTGAAAAATCCAGACGCAAGAAACGAACATTTTGCTAACCTAAACACTCACAAAGATGATTCTTCGTGAAGCTCCCGTCCTCGATCGGCCTCAGCCATCATGGTGGCCCTGACCAAGATATCTGATCAACTAACAGAGGAAATTGGATGTCATTTTATTGCGGATAACCGAGTGTGAAATCAGTCGGAAAGCTACTCCGCCAGTTGTACACAAGTGTACAAACGGATTTCTGACAGTGTTCCAGGACGTGGTGGGTTTTCGCCTGGCAAGCCTTCTCCCTATAAAATGCCACAAATGTCCGTTTAACAGCAATGCGACGTGGCGGATGTGACTCAACACTGATTAAATTCACTGCCCACAACTACATACTGGAAAGTTGCCTGGGAAAATAATTCAATATTTTCCTGACACGTGTAAGAATAAGATATTTCCTGCCTAGATGTATCGTTTTCACTACACATCTGGTGCCCTGACTAGTTACACTGCGCAAGCTAGACCCAATGTATCGTCATTGCTTTACGACTTTCTTCCTCAGGAATACGTTTACAATTTCCGCAGCTTGTACACCCTTCGGCTTACAGCCGATTATATACATAGCAACATGTTTGTTGCGAAACACAATTGCATGTAAATGTTGATCATGCCTGGTTTTGTGTGTCTCGACAAACTTTAGAATAAACTACTTATTTACTTTTATTTATAGTAGCGTAGAGGAGCCTCGTTGTGAGTGCGCTGAGAGTAGTGTGCTTGCATTTTTGTACTGCAGTGTTTGGTTGTCTAACGGAGCAATCCTATTGGTTGAGACGTCGATCAACATGCAGCTTGGTAGATGGTCAGATGACCTTTGACCTCACCTTCTTGTGATTCGTGGCCTTTGTCTGCTTGCTCCTGCGAACCAGTCTGCCGTCAGTTCTGCTTGCCTAGTCACATATTCCACCGGATTCAATCGATTGAGTTGGCGGTCGTTCATCACTAGTTTGGCGGGTACTGCGTCCAGTTCAATAGGTTGGTTGATTGAAGGCGTTGTAGAGTACCAGACTTCCAAAAACTCCCTTTCTTGTTATGTACTTCCATGTGCCAGAATCGCTACATTATCCAGCTCGAACTGGTGGCCTTCTTTTTCTTCATGCGCAGAAACCAATGAGTATGGATCTTGCCTTCTGACGGCTGCCTTTTGTTCGGTTATATGTGTACATAATTTTCTTTCAGTTTGTCCGACGTATTTTAAATCGAAGTCGCCGCATTTTGTCTGGTAGATAACATGACATTGGTCGGCTTGAGTGACTTTTTCTTTGGGTCTTGCGATCAATTTCCTTATGGTGGCGCATGGCTTATGTGCCACAGAGATTTCAAGTGATTGCACCAATCTTCCTGTTAGTTAGAGGCCGTTCTTGACGTAGGGAAGAAGACCAGATGATCAGATGACGGATGCCGCCTTTGCTAAGGTATTTGTTAGTTTAAGCTACTTCTGATGAAATTTCGCGGAAAACCGTTGCTTCTAAACGCTCGACATGGGTGATTTTCTTCCCGTTTCCGCGATTTGGCTGTGCTGCAGTGGGTTTCCGCTCATCTGAACAGGGTTTATATTCAGCTCTTCTGGTGACTCATCGGGTGGTTACTGTAGTAGTTTAATATATGGCCCGTATGCGTTTTCCTCAGACGTACGCAGGTTTCCATAGCTCCTTCTATATTTCTAGTGACCAGAAGGTTCAAAAATGGTAGCTGGTTATCCTCCTCTAATTCCATCGTAAATTTTAAATCCTCGAAGATACCGTCAAGCAAATCATGCGAAACCTGTAATCTGTACTGTTTTAAGAGGACAAACGTTTGGTCCACGTATCGTATCCAAAGTTTTGAGCTGATAGATAGCAGTTCAACACGCTCCAATTTATGCAAAACGGCTTCTGCAATGAGCCCCGAAATTGGTGCTCTTATGAGTGTTCCTCTCAGTTGCTGGTACACCTGTGCATGAAAGCGGAAATAAGTAGTCATGAAAAGGTTCAGGAGTTCCCAAGTCGTATGGCTGTCGTGGGGCTTACTTGGCTTTCAAGTATTTCTAGCATGGTTTCTTTGGCCAATTCGTGACCGCTTGAAGTGAAGAGTGCAGTGACATGGAATGAAAGCATTATTTCGTCGTCTTTTATTCGGACACTCTGTAGTTTGTGGAGGAATTGTTCAGCATCGTTGATGCTATGTTCGGATCCGTCAATCAAACGTTTCAAGCTTCTCCACAAATCCTTCCCTAGCTTATATGATGAAGTTCCGGGAAGAAAGACGATTGGTCGTATTGGAACTTTATCTCGGTAAACTTTTGGTAGTCCATAGAGCAGTGCAACATTTGTATAATCAGCTTTCGTTCTCTAGCTCTCCGTGGCGTTGTGCACGTTCTTTACTTATAGTTTACTAAGCTTCGCGTTAATCTGATTGACCAGTTTTGAAGTTGGACCTTGATGTATCTGGCGATATGTAGTTGACTCTGATAGTAGCTCTTTGGCCTACTTAACTTACTCCGGTTTGTCCATTAGCACTGTCATGCGTCCTTCATCAGCCGGCAGGATTGCAATGTCCTCGTCTTTCTGTAGACGTCTGAGTGCTTCCTGTTCCTCCTTGGCTAGGGTCTGTGTGACGCTATTCCGAGTAAGCAGTCCCAATGCGCTTAAAGTTGCTCGCCGGTGCACTAAACTGTTCGCCTTACAACACCAGACGTACATTTACAGACGGCGTTGCAGCCAGATCAGACTCCAATCTCTGTGGCTGCAACGCATTGTCCTTAACTTATACTTCCTGCACAAGTTAATAACTAATCATGTGCATAATGTTATATCCAGTTTTTACCTGAGAGATAGAACAGAAGCTGAACTCAGAAACAATAGTGTTACTTTTACTCCGATGAGAGCGAGGAGAAAACTACGCACACGTTTCTTCCTAATTGCAAACATAAATATATAGTACAAAGTACAAGTAAGGCTGCAAGGAATGCATAATCGACAGAGTTTCAAGGTATAGATGAGAAGATCCTGTGTCTGGATAATGTAAAACAACTCTTTAACGCCCGTAACTCAGACAATCGCTTTTTGAGACCGGGCCGGATGGAGCATGAATTACCCCGGTGTACTCCGGTATAACGCCGTGCGTCATCCAGCTAAAGTATGCCATACACTAATGTAAGGCATTGGTGGCATCTTTAGCGTAATACCTGTCCTTACCACCTCTAGGCCTTGCTCGTTTGTACGAAAAGTTTAGTAGCTAAGGTTGCAACTCCAAATTCCACTCTCTCCTGACCCATTCCTAACTCGCCTGCAGTCATTCATGTCCTAAGAACCCATATAGCAGTAGAAAGTGCAGCTGCAAAAGCCGCCTATTAGGTCCAGTTTGTATCTTCAACTCCACGGCAGTCTAGCTGGCTTGCCACCTTAGTACGACGCAAAAGTGCAATACTTGGAAAAACACACTGGTAACGCATGTCCGGTGAATGTGACCTTACCGCTGGCAGCGGCTCCGTACACAGCCATTACTCTCTTATCCCATGTTTATTTCGCTTTAACGAGTAAGGTGCGGCAATGTTGACCTAAAACTGTAAACTTTGCCTACACACCATGCCGCTAACTTAAACGCCTGGCTTTTAAACAGAACCAACTGTGAGTTCAGAATTAAGCGACAGTCAGTTGTAAACTAAACGGTCGCGTATCTTCCGCAAGAAGCAGCTTGAGGTTTGACAAACAATTGCTTGTCCTCTGGTGTCCCAGTTGAGGGCCATTTTTGATTACCTTTTATTTCTTTTCTCCGCCTTTTGTTTTTTCTTCTTCGCTAAAGCCACAGATAATTATTGAATAAGACCTATTTTAGGCCGTATATCACTTCCTTCCCATTTATGATCCACACGTATCTAGCATGTATTCGGCACTGCTATAAAGATCACCGAGCGTAATGGCGAACCATTCAGGGTTGACGGATTTCATGCCTACGCAGTAACTTCGCCACTCTTTACTTATATCCAGCTTCGAGACATTTATTACTCATTAAATATTGGGTCCTGTGGCTACTTGTAAGTAGACCAAACTTGATAAACTCTTATCCTGCGATACATTTTGTAACCCAGACTCGTGTAGACGCACAGGTGTGCTAATAGCCTGTGAAGTTCATCTCTCAACTGCCCTGATTGGAACACGACTGACCCAGCGGTAGTATACCACGTAACACTACTTTTTTAATTCCACACTTAGTTGCCTACAAGGGCGCTATTTATCAAAGTGGCCTCAACCATATCTTCAACCACCCTCCAATGGTAATATATCTATCCCTTCTTAGTGCCCCTTTAGTTAAAACCGTGGCTCTGCGAATATGGTTGCTACAAACAACCTAACCGTTCTGGCTACTAGGGTAACCCTAATAACCCTTAACCCCAAAGTGGACGTTTGCATCACGATGGCGCCGTTACTGGAAACATACAATGCACCAACCTAAGCCAATAAGAAGAATGGACAAAACTAGGTTAGTGCGCAGTTTCCGCGCCAAACGTACTGCCATATGCACGGACGGTTGAGTCACGGTCTCCTAAACCCGTCACTGCACTCCAATTTATCCTCTCTTACCACCATATCTCAGATTTATCTGAGTTTAACCTTCGCCAAGCACTATAGGTAACCCTGTTAGATTGGCAGCATGAGGAACCAGATCCACGTTTGCTCACCATTCATGCCTTCCATACAATTAATAGTGACATTCTCTGATACTGGCACGAAAGCCAGCCATGTGTGGAAGACCACTGTCACACAAGCTAAATGGAAATCCAGATACTTTGGACCACTAGTTGCTTTAACCAGGCTTCCTGTTCAAAACTTAGCTTTCAACTGTTTCCATTGCTCACCCTGCGCTATGCATAGAATTAAGTGAAAATGCAAATCCTATTTCCTGCGTTGCTTGCTGTCTCTGACTGCTACTATTAGTTATTTAGGCTGACGAACTAGAAGGGCTCTCCCCAGAATGTATAATAACGTGGTAGTTTGAGTGACAGTTAAAGCTCAATTTATATCGATGTCACCCATACTGCGCCGACAAAGTTGAAGGTAAAAGTCTTACAGGGCAGACAGTTGCACACTCCTGGAGCACAAGGATGCTTCACGTCTGGAAAACCCTAACCATAGAAACAAAAGTTTTTGTGGTCCCACCCATGGAAGCTCCAGCGTAATACCTATTTGGAAACATTCTGCTACTTTCGGATGCTCATTTCGTTAAGCATGACGGTAGACGTAAATACCTTACTAACAGTGAGCGTCCATGGGTATGGATGCATAAAATGAGCTAAAATTGATAAAGGTTGTGGAATTTGTCTAATAACTTGAGGGGGTTCACAAGCTAATGCTTACCGAATGAACAACGAGTAACCCTGGCTTATCCATGTAGACCAGGTTCACTTAGCCTCGGAACAACATTCACAACCGCTGAAGGTCAAATAAGTTTGGGTAATCTACTTTTACACTGGGTGCTTCGACAAACTGTCCTCTGAGAACGACACGGCAGTCTTTGGAAGATGGCCAAGTTACAGAGTCATGTAATTTCATGCAGGCCAAACGTTTGCTAGTGGCTTTTGTACCTTTCTGTATATATGTGTCTTATTCGTCCATGTTTTGTTACATAAGCTCTTGATGTGTGCTTTGCGACTACTGCGGCGTACGTTGGAAGTATTGTTACCTGCGTGTTATGCTGTGCCTTTTTTAGCTACGGTGTCTTATTAACCTTCTATAGCAAAGAGCCAATGTATTACTTTTTCTTATTTTCACTGTACTTGTTTGCAAAGTAATAGGGCGTTTGTAGCAACGTTTTGGCTAGCGTATTGGTAGTCGCTCTAGAACTCGGGAAATACTACACGTATTGCGGTAGTTTTGCGCTTATCTTGTACTTTTCGCTTTTTTCCCCCGAGGCCTGAAGATAACGACAGAAACGTCCCGAGGAGCTCACCTTGCCTGTGGATCTGCGACCGATTGAACCTACAAGGACATAGGTGGATTATATCAGATCTTCAACACACTCACTCCCATCCAGGTCTACTAACACTGGTCAATTTTATCTGGATGCTCTTATCCAGAGCACTGAACCAACCATGGCCTCCTTGCAAAAAGCCTTCAAAACAGTTGAGCACCGCTTCATACCTGCATTAATCCAAAACTGCCTAACCTCTGGTCCCGGCTGTCAAGTGTTCAATCACCCGCTTACGGCTCGTCAGCTATCCTAGGCTGCTCAATCGACAACGAAAATATGACTTCCCCTGGGTACGAACTGGGTGGTTTGGGCCTACACTGTTTCAGCAAATATTAAGCGACGGTGCTCCAGGATGTGGCGCATTTTCGCATGGCAAGCGTTCTTCCTGTAAACAGTCACAGATGTCTGTTTAACAGCATTGCGACGAGGCGAAGGTGGCTCTCGTCTAACTAAGGGCATGGCCCCATGATTTTGCAATCAACTACATGCCTACCACGGAGGTCAATCAACCATTTGCACATTACCCAGCGATGAATGGCAATTGCAGTGGCACGTAATTAAACTCGTATAACAGCCAGTCACATGCATGAGCTCAAAGCTCCAAAGTTCCTGCCTAACTTGAACCATCATTAACCCTGCCTCGCCATCTATTTGTACTTTACCATGATCAGGCCTACATAAGCTTGTCTTGCACTACAGGTGAAAATAGCATTTAGTTATTTATTCAGTTATTATTTTATCTAATTTTTAATTATGCGATATTTTTGCCTTAAAGGCAGGTTATTACTTTTAGTTGCAGTTAATTCGTTTTGGGTTTGGCGCCCGATGTCACCTGTTTAAACAGATATTTTGTTTTGTTTTACGCTTACGATACCCAGTCTGTGAACTAACCAGATGAAGCCGGCAGTTAAGTGTAGTGTGTGAGCATGCGATTGAGACTGGTAACCAAATACGCAAGGCTGTGTTAGGCTGGTTATTGAGACCGATCTATAAATATAGACGTTTTTGGCTTTAATATAACTCTGGCCGGAGGAATCTGATTCTGATTTCTACCTGTTGCGTTGGGCATGGGGTCAAGCAATGCAAGCGTAAAGGCGCAAATTCACCAGTAGACGTGAACCAACTGGTCGGATGCGGGTGCAGCGTTATAGCACCTGTTAACAAGAATTTTATGTCACTCGCTAACTTAGCGATGCTACTATTAGCTCATCAAGTAAGCCGTTAATTCCTAACGTTTACAGAGTGCAGCCAAGGACTGAAACTTACGGTACGCCAATCAAAACACATTGCGGAAAATGCAAAATTAT
>OX104063.1:276959880-277325476 GCA_944474145.2 Dicrocoelium dendriticum
TGACAGCTGGGCGAGAAATCTAAAAGCCAACGCTCGCGCGTTTAACACCAATCGTGCTTGGGAAGGACTCTACGAGCGTGTTACCAGGGCCCAGCCGAAATCCGATCAGACACCAGGCTTGTTGCCGAGGCCAGACCGGAAGCGGATGAAATCACGCGTCAGACATCACGTGCGTTGCCATGCGCCGGGTAGGCGAACGAAGACTAAGGTTCCCGAGCAACACGGTGAACTAGACAGATGCAGCGGACAAGTAGGTGTGGAGCGTGGATTTAAAACCAAATCCGCCTAATGAGAAGGATATATAAATATAAGCGTTCTTTGCCTTAATACAACTCTGGTCTGCCTAGTAGTCTACTGTCTCCGTTCCGGTCGGGTTTGCCAAGGCGTCAACCAGAGCAAGCGTAAGGACGCAGATTTCGCAACTGCTGTGAATAAATCAGGCGAAAGCCGGTACAGCTTTACAACAAAGCCGCGTCACCGTGGTATCCCGCACAACTTTGCTGGATCCATTGCCCGCAAACTTCGCAACTTATGCAATCCACCTGCTTGCAGCACCCGGAGTCATCATCCACTTGCTGCCAGACAGCGAAAACCGCATCTTTGCCAGCAGCCGCCCTCCTTGTGGGGCATGTGTTTGTGCGGTGACGTGCGGAAGCTTTTGTTTTCACGGTACGGCATTTCAATTGCCGTGATTTCGTGCTAAGACCCGCTACATCCATCAAATGATGTATCAAAGATGACCTTTGATTTTGACTCCCAAAACTGCTGTTAATACCCCTCGAAACACCAGTACTGGAACGATAGGAGAATTCTTTGTGTGTTTCCGCTTGAGCCGATGGTGGAGCATTGAAATGATATGGTGTTGGAGGGTTGACAGATCTAAAACGAAACACCCGAAACACACCCTGGCCCAACAATTAATGCCACGTTCCCTGCACTAGTAGACCACAGTGCAGGTGACGTGCAGTAAGAAAAACGTGGCAAATGGAGGATAAGGGGAATGAAAGTCATTTAAACGAAGGATAAAACAAATGGGCGAAGCGAATGACCGAACATGAACTAAAAGTTGGAAGATGGATATGCTCAGAAAATGGAAAACCTTTCGTGTTGCCAGCGAAAAGGGTCTAATTGACGAGCAAAAGCCTTAACTGTGGTCTCACTGCCTACAATTTCTAGAAGCGGGTTCCAGTGCTCGATAACTCTGCGTGATAACCGAGTTTCCGCCATGATTCCGTCAGAACGCGGTTTGTGTAGGTTCATGGGAGAACCGCGGCTGGCTAGCCGAACAACCTCCTTGTGGTGTCAGCTGGGTGGTTTGAGTTTAACCCGTTCCAGCAAACAGTTCGGCGGCAGTGTTCCAGGACGTGGTGGGTTTCGCCTGGCAAGCGTTCTCCCTATAAAATGCCACAAATGTCTGCTTAACAACACTGTGACGTGGCGGTCGTGACTCGCCACAAAATAAAGTCACTGCCCCGTGGATATCCGGACAATTCTATCCAACCCACGGACCTCAATCTCCTACTCGCATATTGGTGACGATATCAAACACTGAAGTTTGTAGCAGCACAAAATACACATATACATACACATGCACAATGACATACATACATACCCCCTACACAAACACAAACTGCCATGACAAACAAATCGGATTCTTGCACATTCTCGTTCATGCATCGTTATGTCAAAATGTTCATGCCTGTAAAGACGTGCCTCACCTTGTTGAGAATAAAAGATTTATTTATTTATTTAAGTCGACCTAGCCGGCCTAAATAGGCAGCTCAAATCCGGTGCAACCATCTCCGTGAAACTACGGTAAGTTAGGATTATGTCCTCCGAAAGCCATGGATAGTGCATTGAATACATACCCAGGCTAAATAGATGCTCGGAGTACGATTGCCCCGTAAAACCGTTGACCGGTTCGGTACCCACTCTCAAGAGAAACTACGGCACTACACCTTGTCTTACCTCCGGATACTAGTCGACCTCATTATAATCTATCTTATTTTACGTCTCGGTGACTTCTCCATGCTCAGGCCAATGCTGCATTTACAAGGGCCATGCAGCACACGAGGACACAGATACAAGCTTGTCTTGCCAGATGTGAAATTTGTTCACCACGCATTGCGCTTTGAGCGAACAGTGTTAAACATTTGGAACAATTTACCGGAACGTGTGATTGAGACAACAATTGTGCGGAGGTTGTTAGATTTACATTTTACCACTTTTCGATTCAGAGAACGATCGCACACTTACGATGACATATCCCAGTTGTGGGTCCTGAAATATCGCAAGTCAGATATTTTAAAAGTTACATGAGAACGACAAGGAGATTTACGGCTGGTAACTTTTATATTTATTTTTTTAATTTGTAATCTCTCGAACACTATTATAGGTACTGGCTGCTGGAGCTGCTTGTTGGGTTCGACAGCATCTAGCCCGTTTCTTGAGTAGGTACTTGCCTGCGCTATTTATCCATGGAGGCTGTGCCCTTAACTCTCTTTTCCTCATGGTGGAATATATGGAGTGGAAACCTCCGCGAGGTATGCCTTAAATTTATCCCAGGCTAACCTGGTCAGGAGTTCAGACCATCGGAGATCGCCCAGTTCAGAACTGAAAACTTAGGTTCTGCATTAGCACTAAAGTCCGCCCTCCAAATCATTTGGAAATAATCAAACAAGCTACCCGCCGGTCTCTTTGGTGCCTTGAAAGAGCACATCGTAAGGATATGCATACGTGATCGCTGGACCCTGGGGGTGAACCGTATGAAACATTAGTCACGAAGTCCAGGTATTTAGCGAAAACCAAAACTAAAGTAGGCGGTACTTGGTTATCCATATACCTAGTGGGAAAAGGTCAACGAACTGGTGCAAAGGCACTTGGGGAGTCAGTTCAAGGAAGTCTGCACCGAATGTTCCTAATGCCGAATTGCAAAAGAATCTGACAAACAGACATCCGGGAGGTTGAAATCCCCTAGAACCAAGAACTGGAAGAATTTCCAGTACTTCTGTATATCACTACAACTGTAAACTGGGTAGAGGAAGTGCGCAAAACAGCCGCTGGGGCTTCAACAATTTAATTCGACGATTGGAATGTGCCGGTCCTCAACACATCAAGTTACAGCTCACATACAGTACAACACCTCCGCCTTGGCGACCAGCGGAGCCAGCAGTTCTAAGCAGCGCGTAGCCGGATAAATGTACCACACTGTCCGAAATATCCGGAGACAACCACGTTTTAGTGAAAGCAAGGAAGTCGGGACGAGGTTTGTCTACAAGTAGACCCAACTCGTTTACATTGTTCCTTAGGCTACACACGTTGCTACGTACTACCTCAAGGAAGTCGGCACGACCATCCCTGTGTCATGCACCATCAGGATGAGCTTTGCCAGGGCGGAAAACAACTTCCGGCTGACCACCTGAAAACGTACCAGACGGAGGCCTTGCTCACTAGCCGCCCGTTTTGTTTTGAAGTCTCTGATAGCCTCCTTTATCTTCAATCTATCTTTCACTGGTAGCTCCGGCTGAACGTTGACACCACTACTCTTAAGTTTGAATGCAAACCGCAGTAATGGTTTGCGTTGTTCCGGGGTAGAAAAGATCACGCGAAGTAATTGGGTTCGTGGATTTGGCGTAGTGATAGGGAGGTTCCCCAATGCAGTCAGCATTCTGATAGTGACACTAGGGAAGTTAGGTCAAGGCAGTTTGCTGACACACAGTTTCAGCCACTGGATGTCACCCAAGATGTGTTCCCTTGGGAAAAGGCCGCAGACTCAGTAACGTTACAGAATATAACGCTACTATGCGTGAAAGAGTCGGCGCGACGGGGAGTGTTTACCCCACGTGGCTTGGAGTCGATTCCTATACAAGCTGTTTTCACCACCGGCGGTGGGACTGTCCCTGCCCTCACAAAGGAAGCCGAAGCAACAGTAGCGTAGGATTTTCGCTCTATTTCCGGCGTATTACTAGTTGCTGGGTCCTGCAAGCCCGTTAGAGTTTTTCCAAACAGACCTAGTCCGCTACTTCTTTTGGTGCACTGGAGCAGGAGCCGTTAACCTTGTATGGCATTGAGAAGTTACTATCACTTTGTCAAAACGGGCTGGTTTATTTGCAGCCGAGACGGTCAGCATCTTTGAAAGATTCTGTGTACAATCGTCAAATGACTTCACGACTGTCAAAGATGGCACCATTTTCGATGCCATGGCAACTAATTCTCTGGGTTTAGCAGAGGGCTTTTGGTATTTACGCACGCTATTTTACATCACTTTGATCGCTCATGAGGACAGCCACCAATGCTACCTGGACTCACAGGTAGGATGTGCGACTTTATGGGTGAGTGACAGACTCCAGTAAATGAAGCTTCAGCACAGTTACCGTCTATTGCAGTGTCGTCAATCAATATATTCAAGAATTTTAAAATCAAATCCATCTTCGTATCATGCGAGGTACTTGAGGCCAGTTTAGCTGTCGTCAACTCAACATCCGCGAACCTGAAGATAAGCGCTAAAAGTTTAACACCGGTGGTAGCCGGTGGCTATTTACAGTGGCTATGTACAGTTAACCTGTCCCCAAGCTGCAGTAGGCTCATCAACCGAGGACCTGATGGGTCCATCCGTCTCGGCGTTTAGCCGGACAGCAATATTTGTGTGAAAAACAGATTAGAATTACACAACGTAAACAATAGAAAAACGACTGCAATAAAAAGGCAAAAACAAGGTGCAAAACGGGATTAAAACTAGGAACAACCGGAAAATTTACGAGCACGTGCCAAAGACGCTTTAGCCAGTATCACTTTAATCGATCCAAGATATCCTGGATCAGAGAAAATTTAGCATTAGTCAAACTTACTTTCAAGTTTTTATTCAAACACTGTTTTCCACTTTATTTAAGCTTAAAAACTCGATCATTATGGCATACCAAAAAATGGAGTTACCGCGTTGAAAAATGATTAACCACAGCAACCCATTTAACTTGTTTACTTTCTTGGTTTATAATCCACCTCTTAGCATATTAACAGCGACCTTAACATAATAATAAACACGCACCTCCCTCAGAAGGCCCAAAACTTGCATCTATCAACATACAACTTTGTGTACTACAGTCACGCTGTCAAAGGATTATTGATCGTAAGTAACGGATCCGACGCTCCGTAATCGAATCCATTAACTCGTGCCACTGTAAACGATCAGCGGGTATCCTATCAGAAAATTCAGACCACAGCTTGAGGTTGCCAGTCTAGATATTGCATTCGGTTTGGAGGGCTGCATGCAGATAATTTATATACAACGTCAAAATGTTTGATGTAAGGACAGATCCTTGTTGTTCACCGCTTGTCATGCAAGCCTACATTACAGACATCTGGTTCACTATCACTTTCATGTTCCGACCATTTAAAGACGGCGAAAAGCCATTAGTAAAGGCCGTTAGCAAAGCCGATTTTTATAACTTTCCTAGAAAAGTTGCTGGCTTGAGCATGTCTACCGCTTTGCTAAAACTGTCAACGAATACAACCATGCTTTGACCAGCGTAAATTGATCCCGCCCACTCTTTTCTCGGCAATAGCATGTTAAATGAGCTAGTGCCTTCCTTCCTTATAAGATGCTGCGCCGAGGAATCGAGGTTAGTTTCGTCGCCATATTTCTGTTGAATGCATTTGATGAGTTTTCCATGACTTTGATGATAACAAATGTCCAGCAGCTTTGGCCGTAGTTCACACGGTCTATTCCTAGGTAAACGCTGCAGTAAACGGGCAATAAAATTTGATGCACAAGAAATTTTGACGGTAGACTCCTTGGGTTTGAGTGGGAAACTGTTGCATCCGGGTGAAGAAAAGATTGTAGAGATCACTATGGCATATGGGTGGAAGAAATGCCAGATCGGATACATTAGCTGGTGTCTGCGTCAGCACAATATCAAGGAGGTGCAATAGATGACCTGAAAGTTCTTACTAGACTTTGTGACGTGCAGTATTAAGTTGCCATTCAAAAGATGCGCTAGTAGAGTGAGCATAAATGAATCAGAGGCGTGCGCACGTTTCAGCAGATCACGGTTCACACTCAGTGTACTAAAATGCCCACAAACGTAGACAGTTGCTACCTCTCCCATTGGTTTTGACTGCGTCCAGAGCGCGAGCACTGTTACGCGAAAAGGTTATGTACATCGCTTCATCAGTAGTTGGTGTGCATTCTTCACGGATTCGGCCCCATAGCATATTTGATCCTTTATCACTACTGGTATCGCTAGGTCTAACATTTAGTATGGTCGGCCATTAAGGATAAACCGCTCTCAGTCCTCATTCCATGGCAAACAACCCAAAAAACTGACACCGTATGCGGTGGACTTTGCCGTCAACTTTGACTATTGTTGGCCAGGACGTGATAATACCAAGAAAGTATTGGCAGGGCTCCAAGGTGTGTGACGTAATATCATTCCTATTGTTCCTCATGCTGCAAACATAAGCAGAGTCTTAAGCCGCCCCTGTGCTGGCACTGGGCTTACAATTCTGTCAGGACAACAATCGCCTTCCATATAACTCTCAAAGTCCACACCACAAAGGTGTAACCTACTAGAGGTGATTTGTTTCACCGGTTGCTGTTCGAGCTTTATGTTCAGCAGATGCGGCTTTTATTGTAACACAATTCGCTGGGACGGGATCCTTTTAACTACAAAATTTACCAATTCTAAGCCTCAAGGTCCGCTTAAGGATGACGCGGCATCCTGTCACAACCACGAAGAATAACTTATGGGAGCGAAACTTGGAAGAGCTTGCAGCTTTCATCCGAGGCGGTAGGCGGCAATACTACTAAGCCCACGTCCTTGCAATGAGACAGGAACTTACTGTCGTTTGATGGTTTGTATTCTTTAGTAATCCATTTAGCTTTGCATAATGGTGCTGTGCTGCACAACCCAAACCACTTATACCAGGTTGGTAAATGGTTATAGTCTAGAAGGATGCAGCCTTCTTGTTCTGTAGTTTGAAGTTGGAACAAGGATAGCTTTTTATTCTTTTAAACGGACTCCATGTAGCCCAACCTCAGTCCCACGGTTTTGCGGTCAGGGTTTTTTAAACACTGGCTATGGCTGAGAATCCTAATTGTTCTTCAGCCTGGGCCTAACAAAGTTAACAGTATTCTTCCAGCGCAATACTATAAACCTTATGACAAACAAATTCCTGATGCACTGGCCACCGCGGAGAATAATCAACGTTGCACTATCTACTACATCGAGCAGAGTAGATTGAGGTTTGTATGCCACTGCTCAAACCTTTTTGTCACTTTATTCTCCCTTACGCTTTTCTCCCTTATGGTCACGGTCGAAACATACTTTTAGTCCCCAACTTTTAACCCTCCGATACTTGACGTCCGCTAACATGCGTTGCTAAGCGTTTAGCTTGCAGCTTCAACTCACATGCAGGTGCAAAATCTCACTCCAGCCTTGTCGACAAGTCAACGTTCAGCCAAGCGGTCCATATCACTTTATCGTCTTCCACTTGGATTGCTCACTCCTCCTGCAGATTAACATGCCTCAATGAACGCACATGGCTACATATAGGTTAACAGGCTTCACTTGCCTGAACTTTAGAGAACCTCTGAGTTGATGTCTGCTTTATATCGGAGATCCGCCTGCATGCCTCGAGCTTTTTGCTCACGCTGCGACCTCCTTTAGGTGTCAATAACAGTATTTTCTAATTGTGCTTATCCGGTGACCAGGCACCTCTGAGCACCTGCTCCGGTTAATTGGATCCCAATCAGTAGCCGAAGTTGCACGGTCTGATTGCCTGGCTCGTTCAAAGCTCCCAAGTCGCTCGGGATATATGTGTCTATACAGCATCGCTGCTTAAGTGCCTACAAACTGTAAAATAAATTTGGTATAAAGTCGATTTACCGCCAGCTATCCGAGTACCTCCGCCACAGCAGAAGCACGGTCCCTGTTGTGCTGGCGGGGGACTTGAACTCTTAATTTGGGAAGTGGTCCACTGATGAAATGCTTCTGTACGGTAAGCACGGGTAGGCTCCGTTAATGATAACGGTGAGCTGTTACTTCATTTGTGTGAAGATGCTCGCTTATTCCTTGCGAGCACTAACTTCCGACTCAACACCCCCAGAAGGACGAATTAGCGTCCACTGGCCTCGATCCAGCATTGGACGCAAATCGATCTTATTGCAAGCAAATGTCGCTGGAGAGGCTGAATCCATAGCTATCGTTTGAATTAGAACACCTGTGTGGGCACCGACCACGCACTTATTTGTGCTGACTTGTGGATGCGTTTCTGCAGACGCCAAAGAGATGTTGTGAACGCACTGACACCAGCCAACTGACGAAGCCAGGTATACTGAATGCCTATCGAAATATACTAATACGTGAGTTGAATAAGCTTTTAATGGAGCCAATGAACGGCCTTTGGTTGCAGGTTCGTCAGACCTTAGTAGTAGCTGGCGACACCTAATGTGGTAGGTCAAACCGCCAACATGGACATTGTGCTTCTTCGCCGTCTCTGGAACTTATCGATGCATGCCGATATATTCCGCCTGTTTGCGAACACAACGCAACGTGCACCGAGCTCAAGGCGGAACTCCGGGTTAGCCGTAAGTGAGACCGCGAATTCTGGTTCTCCCTCCGTGCGTCAGAGACGAAAGTGGCCACCGACATTAATAACACTCAAAAGCTATTCCGTCTGCGAAACCGGAAACAGGAAACAGTGTTAGTGAAACAATTTGTGTTGAGATTGGACAGCCTATCCAAAAGTTGTCAACACGTTTGGAGCATTGGACTGATTATTTTAAGAGGCAATTTAGTCTGCCAAAATTGCTCGTATCTTCGCCAACTAGTGATTGTCCTGCTCGATGAGCTGTCCAACTGGATTCGCCACTCGCTAGGAAGACAACCATGAAAGCGGACTGTTAAAGTTTAACCGTGCCTCAAGGTCAGATGAAATCCATCCATCCTTCTTCAAAAGCGACGTAAGTTTTGTTAACGAGTCACATAGATTAATGGTGAAACTGGGGAAGCAGGAAACTGTCCTTACCGAATGGAGCCGCTCCGTTATTGTTTAGGTCCCCAGACGAGGCTGGCGTTTGGAATGCGGCACTCATAGTAGAATCAGTCTGTTCCCCATCGCCTTCAAATTGCTGGCTTCGGTAATACTTCACATACTGACCGGCACATGTGAAAGCCAGCTTCGTAAAGAGCAAGTCGGGTTCCGTCGGGGTGTGGGCTGCAACGACCACATCTCACTTTGCTTTAATGGTTGGAGAACCTTCACATATTGGCGGCACACCCTAGTCGTGTTACTCGACATCAAAGTGCCTCAGGTTTAGTTGATTGATGTGCCCTTTAGGACTGTATACTCAGGAAAAGTTTGAGCGAAGAATATGTAAAAATTTTCCGAGCATTACATGCGCGTAGCACAGAAGAAGTGCGGGTTTATGGCAAGCTCTCGCCCCCTTCAATCTGTCCAGCGGTGTGATGCAAGATTGTTCCCTGTCACCTTTCCTCTTCAAGCTCACCGAGGACAAAATCATAAAGACTGCATTCGTCGTGCGCGACCTAGAAGGGGTGGAGCTGCTGCCACAGGGCGGAGTTCTTGACTTGGAGTACGCAGACGACATCGCCGTCATCAGCGACAGCCGTCAGACGTGCCCAGCTGCAGTGGACTGACTAGCGCTGGCTGTCAGCAGCTTGTGGCTTGGCTTTGCGCCATGGAAGTGCAAAGCTTCCTTCCAAGGTTGGCAGGGTTAGCTACTTGCGCCTACCTTTGTTAACAAGCAGCTGGCATCCATACAGCAATTCAACGACCTTGTAAGTTGCATCAGCGTACGTGGTATCGAAGCCGAGCTCAAGCACCATATATCAGAAGCTCGAAGTGCTTTTCTGGTTTTCTCCACCTATGGCGGCGATGCGACATCACTCTCGCCCTGAAGGGTGCAGGGTAGAATGCAGAGGTAGTTTTGACCTGATTGTAGGGTTACGAAACCCAGCCGCTAAGTTCAGCAGACATTAAGCGGCTAGATACATTCGTAAATTGCTGCCATCGAGGTTTGACTCAAAATTTGTAAGAACAGCGGGTGAGCGACCAGCGTGCTCGACGCCTTGTTTACGGCAACGGAAATGGAACTGGACCGCCCGGCACCGTCAGTTCACGCACAAGGCTCCGTTGTCTGTTCAGCATATTACGCATGCCAGCCCATGTACTCCCGCGACGTGTGGTGGTTGCGCGCCGGGTGTGTGGATGGAAGGAGAGGAGAAGTGAGCAGGCGAATACTTGTCGAAGGATACGAATGCCCTCATTGTGATTCACAGCTTTCTGGTTGGATCCAAAAG
Organism: Dicrocoelium dendriticum; assembly: GCA_944474145.2. Classification (NCBI taxonomy): domain Eukaryota; kingdom Metazoa; phylum Platyhelminthes; class Trematoda; order Plagiorchiida; family Dicrocoeliidae; genus Dicrocoelium; species Dicrocoelium dendriticum. The sequence continues at coordinate 276,970,200 of OX104063.1, forward strand.
ACTAACACATTTGGCTAGATACACTTGCTGACATGGTTAGGAGCCGACCACTTTTGCTTTCCTGCTCCGAGTTTGTTTTACTTTTCGTCCCATTTAGCCTCTCCCTACAACCACCTCATATTTAGTAGGATATAAGTTTACCTCACAAGTATTCTTGTTGCCCAGTGGCCGGCTAGTAGCGTCCCGGAACGATGCTCATCCGTTGCTAGTAGCTTAGCCGGCAGGCAACCGCTGCATTTTTCTTCTTTCTCTTTTAACTACTGTGGTTCAGGCGCTTTACATTTCCAGTTAACGTTTATAATAATGACGACGACTAATCCGAAGTTTCTACGCTTTAAACTGTAGAGAAACTACGCGCTTTAGAACGCCTGTTCAGCAATAATCCTCACTGAAGTTGCTTGCTTGACGGATTAAGGAAACTTCGCAGTGAGGAAAAGCCGCTCACGAGGATAGTTTTTACCTCTTAAATTATTAAGCCGTGAGAGCTGATACTGCGGCCACACAATTTCTCCACCATGTCCGTTTTCTTCAGAACAAGTTGTAAATTTTGACTTAGAGGTTCCTTTCCAGTGGTGATCGTTGAAGCCTACTCTATTTATCAGAACGTACAGCCGTATCCAATCGGTTTCTGGCGCCTCGCTTTCAGGCGCGGCAGCACTATAGGTTTTCTCTTAGAATGAATGTTGCCTTCAGTTTGCGTCAGTTTCTCAGACGTTAAAACCTATGAATCACGGCTACGGCTGCAGTTCAGTTTTGATGAGCTGAAAGCAGCAGAAAGGGTTCAGCATTTCCTTTCCCCGAGTGAGCTGTTGGGCTGTGCAGGCATAAACAAACCAAAATACTCTTATCCACCTCAGCGGCTTTACATGTCAAAGATGTAAAACAACGCCAAAGGAAAACGCAGTTAAAAGAGTTCCTACATGTTGAGTCCGATAGTACAGCTGTAGGTATGCATTCAGCCTCCGCAGGCATTGCACTGCACGGCCTATAGGCAGATAGCGGCTTGTTAACAACAATCCCAACGGGGACTTAAATTTCTGTTAGAGTTAAATATAATTGTGACAGTAAAATTGTTTTCCTACTGGCTTTGCAAACAATGTTAGTTACGCTATTACAGCCTAATAACGGAAAAAGTATGCCACGCCGAAAATCATATCTTCGCTTCACTGTCAAACCAGGGTAAAAAATAACCCGTAAAGTAATAGAAGATAAATAGTTAACTACTGTTTGGATAAGCATCATGGTCGGAGCACGGTGATATATAAAAATGTCAACGGTAGTATTAACGCAAAATGTTGGAATGGTTATGCAAAAAAGGAGGATTCACAGCATGGCCGACATTATAAGACACGCGCCTCAGGAGGGACGTCAAATTTTGTCTGGAATTCAGATATCCCGCTACTTCATAGTTTCGGGTCGTTCAAAACAATATAAGAATCATGTCAACTAAATGTCCGGTACAAAATATTTTAGCAACCGGTCGAACCTAGTGTAGTAAAACGTTACTCAAAAAGCTGATTTGTTGTATAATTCTTAAACTTAGCGCAGGTTTAAGAAAGAGGAAAATCTGGTCAGGAAAGGAATAAAAGAACAGACTTCTTAAAGTTAAAGGGGCAAGCAGCGACCTAAAAACTAGGCGTGCAGCTTATGAGAAATGTCACTGTCAGGTGGGTATTTAGCTGGTCATCCGGAAGTTATTTTCCGCTGTATCCGAAGAAACCGAGATGGAAGTGGCCGCTGCCTTTGGTAAACATCGTAAGTTACTTGGGCAGATATGGGCCCCGGGCAGCAGGAGACTTGTTTTAGTGAAATAATTTGTGCTAAGAGTGGACAGCTTATCTACAACTTGTCAAACCGCTAGGGGCGTTTGGCTGAGCATTTCGAAAGGTAAGTTCATCGGCCGGAATTGTTAGACTTCTATCGACCAGTGATCGCCAGCTCCGTGGGCTGTGGATTTGGATCCACCCTCTCGCTCAAGAGTAGAACTGTGGTCGCACGTTTGAGGTTAAATAAAGCCGCAGGATCAGATGAACTTCAGCCAGCCCTCCTCAGATTTGGGTGCTCTGCTCTGGTGGAGGCTCTATACGAGTTACTAGTGAAACTATGGGAAGACAGTGTCCCAACAGACTAGAGCCGTTCCGGTATAGTCCCCATTTTTAAGGGAGGCGCAAATTCAGAATGCGGCAACCATAGAGGAATCCGTCTGATCTCCATCGCCTCCAAATAGCTTGTTTCTGGCATCCACTACAGACGGAGTGGCACTTGTGAAACCCATATTCGTGAACAGCAACCTGGGTTTGGTCAAGGTCATGGTTGCATTGACCATATCTTCACTATGCGTCAGTTGTGGGAGCACCGTCACAAATATTGCCGGCCCACGGTTGTCGTGTTGTTCTATACCAAAGGTGCCTTCGCTTCGGTGTATAGACGTGTACTTTGGGGTTGCCTACTCAGGAATGATGTACTTGAGAAGCATGAAAATATTGTCCGACCATTATGCGCGCGCAACTCAAGCAGCTCTCATTGTTCTTTAATATCTCCAGCGGTGTGAGACAAGGATGCCGGCTGTTAATTTTCCGCTTCAACTTCGCTATTGATGAGGTCATGGAATTACTTGCACAGGACACGACGTAGAACGTGTGGATCCGCTCCCAGGAGAACAGCTTCTTGACTTGGAGTATGCTAACGATATTTCCCTCATTTTGACAGCGCCCAGCCGCGCCAAGCGGCACTGGACAGATTAGCACTGGCTGTCAGCGGATTTGGGCTTCGCTTTGCACCGTGGAATTTTAAAGCGTTCCACCAAGCTTGGCCTACACTGCCACGTTTGCTGAGCCTTTTCGGTGACCTGCTGGACGCCTTCCAGCAATTCCACTACCTGGGAGGTTTTACCAGCGCCCCGGGGTATTGAGGATGGGACCACGATCGATACCGCAAACCTGGAGGCGCTTTTGTTAACGTGTAACACTTACAGCGCTAGCTCGGCAACGCTCACGCTATGAAGAGTAGGGTGTACAATGCAGCAGTACGTACGACCCTACTGTACAAACGTCATACCTGGCCATTTTGATCAGTGGACATAAAGAGACTATTTTCTTTCGACCACCGGTGCCTTCGCAATTTAGCTTACATCTGTGGGGAACCCCGCGTGAGCAATGGGCGTGTTGGCCACCTTGTCTAGGGATAGCAAAAGGAACTAAACCGCTCAGTACTGTTATTCTACGCACCAGGCTCTGATGGCTCCGCCACGTGTGGAGCACGCCAGCCCCAAGATTCCCGCGATTTGGGCTTTTCGCGAGCTGGGGGTGTGGTTGGAGGAAGAGGAGAGATGGACAGGCGATGACATAGTCGAAGGGAATGAGCGTCCTCACTGCAAGGCTGGCCTCAGTTAAAGCGTCTCGGCTCCTTGGTTAGGGTTCAAAAGACGATGAACACATTTGGCTAAATACACTTTTTGCTATGGCTAAGAGCCCACCTGAGTGGTGTTTGTGCTTTGGAGTTTCATTGTCGCACCCTACCCCACTTAGCCTCCACTCCAACCACGATCTCATTATTTGGCTTTCTATTATGTCGCATAGTAGCTGCATAGTAGCCAGCAGATGAGTTACAGGAACGAGGCCCATCCGTTACCTGCAGACCAGTTGGCTTGCACCTGCTGTATTTTATTCACTATTTTATTTAGGTTATTGCAGCAAACTAACTGAGGTCTCTCCTACCTCTAGCTTAGGGTATAGTATGTGTGTATCAGAACCAATCCTGATAGCACCCGACCCAGAGATGGTGGTGCAGACTTCCTTATTTTAATACTTACCAACATAGTACACTAAAGTCAAGGGTACCAGCTGGATCTGCTTCTATAGGCTGCTCGTCAATACTTACCTGCTTTCACTGAAAGCTGGCTGTCTCCGGATATCATTGACGTAGAGATATCTGTACTTTCCTACGCACTGCTAAGCACTGATTGCTCCCTTGGTAGTCACGCATGAGATGCTGTACTTTATGTAAGCTGTACCAGGTGAATATTATAAATACTCCAGAGAAAACGCCAGCGATAATCCTGTCTCGTTATGAATCAAACTTGTTAAGAGAACCATTCGGCTCCGGTAACTGTGCTCTTATTACGAGCGTTTCCAATATAACAAGTTGGAGCAAATTGTAAACATAAAGTGTCCTGAATTTTCCTACACAGAGAGAGAAGATTGGCTAGACTAACATGCACTCAACTATCGCTCAAATAGGAGGGCGCGATGCATAAGTCTTGTAAATCTACATAGTTTTTCTTTGCAGAGATTAGACCATTCTTCCTCGTGTAGTTGTCGTGCCAAGTGCTACGGAGTGGCGCGGTGATGAGGGGCTGGTAAGGGGCAGAGCTCGACCCCACGAGAGTTTGTTTACACCGCCAATCATGAAGATGGACTCAGGTAGGTAGACATGATCAGACCAAAGTATTATGCAAAAGCCTCATGTAGCAATTTTCGCGCAATCCATCTTAGACTCGTAGCGAGCATCATTATTTATGGTATCTACTATACTCATCATATATATGTATTTTAATTATGGATGTGAAGGTATGATAGGGATTTATATTTATAGGGGAGGGGTTTGTGGGGGGGGGTGGGGAGTTTTTAGGTGGTTTGGCGCGTGAGTGGGATTTGGGAGGTAGGGGTGAGGATTGAGGTATATGAGTGGTAAGTGTTATGGATTGTTTTATTGAGGGTGTGTGGGGGTGGGATGGAAAGAGAGGAGAGTGTAATTTAATAAAAGAATATATGTTTTTTTGTGATGTAGAGTTAATATGTTATGTGATTGGTGAGAGTTGTTTGGTTTGTTATGGATTGGTGAGTGGTTAGGAGAGGTATGATTGGTTTGTTTGTTTGTAGGTGGAGATTTGGTGTGAGTGAAATAATTGATGATAATAAAGGAGATTGTTGAATTTGGTGGGTGGGGGAGGGGTAGGTATTGAGATGATTGCAAAAATGTCGGCTCTAGCGTTTTTACAAGCAGAAGCAACTCGTGCCCGAACTGACTATGACAAAGCGTGTATACGTTTGGGACATCTGGTCAAATTTGTTATAAGACCTCCAGAGGATTCCTGCTTTTCTGTATTTTACACAATGATGGCTTAGTTCTTCAGGCCATTTCAAGTCATTACTCACCCTGAGACTTCCGGTCCAAATACAATTCATTCAAAACTGTTGCTGGTATTGGTCCTTGAGCTGTGTGGTCTGCTCACATGGGCGTTTTCAATATAACTTGACGGCGGGGTCCTATTTTTAAATGGAAATCTTTAATCATCTTTTCAAGTTTGAAGAGTGGTTTCTGCGCCCTGCCTGCAAAATACCGGCCTGTCAGTTTGACAACCGTAGTAGTCAAGTTGTTTGAAAAGCTAATATAAGTTTCAGTGGAGAAAAACCCAAATAGCTTTAACCTTTTGGGCCGACGGGGTAGGCAGTAGCCACGCTACAGCTGCACTATTCATGGATATTTTGAATGCATTTGACACCGTTCCTTGTCTTTATTTCTCACAGAAAGTAAACACAAACGGGTTAACTCGTTGCACCTTCAAATTGGGGTCCGCCTTTCTGGAGAGGAGGGAAACGTCTGTACGCATGGGCATAGCCGTATGCTTAGGCAAAGTGACCTTAGTGGCCTCCTGCTTTGCACAGTATTGCGACAAGTTTTATGGACAAACTATGTAACTGACTAGCCGAGCTGGAGAAGTCGCATTAATAATATGTGCTTACGACCACAAGTTCTGAAATACTAAGGTATCCCGCAGTTTACGAGTGCAATACATTGTGCCTTGACTGGGCACCTTGGGTATAGTCTAACTTATAGCTCATGCCCATAAATAGAGCTAACATTTCTGTTCACCGAAACGGAGCTGCTTATCCTCAAACCCGAAATGTTGTCGGTGGTGATGAAGTCTCTGTTGCTAATCAACAGGTTGATTTTGGGTTGTCTACTCATAAGCACTTCATGCTGACGACGCTTAGAATGCTGCTTGCCGGGAGTTTTGCATGATGGGGTTTACATGCCGCACTTTCGAAATTCTAGAGCCAAATTCGTTTGTGAAGCTATGTTCCGCTTTTGGAAGACAACACTTGGAATATTGTACCCTGGCTTGTCCACCTTGCCTTTATATAAGAAAAGTGGACTCAGTGTGTATTACATGTTGGTACTAGGGATGCGCAGGGACTACGGTGACAGTCGTAGCTTGAAATCATGCTTGCTTCGAGGATGTACTCCACGCACTACCAAAGGATAAGTGGGCACTTGCTTCTTTCTTTTTTATTTGGACGGGTAAAGTTGGCCCGGGCTTTCCAGGGCCAGTTAGTCCCGCTCAGTTACATAATCTCAGCGGTCACCCACCGTAACTGCATAAAAATATGTTTGCACGGTTTCTGACGGAAGCTTGTCTGCATTGCATGTTATACAGAGGTGGATTTCTCTATACGTCGAAGTATATAGTTAATCTACGGTTGAGGTTTTTGCGCGTTAGCTTGATGCTTTTGTGTGGCAACACCAAACCTTTCCTTTTCAGTAACTTACAATTTCTTGTATTAATACCTCAAAAGGCTTGATAATTAACTCGGGTACCACCTTAAGCTTTCTCTTCTTGCCTATTGTGTTTACTTTACCGCTTTAACGCTGCACGTGTCCAGCCCACTAGGAAGTCCTATGGTGTGATACGTGTGCAATAATTGGTTGGTCAGGTTGTGATGCAGTATTTGTTTCGAGTTTATCTTTATTTTAAAGTCTGCCCGTTCCTGTTTCAACAACCAGTTGAAGAAGAAAGGTACGCGATGAGTTGATTGTTGCAGTTCTACTTGTGTGTGAACTTTAACTATAGACGATAAGCTCTGAAATAAAGTAATTTGTGTTCAAAATATAAAGAAATAAATAAATATCTTATCCTCAAGTTCGTGGCAGTACGCCAAATCAGGCACGCTTTAAATATAAAAATTATTTTGAGCAAATTATACGTTATAATGCACGGAATCAGCTGTAGCCAGTTGTGCAAGGAGTAGCAACGAAGGAATGACTCATAATGAATAAAACGATCAAAGTTTTGACGACGTTCTGGATTCATGTGTTCGTAGTGCAAATAGAAAAAGCACAACAGGTGGAATGGCGACAGAATACTGACAGGGATGGGGAGTTGCTCTTTGTGTGAGATGTGCACGACGTTTTGAAGACTTGCTTATTTCAGTCAGAAGATAAATCCGTTGATGCTCGGTTGGTTGTTGTTAGTATATTCTCGGCTCAGGTTACAGTTGTAATTATGTATAAAAGCCCTGGGAGCGTATCCAAAGAGGTACTTGAATTCATTCGCTCTCAGTACGCAAATAAATGTTTGGTGATGGGCGACTTCAACATCCCAGAGATTTACCGGACAGGTATTTCTTGCGACTAATCATCAGGCACCTTCGGCGCTGATCAGATTGACCTTACGCTCTAAGTATCTTTGCATCAGTTCATTGACCCCCCACTTGATACATGGACGCCAAAGTACCGTCTATCTTAGACCGTGTATTTGCTAAGTCACTCGAATTTTTGGTAAAATTACTTACGGAACTCCACTGGGTTCCAATAATCACGTTTGTTTGCTCTTCAGTTGTACTCGATCTAGACGCTACCAGAGAACTCTTGAGTATCGCCCGAATATATATCACGCAGGCTATCAATCCATGAGAGCCAAGGCTTCGGATTTGCATTGTGAGACCTCAAACAACGATACCGTAAGGGTTGCCTAGGATAAATTTAGTTCATACCTCACAGGGGCCTCTGCTACCTTTATCCCAGTCACAAGGAGGCACGAGCACAGCTGCCCTGGATAAATCCCACTGGCAGGCATTTGCTCACAAAGAGGTCTAGATGTTGGCGGACTTACCGAGATGCTCCGTCCACCAATAAGTATGACAGGTACCATAAGGCTAGAAATAGGTGTAAGTAACACCTAAGGGATGCTCGGCTCAATCTCAAGAAAGGGTCAGCGGAAGAAACTTCAGTGAATCCAAAAAGATTCTTCGCTTATGTCAAAAGCGGCTGCGGTTCGAATATGTCAACTCCAGTATTGATGCGCCATGACGGTACATATGCGCATAAGGACTATGACAAGACCTGCTTACTTAATGAACACTATGCGACCGCTTTTGTAAGAAAAACTTTGTTGACAGGCGTTGAGCTGGTTTGCAGGACCCCAGAGGTTTCAGGACTCCCTGAATTTATTGTACCAGGAGAAGAGTTTGTAGGCTGTTAGAAGGGCTAAACCCTTCTAACGCCTCTAGACCTGAGTTAATTCACCCAAAACATTTGCATGAGAAGGCTGCGGAACAAACTGGAAAGCTCGCTATTGTGGTTCAGAAGTGGCTTGACAGCTGTGCATTGCCTTCCGAATGGAAGGAAGCTGTCCTCTGTCCCATCTTCACAAAGGAGAACAGGGGTCATACTGCAAATTACAGGCTAGTTAGTCTGACGAGTGTAGTAGTCAAACTCCTCAAGCAACTTGTGAGAGATGCATTAGAGAGTCATCTGAGTAGATTTAAGCTACATTGCAATGTGTAATACGGATTCCGGGAGGTATTTTCGTGTCTGTCGAATCTACTGGTGCCTCGCGAAAGTTGGGCGGATGCAGCGGATAACGGCCATACACAGGACGTGCTTTTCGTCGACTTTTCGAAGGCATTTGACAAGGTACCCTATATGGGGCCCGCACAAAAGCTGCCTTTCTACGCCATATCTGGCCGCGCCCTTCATTGGGTGGCCGCCTACTTGCAGGGTAGAAAACAGTGTGTAGGGGTAGGCCGGGGCCATTGTTTAGGCAGTCAGTGCTCAGTGGCGTGCCGCAGGGCTCGGTTCTTGGACCGCTCCTGTCCTCTAGTTATGTGAATGACCTACCCGTCGAGCTTCAGGTCCCATCGCTGCAATTTACTGATAACTTGAAGCCATGGAACATTGTCGATTATCCTGGGGGTTCCGAAGCTATTCAGCGAGCATTGGATAAGCTTTGGGACTGGGCTACATTATGGTTACAGCCCATAAATCAAGCAAAGTGCTCCGTTCTTCGAATTGGAGGAGGTTGTCCTCCTATGAAGTACGTGGTCGGTTGGGTCAAACTTCTCCGTGTATCTAGCCAGATTGACATAGGCGTCGTACGCTCTTCGACTTTACACTCCGGAGACAACTGGAAGAAGGCTGCAAGCAGTTGTTTCCGCATGTTGTGGTTAATACGACGTTCTTTCGGAGTCTTGACGGGCGGCAAAGTTACGAGGCTGTTATCGGCTTTCGTTTGGCCTCATCTGGAATACTGCGTCCAGGCTTTCCACCCTGCCTCGTCTGGGACAAAATGGATCCAGGCAGGGTTTTACGAATGTGTAGTGGTTAGGCGACGGATTACGGAGACGGATGTACCTCGAGCGTCTACTTGGTTTAGGAATGCGTTCAATGCACTACCGAAGGCTTAGAGGCAGTCAAATCCTAACCCACCGTATCTGAACTGCGTAGGTTGGTACAGATTTATCTTGGCGACTTAGTCCCGCTAGATGGTCTGTTCTACGCGGTCATTCCTTGAAGCTTAACAAACCGCGGTCCTACCGGATTAAAACGGAAATCCGGCTGTCACGCCGAGTTACCGACCACTGGAACGTGCTTCTGGAAGGAGTTATAAGGGAATCCACGGTTAACGGGTTTGAGCGGCAACTTGACGCCCTTGGGTGGTAACACTAAACATTTCCATTTTTCTGAGTAACGCATCTTTGCACTTCGATTTTATTTTCTCTACTTTTCTTCATGCATTGGTATTATTTTCTTACTTAAGTGCACTTTCTTTACTTACTTCACGTAACTGCCATAGCCGGGACTGCTGGGCAGGAAACGTGGGCAATAACTTTATGGCCTTGGGGCGATACGGGTGTGCCATTTTAGATCCATTAATAACTGAGCATTTCCTCAAATCCTGGGACAACGAACCATTCAAGATGGAACACTCACGGGGTTCTTCTATCGTTCCAGTCCCATCTGAACTGAACTTAACTTAACTAATCACTATGCCAGGGTATAATTGTAAGCAGCGAATTTACTCAGTGGCGAGTCGCATGCGCCAAGTCTCAGTTTTTGTAGACGGACGTTTGTGGCTTTTAATAGGGAATACTCCTGCCCGACAAATACCCAAAACCACCTGGAACACTGCCGTCAATCCATTGAAGCGGTCACGTACATCTGACCAAGCCTATTATAAACGCATTGCTCTCTGTTATTTGCAGTCGAATGGATACTCTGTTGGCTGATAATATAGCTCAGTCAGGGTCCGCCTTAGAGGTTAACGCCACTCAAGTAGATTGAATAAGTTTGCAGGTAAGCAAAAGTTCCAGCGTCTGCAATCGCACTCTCTAAGTTTGTATACTTGCTGGAGTGTAAGGATTTCTTGTCCAGCTATCCTCACTAGACATTAGTCGTCGTGTTTAGTGCAAGTATATGGTTTTGGTATAAGACCACGTCCTATATGATTTCCTGTTGTTTATTTCGTCATATCACAAATGGAAACATTTCTTCAGTCCAATATCTTGTCACAAAAGGTTCCCGACCTGACAGATGTATTAAAAGTGGCGTTGCAGAAACAGCTCTGCTATGGACGTAGGGTTACAGTGTATGATTGGCAGCACCGTCGAAATGTACTATAGGCTCCACGTTATTGTAGACGTTAACAGTTTATCGAACAACCCAAAGGTTCAGCAGAGAAGGGTGAGGTACGAGCCAGTTAAATTACGTGGTAATAGGTGTACGTGACCTTGAAGAGAGCCTACGGACTGCGTAGTAACCATAGACAAGAGTAGAATCGAAGGGCGAAAAGGGCTGTAATTTGTAGCTGCAATAAAATTAGGGTTTCAGTCCCCTAGGCGGTGAAACACGACGAGGATAGTGGAAATGGACGCGCAGGTATTTATGCTGATAGGCTGTTTTCTCTCAGTGCTTAGTCGGAATAAGGAGCGGATATGGCCGGAGTGAATTCTGAGTCCACTTGTTGGGTTGTAGTATTTATTGGTGATCTGAGCCATGTTCCCAAAGTTCACGTTCCGGTGTATTGATGTTAACCAGCTTGCATGTCGGCAGGATAGCAAGGTGTCTCTGTAGAGAGGATCGGAACTATGCAGTGCTCTTAACTACCCTAACCTGTAATGTTAGCCTGCCCCAGACGCGAGCGGATCTGTAGAAAAAACTTGTTACGCAAGTTGGTGCGAACCGTAGTTAGGGTAATAGCTAACGGTCTATTGGGAATTGATACCGGGAGTCACCATTTTATTGAATGAATCCTGCGAGGCTTTTGTTTAGGTTGAGTATCGCCGAAACGCCATAACGGCGTTAGCTCTTATCTTGTGATCCATCAAAACGACAACTACAACGCAGAATGCGGATAGGTAGCAATGTAAATTCTAACGTTCATCTTCTATTCACTTGCTTCCAAGACTTATTGCATTGGCCGTAAATGGATACTATAATTGCTGCAGATTTTGGTCAGCTAACCTTGTTTTCGTCTGCTTCCGTTGTTTCTAAACTTTAACATATTTTTGCACAGCGTGCTACTAGCTTTCCAAGACTCCATTCACCTCTTCTATTCACATAGCGTAACCTTGTTTGACTAAGCAACCTTGCGCGTAGCAGCGGCTTATTAACTTAGATACAGCCGTTTATTTACTTCTGCAGCAAAGGCTTTTTCACACTGTCGTAATGAAACCAAGAGCTCCCTTTTCGGCTTTTATCCCTAATTGTTTTAGCTACCTTTATCGGGTTCAGCAGAAAGACACCCACAACATGTGTTCTTGCGCTGTATTTGTGTAGCCTTTTTCGTTTCCTTCTCAGTTTCATACACCCTGGATAATTACTTGTTCTATATAACCACTAAGCTAGTTTCTGTTGTCCCGTCACCTAAGGTTACTCTTACCGACCTAACTGCTGTAGAACTTTTTCATAAATATTAACTCTGCATGCTACCAGCTTTCCATTGCTTTACTCACCACTTCTGCGTTACGTCATAACGCTGTTAGATTTACTTAACGTCAAGCAACGCAGCGCGGTATTCCTGTATATACTAACTTTGCACGTTTTCTACCATATAGCATCTGACGCTATAGTAATTAGAGGTTTAGCTTACCTACTGCCCGCTTGCGATTCCAACTGGTGCCTTGACCGCGTGAAATTTGAATGTGTTCATTTTGGACTCTTTGTTGGTTATTCTAACGTTTTGCTACAATTTAGTAGAATAGTTAGACTAGCTGGCTTGTCATACTATCTTGTTTCGAGGGAGAATTAACGTTTGCAAAAGTGTTAGAATAAGCGCTGAGGACAGAACTTGACTTACCACTCCTCCCTCAGATGTACGTAAGAAAGTGCGAGCAAGGCGATCCATACACAGACCTGATAACAAATTGGCTAAATCAACTAAGCCACAACCTGATAATACTGGCTCAACCCCAACTTCTGACTGCAGGGTAATCCTAACAGATTCAATGAAAGAGGCACATGATCGGAACATTAAAACATTGTATTTAATGGGAATAAAAGCTCGAGCTTTACATGACCCATATGATAAAAATAATCCGGTTCGGGTCTGCTAAAATGTCAAGCAACCTTATAGAGGGGAGGACTCGCGTGTTGGCCGTATATTCACCGAGCTTATGCGGCATGTAAACCGAATGCACGCCGGCTCAAAGCGTGCCATAACACCACGCCCTCAGAGAACGCTATGAAAGGGAAGTAGGTAGATGAAAAAAAGGAAAGAAACTCCATCAAGTAGAAGGTGGTTATATCAGGGAACATCGCGGTGCAGCTCGGCCAGGTGACAGTCCAGGTGGGTCCTAGAATCTGCCACAGTGGGTTCCAAGACATAATCGGCAGGCAGAGCATACCACGGTCGGCAGATTTGCAAAGCCATATAGTGTCGTCTACAGTTCAGCCGACTCTGCTGGTGGGTGAGCCTCAGTGGGTGGCCAGGTAGGTGGGAGCACGATTGGTGCAGTGTGAGCAGTGGCGACTGGGATGTCCCGGGTTGGATAAGCTCGTAAGTACAAGGATCAGGTCGCTCCGTAGACGTCGGTACGTAAGCGAGTAGAGGCCCAGACAGTAAAGTCGCTGTGGATAATCCAGATACTTGAGACCGCGAACTAGTTTTGTTGCTCGACGTTGTGGGGCTTCGAGTAGGCGTTGGCCCTTCAACATCGAGGGAATCTAATCCTGAATAGCAAACTCCAAGTGTGGTCGTAGAAAAGCGTTGATGAGGAGGCGGAAATTGCGAAGGTCAATTTGACTAACGGTTCGCTTCAGTAATCCCACCATGCGGTTAGCAGCAGCTGCTGCTTTCCGGCAAGAACCGGGTAAGGAAAGACTGGTCTGGGTAATGATACCCAAGTCTCTTTTGGCTGCAGAGATCTGGATGATAGACGCTCCCAGGTACTATACAGAAGGAAATGCAAAAGGGCGGTGGAAAGGACGAGACATTTTAAAGCCTTAAATGGAAGGTCGTTTTCTATGGACCACGGCTGTAGACGGTCGAGCTCCAGCTGAAGTGCATGGGCATCATCCAGAAAATTAATTGTGCGCCACAGCTTCACACCATCCGCATATAACAGCAGCGGAGACTCCACTTGCAATGTGACGTCATCAATAAGACTAGGAAGAGGGGCGGTCTGAGAACAGACTTTTGTGGAACTCCGCTTGTGGCAAGGATGCGGGGAGACGACGCTCCTTCGACCCGTACTTGGACGGTACGGTGCTGAAGGTAGTTTCGTATCCAGTACATCAATGCCCCTGAAACGCCGTAGGATAACAGTTTCTGTAGTAGAATGTTGTGGTCGGCCTTGTCGAAGACCTTGGCGAAAGCCAGGAATATAACCTGAGTTTCTAGGCTGGAGTGGGCAGCCGTCGTCCAGCTATCCCAGGCAAGTAGCAGGTTACTCAGGCACAACCGTTGCCGACGAAAGCCGTGCTGGCAATCAAAGAGCAGTTTCTGGACCTCCATGCAGTCCATTAAAGCGTCTGAGACGATCGATTCCATCCCTCTGGAGATGGTAGAGAGGAAGTTTATCGGTCGGTAATTGGCCCGGGTCTGTTTGAGCACCGCCTTTGTAGATTTGTGTAACAGTCCCACCTTTTCAATCATTGGAAAATGTGCCTTGCGAGAAGTGGGTAAACAGCTCCGCCAGGAGTAAAGCTAAAGCTGGGGCGCAACCTTGCAAGAGACTTGGGTGGAAACCATCATCGCCAGGAGAGGCAGTAAGCCGCAGGGATTTGAGTTTCGCCATGACCTTCTCTGGAGTGAAGTAAGCGGTCGTCAGGGAAGTTGGGGATGAGGCCGTAGAAGGTATTATTGTTATATGTATTGATAGAACCGTGAATGTGGTTGCATACTGCTGGTACAGAACTTCTGCTGCCTCGTTCGCTGGCTTCATGAGCCCTGTGTGGGTTGTCATTGCGGTGACACCGTGCTTGACTTTTCGAAGACTGTTGACGTGACTATACAAGGCTTTAGGATTGGATGCAAATTTACGCATAATCTGTCGCTTATGCTCACTCTTATCTTCTCGTACAAGGTGGACACATTTGGTACGGATGGATCGTTAATATTCCCACAGAGTAACCGGTAGATGGAAGCGAAAGTTCTACCATGCCGTGTCCATAGAGGTAAACCACTTCTGTGTATAACTTTGGATGACTGGTTGGCGTCTCTTTCCTATGGAAACAGTTTGCAGGTAGTCGCAGTGAAGCAGAATTCACGAAGAGTAAGGAAAAAGCTTGACCACCCGTTGTCTGCACTATATTGGGGCTCTTGTGGCCAGCTGTTAGCGGAAATGAGAAGGTTTAACTTGCTGTAATCTGTCCAGCGTTTGTTCTAAGTTGGCGTGCTGACGAGCGTTCCGGCGAAGCATATAAAATCAAAACAGAGGATGCGGTGATCGCTAGCCCCAAAGGGGCATCATACTCAACGTGCTCAACCATTAGTTCTTCGTCAGTGAGGACGAGATCTAGCGTGGATGGTTGATTGTTGGATCGGAATCTTGTGGGCAGATAGGTGTGGTATTATAACGCGGCCGTGTGAAGCAAAATTAATGAGGTCTGATGCAATGAAGTCAGTAGACGTTTTAGAGTGTGATAGACGGAGAGGTTGAAAGCTCCCATGATAAGAAAGTTTGTGCGCATGCGGGATGACATAAAGTGCACGTCGTATAGTGGTCGTGCGTCCTTCTTGGTAGAGTTGTTTGGAGCGGTAAATGCTACCAAGACAGCTGGAGTGTTTTACGGTTAGTACGACCTCGCACCAGCTGGTGTCTGGAGACTGGAGGGCTGTGTTCGTTACCATTCTGCAACTAAGGGCGGTGCCATAGTACAGTGTGACACCTCCACCTGGGGTTGCGCGGTCAGTGCGGCGAACTGACATGTGAGGAAGTTGGATTTCACCCTCGGTTATGTCTTCAGTGAGCCATGTTTCCGCTACGGACATTAGACCCGCTGGTGTTGATGGAAGTCGGGATTGGAGATCCGGAACTTTGGACATGAGGCCCTGTGCGTTCGTGTAGATGCAAGCGAGGCTCGTTTGAGTGATAAGCACGGGAGTAACTAGCGTGCTGCCTGTAGACAGATGACAAGCAGTGCACCGTTTTTGGTTTATAAGGGTAGGGCCGCTGGGGTTTGGCGTTGGTGAAGCAAGGTCTGGGTCTTCGGCGCACAAATGCGTGCTGGCGGCTGAGTCGTTGAAAGCCTGAAGTTTGGAATGTGTAGGTGAGTAGATTACTTCAGGCAGTGAGGCAGATGGTCAGGTGTCGGACCGTCTGAGGACGGATTGGTCAGATTATGTCGGTACTGAGCTGGCTGTTGCTGCTGCTGCTACTACTAGTACTAGAGGTCTATGGAGAGCCATGCGCCTCGGCACCGGGAACCTATCAGGAAGCAGACAGATACCTAGTTTTGCTCGTCTTCTATTAGCATACAAGGTGGTGAGTGCATTGGTTGCTTGCTAGCGGTGAGGAATGTCACTTTCAGGAAATGGGGGCTGTTCCTTTGTAAATTGCTGGACGAGGTAGGCGGTAACATTTAGTTGTGGTTACGTTGACGATAGTTAGTGTCGGCGGAAAGAAACGCCATTTATTACATTTATGCTGTTGTCTTTGTTGTAAGGTTGCCTTAAGGACATGCAGTTTTGGGACGCCATGCCCTATGATGGTGCATGATAAAATTAACTTGCTGGAGATGGAATTGAACGTGCGCAAATGCAACATCTCTATTAAGCAAAACCCTAGCAAAATTGATGCCACTAGCTCAGCCCTCTGGAAGCACGCAGACTAATTATATGAATGAATCCAAACTGGCAGGGGAGCTACTTACACACATTGCTAATGAAGTTTTCGAACGAGTTCGTTGTACACCTAACGTAATGATATTCAATATCCCCGACAAAACCAAAGTCGCGAAGGTCAAGCACACGCTTACCGATCTCTATAACATGACTTCTGACTCCCTCAAAATTAAACGTCTACCAAAAGCATCCAAATGTAAATCGTGCCCTATACTTATCACTTTTAGAGACCAAGTAATGGCCAAGAGTTTAATAGCAAAAGCTTCGTTGTGCGGGATTCAACCAATTTAGGGCCCATCCTGATCAAGCCGGACAGAACACCATTGCAAAAATCATTTGCATCAACTAATAAACTTCCGCTGAAGCAAAGGGCGGAAGGTTCGCGCACCGCGACTGGACTTGGTACCTCACTTTCAGTGGATCTTTATCTGTCGCAACATCATATGGAACAAAATGTGACCAAGGCATACAGCACTGCACTAACTTCTTTTAACACAGGGAAGATGCTAGCCCTCTCGGTAGTGCACTATGAAGCTGCTTCCCGTCAAGCTGAAGCTGATGTAAATAAAACGGACGATTCCGCCATGTGTGACACTGATACCGAACCTCTGATGAAAGAAACTATTGGCAACGCATCCAACAAACCTATGGAAAGCATCCCACTGACTACTAAGGAACTCTCACGTAACCGCCCAAACTGAAGGTGCATTAAAAAGCTTGCAACTTGAAACACTTACGTGCCGATATATCAATCCAGTGAACGTCTTAAGGAAAACTGGCAACCCCCACTCCTCGTGCTACCTAACAAGTGATCATCTCTGCATAGACCGACGGCACTCGTAAAGAGAGTACCTAACAGCTATGCACTACTGTGGGAGTCCACGACTACGAAAAAAAGCCTGCAGCCCCTAGAAGGCTATACTTGTTTCCAACTCCAACTGCTCGTCATATAAAAGCTAATGTCCTCAGCCACAGCCAGAAAATGCGCGACTCCGGCCCCGAAACCAGTTGCGCTAACACGAGCAACGCCACTGCTCCAATTCAAGCCGCTAGCCAACCCAGTCTCTCAAACCTAGATTGTCCAATAAAACACGTTCCGCTGGAGAATCCACATCCTTATACCTAATGTCGCCATTTTCGCGCTACTACAACGCTGATAGTAACTTTCTCAGTTGCAGGTACCAATCTACAAACATGCTTCCTATAGAACACACGGAGAGGTAACGAATCACAACAAACCACGCTTGTGGTGCTTTAAATTTTTTAAATTTTTCCTTGTAGATTCCTATTCCATCTTTAGTTAATTTTTGTATATTGTTTTAACTCACACAACAAGATATATACTCATCTTTGCATTTCGTTCTTCTTCTGGTTTCGGCGAAGTTGTGCCGCCTTTGAGTGTTGTGTGTGGGCTTCGCATCATTCGTCGGATATCTATGTACGATCAGGGTTCGATTCCTCCGTGCGTGCTATTGGACAGGTTGGCTGATTTTAACCAGTGTAACCTGACAGTGAGCAATCGTGCTAAGGTCTTTTACGCAGCGGTTATAACTCTCTCTGTCAGACACCTTATTTGGTGACCACGTCTGTTTAACTTTTTGAATACCTTTCTTCACTTATATCCGAATACGCTGTCCCTATGAACCGTGTGAAGACTCGAATTTCCGTTACCCACCTTTGATGTTTCAACTCCTCTGGTTCGTTTTCTTCAGGTGGAGGCCAACTTTTGATTTTGTAAGCTTACTTCGCAGCCATCCATGTTTTCATACTCCGCCGCTCATATTCCTTCACAGATAGCCTCGGAGGTTATCGATATTTTTGATCCGAAGCCGACTGAATCGCCGTATGACAAGCTCAAATCGGCCGTTCTAAAACGCGCTTTGACTTCCGATGAAGCACAGCTACCCATGGTTCTTTCAGATATAGTGCTTGGAGACGGCAGCTTGTCTCAACTCTGGCACATGCGTTCACTTGTGGGTTCCTCAACCATGGACGATACCATCCTTCGACAGATCTGGACTAAGTGCCTTCCAACAAAAACCACGACGAT
Source organism: Dicrocoelium dendriticum (assembly GCA_944474145.2). Classification (NCBI taxonomy): domain Eukaryota; kingdom Metazoa; phylum Platyhelminthes; class Trematoda; order Plagiorchiida; family Dicrocoeliidae; genus Dicrocoelium; species Dicrocoelium dendriticum. Next base: position 276,988,595 of record OX104063.1, read on the forward strand.
TTTAGCAATCCTCACTGATAAACTTTCGTTGGACAAACTAGCCGAAGCGGTCAACAAATCCATGAACGCCTCTTTAAGTCTGCTGTGAATAACGTGTCTGGACCGAGCTCCATTAATCCAGCTGGAAGTACCGCACTTGACGATATTAGTGAACGACTGTCCCGGATAGAACTCGCTGTGTCCCACATCGGTCGTGAACGACTTGCCAACCGTAGATTCAAATCAAGGTGTGTCTGCCGCACCAGTCGATCGCGAGCACACTGCTACGACCACCGCCGTTTCGGAGATGCTGCTCGCAATTGTCGTCCAGGTTGTAAATATTCGAAGGCGTTTTTATAGGCTCGGCAGGGAAAAGACAACGCAAATGGGGGTTGGCGACAGCTGCTGCTAACCAAACCATTAGTCACGACTTGTAAGTTTTTGATTCCAACACCAAACTCCATTCTTTGGCTGATACTGGCGCAGAAGTAAGGGTTTTACCGCGATCCTTAGAAAAACATGCTCGGCTGCCGTCCGGGAAGTACCTTACAGGCTGCTAACCAAACGGAGTTCGCGAGGTATGGCCAGCGACTGTTGACACCTAATCTTGGTTTGCGACGAACTTTCACCTTTATCTTCCTAATTGCCGATGTACAGGAGCCCAGCATTGGTACTGACTTTCTCACCAAATTCGGCCTGGCCTTAGGCCTGCAATGTGGCAAGCTACGAGGTGGTACGCTAATTTTACTTTTTCCGGACAGCTCGCTACGGTCAATTCCATTAACCTTCAAGTACTTCTGCCTAAAGAGGCACGCTACTCATCATTACTTCAGCAGTTTACATCCTTCCTTAGAGCAGATGACGGCACACTAGAGCACAAGCACGATATCTTTCGGCACATCGTCACACCCGGTCCTCCTGTGGCTGCCAAGCCAAGACGCCTTTCATCAGGCAAACTACAAGCAAGAGAGTGTTCGAACAATGCTTAACCTCGAGATCATGCGCCCTTTCAAAAGCCCCTGGGCACCTCCGCTTCATTTGGTGCCAGAGAAACCCAGTGATTGGAGACAATGTGGCGACTACCGTGCACTCAACAGTTTCACTGTTCCCAATAGATACCCAATTTCCCATATTCATGATTTTTCTAGCAACTAGAACGGAAAGTCTATTTGCTCTACAATCGACCTAGTTTGTGCATACCATCACATTCCTGTCGCTCCTGACGACAATCCGAAGAGCGCCATTACCACCCCTTTGGTCTCTATGAATCTGGCCGTATGCCATTTGGATTGCGGACGTTGTCCAAACGTTTCGGCGCTTCATTGATCAAGTCCTCAGAGGGCTACACTTCGTCTTTGCCTACATCGACGACATCCTCGTCGCCAGTTTCAACGATGAGGAAAACCAGTCATGTCTTCGTCCGTGCTTCGAGCGTTTTGCTCAGTATGGCGTGACGATTAATGTGGACAAATGGATTTTGGGCCAATCCTGTGTTGATTTTCTCGGCCACCGAATTGACCACAATGGCACTCGCCCACTTCCCAAAAAGACGCAGGCAATCGCGAATTACCCAATGCCTCAGTCCTTTAAGAATTTGCGTCGTTTCCTCGGGATGGTCAACTATTACGATCGTTTCTTTCCAGATTGTTCCCGGCTACTTCAACCCCCTGACAGGGTTACCATAAGGCAAGTCCCGAAAGTCTGAGCCAACTGCAGAAGCTATCCTGGCATTCGATAAGATCAAGCAGGCGTTATCCAACGCCATCCCGCGTAGGCACTTGAAAACCGATGTTGATGCACCTCACGTTCTCAGGGCTGATACATCACAAACTGCCATTGGCGCCGTATTACGTCTATTTGCCGTGCCATTAAGCACTTCCGACATCTACTTGAAGGACGTACTTTCACTATCCAAACGGATCAAAACCGCCAGCTTTTGCCTTCCGTGGTTCCTCCGGTGGCTTTTTAACCCGCTTTTGAGACCCGTCATTTGGACTACATTTCGCAATTCACGACAGACAATCGTCACGCTGCAGCCACTAACAAGTTTGTTGCTGACGCAATGTCTCGTATCAATCTCCACCATATCTCTCGCTAAACCATTAACCACGAAGATATTGCAGCTCTCCAAGTAGACGATCCTGAGTTGGCAGACTTAAAGACAAACACTTCATTGAAACGCGCTCAATTGCCTATTGTTAATTCCGATTCTAAAGGTTATTGTGATCTTTCTCGCAGACTTGCTTTCGATCACCTGCATGGCCTTTCCCACCATGGCATTCGAGCCGCGGTGAAGTTAATCGCCGACGGCTACATATGGCACATTATGCTTTCCGACATCCGAAAATGAGCAAAGCATTGTTTCATTTGCCAAACTAACATGATACACCTGCACACAATCATCACACCTGGCACATTTGCTTTACCCCAACTTAGATGCAAACATGTGCACCATGATCTCGTTGGAACGCTTCGTCCATCCAACGATTTCCAGTATCGGCTTACCTGGTTTGACCGTTTCACACGATGGTCTCGTGCAGTACCTTTACGAGACATTTTCACTGAAACTGTTCCGCGGAACTTCGTTGAAATCTAGATATCTGTGTTTGGCATCCCAGCCACGATCGCAACAGACAGAGGTTATCAGTTCAATTCCACCCTCTTGCGGAACTACAATCGTTTGCTCGGCTGTTGTCATCAGCGAACAACCGCCAACCATCCAGCCGCCAACGGTCTTGTTGAACGTTTTCTTCGGCAACTGATAGCCGCAGTTGCCGTATTACAATCAAGAACGCACTGGTCCGAGCAGCTACCAAATATCCTTCTTGGCATTCGCAACACGGTCAAAGAAGACCTAGGTTGTTGTGCCGCTGAACTGGTTTTCGGCACAACTCTCAGGCTTCCCGGTGAGATGATGTTAGATTCCAGAATCATTGGCAAACTAGACCAGACTTCCCTTGTGGTACGATAGCGACAATATTTTTCTTCACTCCGGCCAACACCGCCCAGATTCAGCCATCGGAATCAGCAAGTCCACTATGAGTTGCATACCATGCCTTTCATTTTTGTGCGCGTCGATACCGTGCGTAAACCCTTGACACCACCGTATCAGGGCCGCTCGAAATTTCGTACTCGCAAAAAGTCGCAATTCGTATTAAATAGAAACGCTGCGAAGGATACTCTGAGCCTTGATCGCTTAAAACCAGCGTACGTTGAAGCCAAACCATCACAACAAGCCACAGAACAGACGTTTATTAATACCCCTCCTACCCAGCCAACGTGTGAATCCTGTGTGCCCTCCTCTACACACTCCACTGACCCGGTGAGTGAACCATTCGCAAAAAAGCACACACCCTCCGGATGCGCCGCTGTTTTGCCTTCCAAACCAATGACTAACAACAACGCACAACTTTCGCGCGTCCGTTCTCCCGACTCACGCCCTGGGAGGGGAGTCTTGTAGTGTTTAGAAATTTTTTCACATTTTCCCTTGTAACTTCCTACGCTATCATCCGTCAATTTTTGTAAATTTGTTTAAATCACACAATAAGATATATATTCATCTTCGAATTTCGTTCGTCTTCTGGTTTCGGCGACGTTGTGCCGCCTTTGAGTGTTGTGTGTGGGCTTCGCATAGGCCGTCAGATATCTATGTGCGATCAGGGTTCGATTCCTCCGTTAGTGCCATCGGTCAGGTTTTCTAATTTTAACTAGTGTAATCTGACGGTGAGCAATCGTGCTAAGGTCTTTTTCGCAGCGGTTATATTTCTGTCTGTCAGACACTATTTTGGTGACCCTGTCTTTTTTATTTTCTTGGTTACTTTTCTATTTTCTTTCCTTATGTCTGATTACGCTGCCCTTGTGAACCGTGTGATAACTCTATTAAGTTTCCGTTACCTCTTTTTGCATTTTAAACCTTCGCGTATGGTTTATTTAGGTGGAGGCAAGCTTTTGTTTTCTGGGAAGCACTCCGCAAACATCGTCTTTTATACGCGCTCCTTTTTAATGAAATATTTTCGGCTACGTCTCTCCACAACCCCCGAGATCGTTGGACGATGCTGCCTTCTACCTTCTTTACAGGCACATAAGTATCCCACAGAGGCCCTTGTGCAAAAGCTACTAACCCTTCAACACTTCATGTATGTGCCGGCTCATTAAAATTTTATTCCACAAATTGCCTGCACTCGCAGTCCCTATCACCCCAGGGGAACCTGCTCAGAAGTTTCCCGGCTGCGCAACTCAACGGCCCGTCGTAACGGCTGCGTAGGTTTTCGCCTCCCCTGAGACACTTCTTGCCGCTCCTGCGAACTTGTCTTCTACGCATCCAACCGACGACTTAGCCAGGGGACACACCATGGCTTGCAAACATGCCATCAGCCCCCTCCGAGTCTTGGAATGCGATACAGACATGTCAGTATCCAACTCACAACTGGCAGAATTATGCGTCTCAGGGCTGCACACTCACTGTACTCCATCGCTATCTTCTACAGCTTTCGTTAAAACATATCTCTGCTAATACCTTAGTCATCCCTACTAACCTTTCCCACAACCACTAACCTGTCTCCTCTGTTTCGTTTCAGCATGGTACCCAAGCAATCCCTTTCTTACAACCTGACCTATTCTATGCTAACGCGACAGTAATATGTTGGCGGACGTCTGTAACTATATAACTCTTGTCACTCCCTCTGAAACAACAGCAACAATATCCAAGCAAACAACTCAGATTAGTTCTGTCTCTGAGATTGCAGCAGATGCTCACTTTTGCAACGAGGCACTCCCACCACCTCACATAAACGAAAGGTGCAGCAAACATAAGGCGCACCTTATCAACCCCGCCATTATCCTATCCACCCCCAGGCAATGCTCATCACAGAAACGTGGCAAGATGCTAACGCTTCCGATGCACAGCTGCAAAGCCCGGGCTACAACTCTTTCAGCACTGGACGTTCCAACCACCGTGGTGACGGATGCCTTATTTACGTGCGTGACGGTTTCGGGGCACCATAATTTCCAGCACTTTTAATCAACCCTCTGGAGGACTCGGTTTGCATTCAGATTAGTAGGAGACAGCATGAGCTCTTAATTGGCTGTCTGTATACCACATCACACACTAACGCAATCGGTATACGCACTCTAGTGCAGGTCTTCACAGAAGGATCCCTATTGCCTACTCACTAGAAGATAATCGGTGGTGACTTTAACATGCCACAAGTGGCCTAGCAAATGCAATCTGCGCCACCCAAACACTTGGCCTTTTTAAACACCACATATGCATTTAAGTAGACTCAACACGTAAATGAACCCACTAGGCACAATAATGCCTTAGATTTACTTTTACAAACAGACTTGCGCATGCTTCTGCTAGCGTGCTTGACAATCTCCCTGGATGCGATAACAAAATAGTAAAGCTCGCTTTCCAACTACCTATCACACGTCCCCTCGTGGCTAGACCAGCTTGTTCGGTTTGGCCCTTCAAACGCATCAACTGAACAAATTTGCTCTACTTCTGAGATTCATCAGCTGGGATGTATGCTTTCTGGCTAGAGATGCGGACACTGTCTCTTCTGTATTATATAGAAACTTCACTTACGGCCTGGATATACTTGCATCTTTAGCGAAACATAAAGTAATGCAGCCACCGCAGGATGCAGCATCCCCACACAACCTACTCGTAAAGCTCAGGAAGCTACGTTCAAATTCCAGCATGACCCGAGAATTCCTTTTTATTATTCGCAATAAGGAAATCCCGTTGGAGTGGAGAAATGCACTAACTACCGCATATCTGTCCGAAGAACACACTGCCCTAAACTCTGTCAACTGAATCAAAGCTCTGCTGCGGTTCAGAAGCAACTCCGCCTCGACTTCGATCAACACGATTATTCTTCCAGACATTCAGTTACCAGTAACCAAGCTGAAATACAAAAGGTCATGAACCGCTACTCACGCGACACTTTCACCTCTGCTAACCTGACCCTGATTACGAGTTGCATCAATGACACTTTACGCGCAGTACTAATTGACCTGCTAGCATCACTCGGAAAGTTCAAGATCTCAAAGTATCCTTGCCTGCCGGACCTGACACTCGCTTATCGGCTCTGCTCATCCTGGGTGGCCAGGGTATCGCCGTCCTCTTTATTACGTCTTTACCCTTTCCATGAAGCCTGGAACCTTTCCCGCGGCTTGAAAACATGTAGTAGTCATGCCAAGACGCAAACGAGAGAGCGGTCAAAATATTACAAACTACCCACACATTCTTCACATCCCAGTCGCTTCACAAGAGATGGAGATGATCCTCAAGGAAGAGCTCCTACGGGGTGCTTGACTCATCGTAATCCCATCAGCAAATCTCAACATGGATTTTTGTTGTCTAAATACTGTTAAACATGCCAGCTGGAGTTCTTGAACCATGTGGCCGCCATGGTTGATTGCAGGAAAGCTCTGATCATCACCATGGATATGAAAAAGCGTTCGACCGAGTCCCATATAGCTGGCTGCTAACTAAATTAGCTCCTTATGGTATTTGGGACCAGTTTCATTACTGGTTCTTTTCCTACCTCTCCTGTCAAAAGCAGTCGGTGAGACTAGGAGACTTCGATTCCTTACCGAAACCAGTTACAAGTGGTGTGTTTCAGGGTGGTGTACTGGGACCTATGCTCTTCCTACTTTACGTCAACAAGGTTTTTCAAGTCTTTGAATTTGGAACAGCGTGCCTGTTCGCCGACGGTATCAAACTCGTATTCTCCTTTGACCCGGGTAACCTAAGGAGCGGTCTCCACAATATTCATAATGACCTTAAATCATTAGACACTTGGTAAAACAAATGGAAGTGCAGCGCCCTGTCGTATAGATGTACTGTACCACCCAGTCCGCTGACTCTGAATGGCTTCACACTAGCCAACAGCAAGGGACCTCAGCGTGCACTACACCAGCTCACTTAATTTCTCGAAATAAGTTAACTCTAGGGTAGCGAAAGGCAGCTTCCTCCTTGGTCATATCTGCAACAGAATGCTCGTAACCGAATCCTGGTTCACTTTATACAAGGTATGTGCTAGACCAGTTTTGGTATACTGCTCAATAATATTTACCAACTATAGAAATAGTGGCCGAATAGCAATGGAAAAAGCACAACGCTTATTCACTAAGAGCATGCTTTGCCCTTCTTTTCTTATCTACCGTGTGCTGAAAAATCTTGGTCTTGAACCTCTATGGTAAGGAAGAAAGAGACTCAACATTGCCTTCCTATTCCAGACGATACACAATTCAAATACCAACCCTGCAGGTCTTATTCAACAAAGTAGTGAACCTCGGTATCCACTCCGCCATAGACCCCTAAAGGTTATTCTGCCTACAGTCCGCACCAACTAGCATAACAACTTCTTTCTCGACAGATTTGTCCGCGGCTAGAACAGCCTACCATTACAAGTTAGGGCAGCCGAGAATACTGCACAGTTCCGATCATCCCTATATAGAATCTTTCATACTCTGTTTACATGCGAGCTCTTCACCAACAATATACCGGATACTTAACTTTAGGAAAATGGCCCAGAGCACCTCTAAATCCGAGAACCCAACATATCGGACATATGCCCAAACAAGTAACCCTCCTTCAGCCTCTGGAACTGTCTCCGTCACATACATTTGCTGTTTGTTGACTTATTCTTGGACAGTGTAAGTATCCAACAGCAACTAGAAGGCTTCGCTCGAAGGCACTTGCGGCCGTCGATACTCGCTTCCACTTAGTAACATTATCAGTTCCTCCTATTACCTACGTCACCACTTTTCAGCTGCAGCAAGTCATTGTAGGTAGCACACATCTTTGCGCTAGGCGACAATCCTTATCATTCCAACTCTTACTCTTGGCTTGTTTGCAGCACATACCTTCGCTAGGTTGCTGACTTACTCTTTCACTGTAGGTATCCAATGGTAATTAAAATGCTTAATCCGAATTCCAGTGCTAGCCACCGATACGCTCTCCTCTAGAGACATTACCTGTTCCTCGTCTTAACATTGGCACATTTTTTCCGCTACAGTGAGTCATTGTAGGTAGCATATAACTGCTCTAGAGCCACTCCGTATCTCCCCAACGTTAATTCTCGTGGGTTGTTCACATCATATAACTTCGCTGGTCTGTTGACTTGTTCTGTCAATTTAATTATCCACATAACTAGATTGCTTAATGCAAATTCAGTTGCTGTCCACTGGTTCTCGCTCTTAGCACCACCATATTTTCTTCTTTTTATCTTCATCACCTTTGCTGCAGCGATTCGACGATGGCTCCATACATCTTTACGCATATCCGGAGCTACTAGGAGACACCCTTGTTTCTATATCTTGTAAGCTTTTAGTAGGTCTGTGTCACTTACTTTCATTGGCTTGTTGATGTATTCAGTGACACTATAGGCATCCATTAGTTACCCAACTGCTAAATGGAATGGTTACAACTGGACACTGAAAGTTTTCCATAGCGCCAGTATGTCGATCGTCTTAACCTCAGCACCTACGTTTAGCGGCAACTGGTGGTCGTGGGCTCCATGCATCTCTGCGCAGGTCCGCATTTTGCTAAGAGCCATTCACTAATATATCCAACCTTCATTCTTTGGGACCTTCTGCGCCATATACATTTGCTGTTTGTTGACTTATTTTGGGACATTGTAGGTATACACCGGTAACTAAAGGGCTCCATCCAAATGCCATTGCTGATTACTGATACTCATACTCCTAGCGCTATTATCTGTTTTTCGTCTTATTTCTGGCACTTCCGTTTAGCGGCAGCCACTCTTCTTAGGCTGCAACCATCTCTGAGCCCATCCGCAGCGTGCTAAAAGCCAATATTTTATTCCTCTATACTTTTTTCTCTTGGAGTCTCTGCTTTTGTTGATATAATCTTAGACACTGTAGGTATACACTAGCAACTAGAAGGCTTCACCCAAATGCCATTGCCACCGTCGATACGCTGTTCCCCTTAATATCATTATGAGTTCTTCGTATTTCCTACGTTACCACTATTCAGCTGCAGTGAGTCATGATAGGCAGCATATATCTTTGCGCTAGGAGCCACCCCTCATCTCTCCAACTCCTACTCTCTTGGATTGTTTTCATCTCATACCATCGGTGGCTTGTTGACTTATTATCGCACTGTAGGTATTCACTGGTAATTAGAAGGCTTAAACTGAATGCCTTAGCTACTCAATGATACTCTCTCTCCTAGCGCCACTAGCCGTTACTCTTCTTACCTTCCTCACCACTTAGCAGAGATTCGTCGTATTATCCATGCCCCTTCTGCGCAGAGCTTGAGCTTGTTAGGATAAACTCCTTGTCTCTCCATCCTACATTCTCTTGCAATGTCAATAGCACTCACCTTTGCTGGCTTGTTGATGCATTCTGTGACCCTGTGGGCATACACTAATGACCAAGCGTTTTATCGAAATAGCTACATTTGGCCACTGATAGATTTTCCTGGCCTGTAGCAGTCTGGAGATTTCCCTGTTTGCCTGTGTAAAATACTAACAACCATTTTTTCATTGTACAGATGGCAACTCGTGGGGTATTTTAAACTGCTTGCTGAGAGCAAATGCTTGACTTGCTAATCGCCATCTTAGCTTGGCGCTCGTTTCGTTTGAAACTCGCGAATGCCCTGTATGCTGTGCCTGCTCCTTTCCCTAGCTAGAGTCTTCACGGTGTCGTTCATTTATAGCTAGATAACCGGGAACTTCTTACTGTGCCAAGAAAAGCTTCCCTGCAACTCGATCTGTCTTTTCGGATGGCTCCGGGCTCCCGGTACAGGCTACTCACTAAATTGGTGACCCCGATTCCGGAACAATCTCAGTGCCGGATATTTCGAACTTTTCTCCGGTGAGCTCGTTCCATTTATTTTTCATATTTTGCAGTTTCCTTTTGTATACGGTAGACTATTTTTGTGTCAGTCTTAAGTCACGGCAGCCGCAGACACTAAGGTAGGGCCTCTGCTTAGCGTCGTATCTCCCTCTGTGCCACCTTTTTGGACATGGATTCTCTTGTGTGGTTCGCTCATCTTGAGGCTGAGTTTTATAACCACTGAATCACTTCCTACCATGCAAAGTATAGCAAACTCCTGTCCTCTCTCCCCAAGGAGATATCAATGCAGGTTCGTGACGTCATCACTTCTCAGACCAGAAACCGCTATGAGGCTCTCACGGAGGCCACGATTAGGCGTGTTTTGCCCTCTGAGTACGTTCACCTGCAGCAGATTTCAGGGATCTGCAGCTGAGCGACAAACTGCCCTCCACCCTGCTAAAAATGATGCAGCAACTCCTTGGTTTCCCAAACATGGGCGAGACGTACCTTCGCTATCTATGGCTGCAGCGGCTACTGGAAAACACGCAAGCGATTCTCCCTACAGTGTGCTCCGTTTCGCTCACTCAACTAGCAGGTTTAGCTGATCGAGTTATTAAGCAATCACAGGCGCAAGCCGCCGCCAGCAAAGATCAATGCCGTCGCGTCCCAGGGCACTTCTATCCCTGGCTTACAGTCAAATATAGAAGCCATGCAAACACAAGTTGTGGCACTTAGTCGCCAGCTTCAGCGGCTTACTATGAACCACCGCCGTCATATCCGCTCAACATTGCTCTTCAAACGTCTTAAGCCTAGCAACAGGCAGGCTAGCTGTTGGTACCATCGGCGATTTCGTACCGCAGCTCCTAAATGGGTAAAGTCTTGCCACCGTTGTGAAGTAGGGAAACGTCGCGGCCGGTCCATAACGGCGACGGACGCGACCAACCAACACCAAATTCGCCTCATCCTTGTTAGGGATTTAACTTCCGGCATCGAGTTTTAGTCGACACAGGTGTCGAAGTTAGCGTTATACCCCTAGCCCTGATGAGGTCATCTCACCATCGTCGACCAAGCTGCGTGCCGCCAATGGCGCACCAATCGCGACTTACAGCGAACGGCTGCTAACGCTCAATTTAGGCCTCCAGCGAACCTTTCGCTGGCCTTTCATGATCGCCGCCGTGCCTTCGCCATCATAGGCATAGATTTTCTTCAGCTCGGCGAACTCGTTGTTGACGCTAAAAGGAAGGAGCTTATCGACACTAGGACACAGCTCAGTGTTGTCGAGACTAGTGCAAACGTGGCTGCTAGCACTTCCAAGCGTGTCTTCCCTCAAGCTTCACAACCTTTTATAGAAGTTTTCAACACGCAGCCTAACCTACTTTGCGTCCTGGACGATTTACCTCCTGTGACGTCAAACGTCAGGCATCACATTTGCACCAAGGGCCCACCAGTTTCGGCTCGCTCTTGCAGACTAGCGTCGGACAAGATTAAAAATGCTAAGGCGATATTCGAGCACACGCTCGAACCGGGAGTCGTCCGCCTGTCCAATTCAATGGGCACCACCAAGGCACTTAGTACCGAAGAAATCCGGTGGCTGGCGCACCTGTTGGGAACTACAGGACACTTAAAAATATTACCGTCCCGATTAAATACCCTATTTCGCACATTCACGACTTGACCTTAGGTTTAGCTGGTAAGTCTCTTTAGCAAAGTCGACCTAGTTTGCGTCTACCAACAGATTCCTTTCGCGTAAGCCGACATTGCTAAAACAGCAGTCACCACGCCCTTCGGCCTAGTCGAGTACCTCAGAATGCCTTTCGGCCTCAGCAACACTGCCTAAACTTTCAGCGTCTCATTCATGAGGTAACGCAAAGACTCGAAGGCATTTATCCTTATCTAGGTGACATTCGCATCACCAGCTCTTCTGACCAGGATCATCTTTATCATCGCGGCGCTCTGTTTCAACGCTTAACACAGCGTGGGCTTACCGTCAACCGCGATAAATGCGAGTTTGACCAAAGCAACATTGACGTTCTTTGCCACCGCATATCCGCCTCTGGTATCGAAGCTCTGCCAAACAAAATCCAGGCACTGAAGGACTATTCCGCTCCCAGTTCCTTCAAACATTTATGCCGATTCCTTGGCCTAGTCAAATATTATAGATGCTTTATTCCTAACTGCGCAAGCATTTTTTAACCAATGATTGACTTGCTGCGCGGTAAACAGCGGTCTTTTATTTTGTAGACGAAGCTAGACTGACTTTTGAGAAGCTCAAAACGCTATCGCCAACATGACGCTCCTCGCCATTCCAGACACACCTGCATTACCCTCCCTGACAGCTGACGCATCCGACACTGCCGTCGGTGCAGTTCTTCTACAACTCATCGATCATCGATGGATACCCCTAGGCTTCTTCACGAAAAGTTTACAACCTGTCGAATCGCGTTACAACACCTTCGCTAGGGAACGGTTAGCTATCTACCTAGGTATCAGACATTTCCTTCACTATCTCGGAGGGCGTCGTTTTACAGTCTTCACTGACCACAAGCGATTGATGTGCACAATCCGCGGCGCAGCGGACAAGTATTCTCCCCTGGAACCTAGACATCTAGACTACGTTTATCAGTTTACGACTGACGTAGGACACGTCTCGGGTACTCTCAATCCTGTCGCGGATGCGCTTTCACGCATTTAGCGGATCAGTTTATCGCCTAGCACCAACATTGATTTAGCCGCTTTGGCTGCTGCCCAACAAGCTGATCCTGACATAGCCAAGCTACGACGCAACACACCGTTGAAACTACGCGAAGTTCCACTAGCTTCATCTGAGTGGACCATTCCTTGTGGCACCTCATAAATTTCTCCCGGACCCGTAGTTCCTACTTTGATGCGTCGACTAGTGTTCAACGCTTTACCCAACCTATCTCATCCCGGCATACGTGCTAAGCGGAAGCTCGTAACTGAACGCTTCGTGTGGCCCTACGTCAATCGCCATGTCCGCCTATCGGAAGGCGCAGGCTTAGAGTGTCAGCGCGCCAAAGTATACAGACACAACAAAAGCCCACTTGGCGTCTTTTCCGCTCCTGACTCTCGTTTCGCACACGTCCATGTCGACAGTTGCCTCCATGCAAAGGCTACGGGTACCACCTCACTTGTGTCGACCGATTCACCCGTTGGCCAGAGGCGATTCTGATAGTCAATTGCACATCCAACACACTTGCGCAAGCTTTCGTAGAAAGCTGGATGGCTCAATTCGGTTGCTCAAGCGTAGTCATCACTGGCAGAGGATCGCACTTTGACGGATCCTTCAGCAAAGTGATCAAGGTTCTTGGTTGCCAACATAACCGAACCACCGCATACCATCCCGTAGCTAATGGGATGGTAGAAAAGTTTCACCGGCAACTCAAAGCCACACTCTGTGCCCAATCTAGCACATCCTGGCACGAAGCACTTCCGCTCGTTCTCTTAGGCAGAAGAAACTCGATTAAAGCGGATTTGGACGCCGCTCCATCGTCGATAGTATTTGGATGCGCACAACGCTAACATGGTGAACTGGTCTCACCAAAAGCGCCAACAACCTTTGAATATGGCGACTAAGCAGCTCGCCTATCGCATCACATGCGACAGCTTCAGCCTGTGCAAGCCAGAGCACAGAGCTTGTGTACCATAGTTGATGATCGCTAAACTACTTGCACCCACGTGTTCGTTCGCACTGACAGCGTACGCCGACCAATTCAACCTCCTTATTCTGGTTCGTACCGTGTCGTACGCAGAAGCCACCAGACGTTTACCTTTGACTACAATGGTAAGACCAAGAAAACCAACGTCGATTAACTCAAGCCAGCATTCCTCGACAAGTCTGACTCTTCGGTGCGACACGCACCTTCACATCATGCGCCATTACAGCTCGCACCACAACCTCAGACGAATCAGTTTGCTCAAGCAGAACCGACAACCTCAGCCGAGAGCATTCCTGATCGCCCTACTATCAGTCGATGCGGTAAGAAGCTTAACTCTCTAGTTCGTTTTTCGGACTTCGTTAGCGTATTCCATCTAATATAGAACGCGCCTTTGACATTTTCCGCTCTTACAAAATTTTTACGAAAATCCACAAATAGGTCAAAACGTCTTGAAGCCACCAAAACGAGCAAAACTCTGAAAACACAAAAACAGCTTTGCACGCTTTTGCTCTGCACTCTTTTTTGTATGGCTATGCATTTACGCAGCTTTTTCAGTTTGCTTTTCATATACACCACCGGTTGGTTGCACCTCGGTTTTATTTTTCGCTGGCTTCCCGCACGTCAACTGCAAGTGGACCGAACTTCCTGCTCAACCGCGTGGGTGAACTTTACTAACTGTATCCCACAAACAGTATTTTACCGTTTTGACACCGTAGGGAGCACACAGGTGGGAGCCCACTAAGGTCCGATTGCATGGCTCTCCTCCAGCAGCTGCGACAGGTTTCAAAACCTGGTCTCGCAGAAGGCTGTTTCGCGACAAACAGTTCTCACGTAGATCGAAGAACTGCTTACGCAGTTTCTTCTAAGAGAGGACTATGTAGCTGTCTGGAGATTCCCTGTTTGGCCGTGCCATATTCTAACAAAACTTATGCTATTGTACACCAAAGGTACCTGTGTCGTTTGTTGACTGATTGCTTAGTTTAAAAGCATGAGTTGCTCATGGCCATTTTTGCTTGGCGCTCGATTCGTTTCAAACTCGCGAATGCCCTGTATGCTGTGCCTTCTCCTTTCTTAAGATAGAGCGTCCACGGTGTCGTTCCTTTATAGCTAGATAACAAGGAATTTCTCAATGTAACTTAAAGGCTCCCTGCAAATCGAAATGTCGTTAGGAATAGCGCCGGACTCCCGGTACAGGGTAATCAATAAAAGCGCCACCAATTATCGATGGTCTTAAATGCAGCCGCGGTTTATAAAAACAAAATGGTCGTAGGCTCCATACAAATGCGAACATCAAGAGCTCGCAAAAATCAGACATTTGATTTTTCCAAAATATATATGCAAGGTCTGTTTGAGTCACATACAGTTAGCCTTATTTAAGAAAGTCGGGATAGCGTTCATTTACCTACCGTGGCTCCCTTACGGTGTACGCCAAGCATCTACGGTTGCTGTCCCCTACATCCAATAGCCATCCAATGTTTAGCGAAATTCGCAACATGCTATTGCGCGTGCAGCGACATAAACTTCTCTCCTACCTTAGTGGTGCGGGCATATGAAATTCTCGGCAGACGAGTGATTTAATGCAGGGCTCAGCTGAGAAAAAGCTTAACCTCTAAAGACACACTGGCAGGAGGATTTTGATCAGCGAGCAAGCCACAACCTGTTTCCAGCTGTCAGCTAAGTTCGCGCTGAGTGAAGGTCATGGCCAACCGTAGGCGTTGGAGCGATCAATGTGTGTCTCGCTGGCTACGCGGCCAAGTCGGCTTAGGCAACCGGAAATGCAACGTGCATGTGCGCACGTGATGGCAGCCCAGCTGAGGACAAGGTTAGACATTGCAACTCTTGTCAATGTTATTGAATCACTGGTACTGGAGCACGAGCAGACAATGCAGTCGGGAGTACGTGACGTTCCTGTTCCTCAGCGCGTTGATTTTTCGGATGTACGGTGAATGCGATTTAAACGCCGCATCAGCTTCAAGAAAACACCATGCAGTGAACGCAGGAATGCGCCCCGTCACCGCCCAGTACCTGTTTAAACTACTAAAGAAGTTCGAGCAGACTTGGAGTGGGTGTGACATGAAGAGAACCGGACCGTTTCGCATCACCACGGACGACTGTTCAGCTTGCGCTGTAGTCAGTGAAGTGTCAAATTTTCCGAACTCAGCATTCGTCGGATCGCACAACACTGTGAGCCGACCCGATATGCGGTAAACCGGACATTATTGGAACAAAAATGTCGGAGGTTACGTGCACCTCAAGTGCAGGTTTTGAACCCATGCGATGCGCAGAATCGGCGTGCACGTTGCCGCTGGTTTCTGGATCACGGAGATATTCGTTCTGTTACATTTACGATGAGGCATGGTTTCATCTGCAGGAAACAATGAAACACTAACATTGGGCTACCAGCAACCCCCGAAAATGTACCGCATCCCGTATGTACCACAGTATGAAACTGATGGTTTGGGTCGGATTAACAAACTAGAAAATCTTGGGCCCATTTTCCTTTTTCGGGAATGTGACCGGTATTTTGTTGTTTTGAGGTACTAAAGCTTTATCTTTTCGTAGCATCGTCGTTTTTAAATGCTGCAGACATTTGTGCCTCCACAGTTGAAGGCTGATGGAGCGTGCAGTACCATTTGGTAACAGCAGGATGGTGCATCTACACGTTCTGATAAAACGGTGCGCGCTTACCTCACCGACAAATTTGGACACCATTGGAACGGACGCGGTGGACCAATGGATTGGCCTGCTCGCTCACCAGATTTAAACCCCATGGACTTTTTGTGTGGAGCTGTCTAAAGCACCGAGTGTACAAAACAAGGCCGCGTACATTGGATCAATTAAAAGAAAATCTTGTGAACGTATGTCGCGTGATCACGTGGGATACATTGGAGAACGTGGTCCCCAATTGCATCAAGCGGTTCCTGAATGTAAGCAGAATGCCGGCGGACATGTTGAACATATCCTTCATTAGTATAGGTGATCGTTCCAATACGTTTCTGTTAATATACTTATCCTTTTCACAAATGTGTTAACGGCTAAACTGGTCCGCTGGTATGGGGTGCTAATGTTGCGTCCGGTCGGATAAAATCCTTAACGTCCAGGCTGTCGTTGAGCACATAAACAGCATAGGCGCCGAAACGTTCGATGGCTACTTATGGCGAAATCACTGAGTCGCGATGTGCTGAGGTTCGTGCAACATTAATGAACAGCCGACTGTGTTGTTGACTCAGGTTCCGGCCACTGCCTATAAAGTTGATGATCTAGATGAGTTGCAGTAGGTGGCAGCATGTGTACGTGGGGTCGTTCCGTATCTGGTAGACTAATATGAGATCCCGGCGTAGCCACCTATAGTGCCTACTGAACACTCTGAGTGTATTTAGTCGTTGCTCGACCATGGTGAGTTTCAAGCGCTGCAAGGTCACGGTTTATACAAGCGTGTCAAGACTGAATTATATATTCGACGTGTTAACGCACTTAGGCATGGAGCACCATAGAGAAGCTGAATGAATCCAAACTTTAGCATACCATCCGCAAGCTAAGAACGTGCTGGTTATTACTTTGGATTCTAACTGTCTGGAATAACCGAAGTCGTCCTGCACCAGCACACCGAGGTCAGGTTTTCTGAAGCGTTGTCTGCAAGTCACATGCCCAAATATTCTAGCGATAGGCGTGTCTATGGCGGATGTGGATAATGTGTCACTTGACCACGTTTAATAGCAGTGAATTCCTCACCTGTCAAATCCAAGTCCCATCTAGGTCGCACATTGTCGTCCATTCTCGATCCCCGGCCAACTTTGAACGTCATCCGGAAAAGTAAAATTTTTGAGATAATAGCTCTCGCAAAATACTTGCACTCCACTCGATTAGGGTCGGGTAGAGGTGTTCGGTCTCTAACATAGAACTGAGGTTTACGGAGAAAATTACAAAAATTATCCTAATAACGCATTGCCTACGTTTTCCAAGTAGCCCATCATTACTTCAGCGATGATAGCTTCCATGGTTTTGGAAAGCGCAGAGAGAAGTGTTACCGGATGGTAATTGGTAGGACCAGATGGACTTCTCTGAAAGAATTCGGCAAGTCGCTGGGTTAGATGAATCGCTGCTGTCCGCGGTGCTTTAGGGTGAAGGTTATCCAAGCATGGTTGCTTTCTCAGAACCACTTTTTCTATGAATTTGATTCTGGATAACACGGATGGCGTTGGGACAGAAGTAAGTATAAGGTTTGAAACGAGTACGCCATGGAAATTGGGCCAGTATTTGGCAATGAGAGGTTGTCCGCTTTTTGGTGTGTGTGGGTATACCCATCAATCGTTCTTATTGGTGGGATTCTACGTTGCAACTTTCGAAGTGCCTTCACGTGTCTGTACACGAGGCTGTGGTTGAAACGGAATTATTTTGAAAGCTCTGGTCGGTGCGCTGACTTGTTTTCACGAACCAACTGTACATAGTAATTTCTCAGATCTACGTGTGCTGTCTCATTTTCCGCGTCAGGATTGTTTATGTGAAGGCGCCATAAGTTCTCCCAACGTCATAACTCTTCACATTTGACTTCGGATTTGTAATGTTGGTTTCAGGTGAGTGTGGAAAAAATTTTGCTTCGTATGCGAACAGATCCAGCTACTGAGTAATACATGGCATCTTTTCGGGCTCTGCATCATTGTATTCGTCGTAGCGGATAAAATCAAACCGTACAATTCTGTGAGTGCAGCCTATCCATATGTGTTTTAGTGTACACGACTGAGTGCACTGTAGAGATAGTTTAGGATAAATGGTCGAAAACCACATAACTAGTCAACGAGTCATGAGAGCAAAATGTTCCACCATCACATGAAACCAACATTATTAATCAGAAGCCAAATATGAAGAGATATGACGTTGGGAGAACTTATGGCGCCTTCACATAAACAATCCTGACGCGGAAAATGAGACAGCACACGTAGATCTGAGAAATTACTATGTAGAGTCGGTTCGTGAAAACAAGCCAGCACACCGACCAGAGCTTTCAAAACAATTCCGTTTCAACCACAGCCTCGTGTACAGACACGTGAATGCACTTCGAAAGTTGCAAGGTGGAATCGCACCAATAAGAACGATTGATGGGTATACCCACACACACCAAAAAGCGGACAACCTCTCATTGCCAAATACTGGCCCAATTTCCATGGCGTACTCGTTTCAAACCTTATACTTACTTCTGTCCCAACGCCATCCGTGTTATCCAGAATCAAATTCATAGAAAAAGTGGTTCTGAGAAAGCAACCATGCTTGGATAACCTTCACCCTAAAGCACCGCGGACAGCAGCGATTCATCTAACCCAGCGACTTGCCGAATTCTTTCAGAGAAGTCCATCTGGTCCTACCAATTACCATCCGGTAACACTTCTCTCTGCGCTTTCCAAAACCATGTAAGCTATCATCGCTGAAGTAATGATGGGCTACTTGGAAAACGTAGGCAATGCGTTATTAGGATAACTTTTGTAATTTTCTCCGTAAACCTCAGTTCTATGTTAGAGACCGAACACCTCTACCCGACCCTAATCGAGTGGAGTGCAAGTATTTTGCGAGAGCTATTATCTCAAAAATTTTACTTTTCCGGATGACGTTCAAAGTTGGCCGGGGATCGAGAATGGACGACAATGTGCGACCTAGATGGGACTTGGATTTGACAGGTGAGGAATTCACTGCTATTAAACGTGGTCAAGTGACACATTATCCACATCCGCCATAGACACGCCTATCGCTAGAATATTTGGGCATGTGACTTGCAGACAACGCTTCAGAAAACCTGACCTCGGTGTGCTGGTGCAGGACGACTTCGGTTATTCCAGACAGTTAGAAACCAAAGTAATAACCAGCACGTTCTTAGCGTGCGGATGGTATGCTAAAGTTTGGATTCATTCAGCTTCTCTATGGTGCTCCATGCCTAAGTGCGTTAACACGTCGAATATATAATTCAGTCTTGACACGCTTGTATAAACCGTGACCTTGCAGCGCTTGAAACTCACCATGGTCGAGCAACGACTAAATACACTCAGAGTGTTCAGTAGGCACTATAGGTGGCTACGCCGGGATCTCATATTAGTCTACCAGATACGGAACGACCCCACGTACACATGCTGCCACCTACTGCAACTCATCTAGATCATCAACTTTATAGGCAGTGGCCGGAACCTGAGTCAACAACACAGTCGGCTGTTCATTAATGTTGCACGAACCTCAGCACATCGCGACTCAGTGATTTCGCCATAAGTAGCCATCGAACGTTTCGGCGCCTATGCTGTTTATGTGCTCAACGACAGCCTGGACGTTAAGGATTTTATCCGACCGGACGCAACATTAGCACCCCATACCAGCGGACCAGTTTAGCCGTTAACACATTTGTGAAAAGGATAAGTATATTAACAGAAACGTATTGGAACGATCACCTATACTAATGAAGGATATGTTCAACATGTCCGCCGACATTCTGCTTACATTCAGGAACCGCTTGATGCAATTGGGGACCACGTTCTCCAATGTATCCCACGTGATCACGCGACATACGTTCACAAGATTTTCTTTTAATTGATCCAATGTACGCGGCCTTGTTTTGTACACTCGGTGCTTTAGACAGCTCCACACAAAAAGTCCATGGGGTTTAAATCTGGTGAGCGAGCAGGCCAATCCATTGGTCCACCGCGTCCGTTCCAATGGTGTCCAAATTTGTCGGTGAGGTAAGCGCGCACCGTTTTATCAGAACGTGTAGATGCACCATCCTGCTGTTACCAAATGGTACTGCACGCTCCATCAGCCTTCAACTGTGGAGGCACAAATGTCTGCAGCATTTAAAAACGACGATGCTACGAAAAGATAAAGCTTTAGTACCTCAAAACAACAAAATACCGGTCACATTCCCGAAAAAGGAAAATGGGCCCAAGATTTTCTAGTTTGTTAATCCGACCCAAACCATCAGTTTCATACTGTGGTACATACGGGATGCGGTACATTTTCGGGGGTTGCTGGTAGCCCAATGTTAGTGTTTCATTGTTTCCTGCAGATGAAACCATGCCTCATCGTAAATGTAACAGAACGAATATCTCCGTGATCCAGAAACCAGCGGCAACGTGCACGCCGATTCTGCGCATCGCATGGGTTTAAAACCTGCACTTGAGGTGCACGTAACCTCCGACATTTTTGTTCCAATAATGTCCGGTTTACCGCATATCGGGTCGGCTCACAGTGTTGTGCGATCCGACGAATGCTGAGTTCGGAAAATTTGACACTTCACTGACTACAGCGCAAGCTGAACAGTCGTCCGTGGTGATGCGAAACGGTCCGGTTCTCTTCATGTCACACCCACTCCAAGTCTGCTCGAACTTCTTTAGTAGTTTAAACAGGTACTGGGCGGTGACGGGGCGCATTCCTGCGTTCACTGCATGGTGTTTTCTTGAAGCTGATGCGGCGTTTAAATCGCATTCACCGTACATCCGAAAAATCAACGCGCTGAGGAACAGGAACGTCACGTACTCCCGACTGCATTGTCTGCTCGTGCTCCAGTACCAGTGATTCAATAACATTGACAAGAGTTGCAATGTCTAACCTTGTCCTCAGCTGGGCTGCCATCACGTGCGCACATGCACGTTGCATTTCCGGTTGCCTAAGCCGACTTGGCCGCGTAGCCAGCGAGACACACATTGATCGCTCCAACGCCTACGGTTGGCCATGACCTTCACTCAGCGCGAACTTAGCTGACAGCTGGAAACAGGTTGTGGCTTGCTCGCTGATCAAAATCCTCCTGCCAGTGTGTCTTTAGAGGTTAAGCTTTTTCTCAGCTGAGCCCTGCATTAAATCACTCGTCTGCCGAGAATTTCATATGCCCGCACCACTAAGGTAGGAGAGAAGTTTATGTCGCTGCACGCGCAATAGCATGTTGCGAATTTCGCTAAACATTGGATGGCTATTGGATGTAGGAGACAGCAACCGTAGATGCTTGGCGTTCACCGTAAGGGAGCCACGGTAGGTAAATGAACGCTAATCGGCCTTTTTTTATGAGACCAACCCTGCATTTGCTTTTTGCTGATCTTTTCTTTTTCACTGTACTATACTTTAGCAACTATAATTCTTTATTTAAACTTTCTTGCTTGCCTTTGCTACTCTCTTGTTCTTAGTAACAATACCACTTGCTGCTATTACCTATGTCACCACTTTTTAGCTGCTGCGATTCATTTTCGTATCAAGGAATGACTCCTTATCTCTCCAACTATTACACTCTTGGTTTGTTTGATCACATATCTACGCTGGTTCTTTGACTTAGTAAGGCACTGTAGGTATTCACTGGTAATTGGAAGGCTTAATGCGGATGCCTTTGCTGGCCACTGATACTCTCTCCTTTATCGCCATTATCTGTCATTGTTCTTATTTTTCTCATTACTTAGCAACCATTCCTCGTAGGATCCATGCCCCTTCTGCGCCGACCTTGAGCTTGCTAGGATGAACTCCTTGTGTCTCCAGTATACAGTCTCTTGGATGTCCGTACCACCTATCTTCGCTGGCTTGTTGACGCATTTTATGACCCTGTAGGCCAACACTGGTGACCAAGCGACTTTTTGTAATTGCTACACCTGGCCACTGGTACTCTTCGCTAACGCTGGGAACTGTCGATCGTCTTAAACTCGGCACCTATGCTTAGAAGGTGCTAGTGGTCGTAGGCCCCAGGCATCTGCGCTTGTCCAGAACTTGTTAGCAGCCACACCTTACCTCAATACCCTTTATTCTCTTGGAATGCCAAAGTCCAATATTTCCGCTGTCTTACCGGAGATTAACATTTTGATCTTTTGCGGCAAACTATTTTATTTTAACTTCCTTATTCTGTGCTCACTATCGTATAAGGCTGGTTGTTTGCTGTTCATGCACCATGCAATCATCACTAGCCTTCTTAATTTCTTTCCTCCCTGCCCACGCAATTTTTGCATCACACTAAAATGGTAGTTTGTTTATTACTTACTGGTATATCGCTGTTGTCTCTACGTAATCTAATCTATGTAATCTAACCATACGGCGCTTGATTCCATAGGGCGTTTAAAAGGCACTTCCAGCATAATCATTTTTGCACAGTGTACATGATTTTGTCTCAAATCCAAATGTTGTAACATAAAAATATAGCCATGTTTAACTCCACGCCTGTTCTTGCGCACTTCTTTTGGTTGTCCCTCACTTTCTCTTTTCTCCGAGGTCCGAAACTTCTTGGAAACCTGGAATTGGACTGAGGAGCAGATTTTGCCCGACGGACTGATAACCAACAAGGGCCTACTTGGACCATGACTGTTTACCAAAGGGTCTCCACTGCAATCACCACCACAACTTCGTCGGGTGTAGACAGCTGGACACGGTTTCATACTCCTGAATATTATATACCTGAATAAACCAGGCAGCAATAAGTTTGAAACTTTGCTCACCTTGACACCCAACAAGACAACTATTCGTGATATTCCCATCCTCAACCGGCCGCAACAAGTATGACGGACTTGATCAAACTATCTGTCCAGCCAGAGACCGTGCTCCACAACGGTCGGTGCTCAGCAGACGACTGAGAGCTTGCCATAGCGGAGAGCAAGAAACTTTGCCTTTGTGAAGGAAAAGCGAAGATGACATTGTGGTCTAAGAGCTGTTAATGTGGAGAAAAATGCCATGGTTGCAACGCGGACATAGATTGGTGTGTGTGATGATAATAAAAAATAAATAAATAATGTGTCAGCTGTACGCCGTAACGGCACTTTGCTGCCGCGCGACCACCACCAGTCGCACGCCGGCAGAGTATACCGCGAGGACGCCCACCCCGACGCAGAATCGAACCGGTTACATTATGGTTGCAAAGCAAACGTGCAGACCATCCGGCCCTTGGCCGATAGGTTGCATACACCGTAAAGTGCGTTCGTGTATTCGGTCGCTGTCATGGCTGCCGACGATACCGCTGCTTTCTGTGCTGTTTTTCTTTCAGCGTGTGTACCGCACCTTTGAGGTGTTTGCAAGTGACATAAAGTGCTTCGAATTGCGTACTGCATTATGTATTTTTTATATCGGATGTCCTGAAATCGCAAGCGTATAGGAGGAAAAGCGGGGAATTGCCTGAGGGTTTGCGGTACAGATCCGTACAATATAGATGCGTCCATTGTTACCGAAGAGGATACACATGCAAGCGGTATGTTGACATATACTATTTATGAGACGCTTATTAACTTTAGGTACAGAAGGTAGGACTACAAGGCGCATATCATCATACGGCATAACGGCTGGGGCTACGACATAGTATAATGCAGCGTTGCGCAAAGCAATAACTTTCATGTAGGAGAGCCGTTTCTCTATGACAATAACAGGCGGCTCCCGCAGCTCGCGGAAGAGGACGTCTATCGCATGATGCAGTCGTTCAAGGACACACACGGGCTAAGGAGGTATGAGTTGAAGCACTACGGTAGGTTGAACCGTTACGACCTGTGGACCATAAGAGATAAGATGAGGGGAAAGATGGAGGGAAACTTGGAAGAAGACGTGATACCGTTGCTTGCGAGCCTCGGGCAATGTAAAGTGGAGTATAAGGAGTCGGAGGTACGGTTCAAATTTTTCGCACCGAAGTAAGTACGTGACGACGCAAAGCTTTGTAGTGATGTAATGCTGGCGGAAGTGACACACCAGATGATCTGCGGTGGCAGCATACTGTGGCACTGCATGTTGTTAGATGTGCATGGTATTGGGCGTTCATTTTTCTATACGTTGCATCCAAATGAGACAACGTCATCCTACATGAACGCGGTGCGCAACGTGCGTCTCATGTTACCAGCGACTGAGACAGCAAGAACGGGGGTGATTGCTAAGTGCATGGCCCAGGTCCATGCATTCGAAACAGTGCAACCCTGTTCGCGGATTGTAGTGCTCCGTTTCCACTCGCTGAGGGATTGCACCCGTCGTGCAACGGGTTATCCTCGAAACGTGCAACGGACTGGTTGCTTATTAAGCAGTGGGTGCGGAAATTGCTGTACGCTAGGAGCTCCGGGTGGTTCGTCAGGTATCTGACAGCTATTAAAAACCGAAACCACAACACGCACAGGTGCTTATTACAGACCCGGTTGCCGTTCCTCTCATCGTGGGCGGCGCATTGCTTGACGTCGACTCGCTTGTTTGGATGTTTTACAACAAACCACGTGGAAAACAAAAATAGGCATCTAAAGCGCGGTCTTTCCGATCGAACGTCTTTAGTAGTCCACTTTACGGCGGTTGTTAACCGCGAGCTTGCTGCTCAAGCTCAGTGGGAAGACCTTCTACTCCAAACGGACTTGTCGGAGCACTCAATAGACTCTTGCTTCCATAGCTTTAGGCAGGCTGCGTATCAGCTTTCAGGGCATGCAAGGACGCACTTGCGGTGCCTTTACACTAGGGAGATAGTGACAGTGACGGATTTGTCCGAGGATAGATGTCCAGTGCAAGGTAGCCGTAGACAGTACACCGTGTTGATGCGTGAAGAGGTAACACGCCAATGCAGCTTCAGTCGACAATGGTTACTTCCGTGCGCGCTCATTGTGCATGCATTGCACGCGGCAGGCAGACCGGTTGACGACATATTGCGTAACACCTGGTGGGTTATGTCGCACGCGCAACATTTGCGTTTAACCGCAACTACGTCATCCGCCATTGTCCCCTACCGTCGAGTTGCACAGCTGCTCCAGTAAGTAGGGAGCAGAAGCTTTGGGAACGCAGTGAGATTCTGGGTGATATTCAGGTGCAGGTTTGCAGCCTTGTCGACGCGAAGTATGGGGAGGTTATGGATCAGTTGCGGGAGTTACTACGTAACCTTAGCAGCTCCCACCAGGACGCTGCGGTTTCCGCCTCCGGAAACGTGGTTAATTCAGCTGCGGAAAGGATGAGTGAACCTACTAGGGAAGGCGTGAGATGTAAGCAACGTTTGGTGTGAATTCCGGAATTCCCAGTCCGTCAGGAGTAGGAAAGGAGGACAATTCGTTTTAGAGATTTGCACATAAAAACCGCCAAAGTGTGTAAGCATCCAAGGAAGCGTCGTTGCCATGCAAAACTCCCAGCCAACTACGAGAATGACAAGTGCACCTCGTGCCTCCAAACAGACTGCGAGGCACAGAGTGGACAGGTGGTTGACTGGGTCATATGTTGCAACTGCGGCCTTTGGTATCATCAGCTCTGCGCCTCGTACAGTGGAGAGGAGCATTACACATGCCAGCGGTGTTTGTAAGCCCTTTGTTTCATGTTGCCGCATTTTTCGTTTTCTTATATTCACGCCATTGCTTCCGTTTGTTCGTTAGGTACACCCACTGCTCCTATTTGGCGGTTACGGCAGGTATGCGAACCTTGGTTTTGGGATCACACATGATGGGGGTGTTCAGGTGTACCTAAGGAATCAGAAGCACCCATAATTCCGCGGCGTTGTGATGATACACCTCCGTGATAACTTTATATTCTAAGCAACTTGAAGAACTGTTATGCTTTGCCATGCACCAGGATATCATGTATGGAAAAGGTAAGAATCATGCTTGAAGTACCAGCGCTAGTAAAATTATTCCTTGCGCCCACACTGCATTTATAATATCGTGTTATCTCCCAGCTGCTCCGTGATCCGCCCCGTGGGGATGAGTGTGTCTGACCTTTCCCTTACGTGCGTGAGCATTTTGCCTGGGACTAAAAAGCTTACACTTTCCTTTAACTTTTGTGCCGCTTCTAGACACTATTGCTTAAAGGACCACCCCAGCGATTTCAGCGAAGTAATGTCGCATTGACCGCAAGTAAATCTATACCTTTGGCGTACGCAACGTGTTTTAAGGGTCGTTTCTTCGGCCACCGTTTCATGGTCCCGGCTTATCTTCATTTCGAGCAGTCAGTTATCACATCAGCTATGCTTGGCATCGTGATTGCTAGAAGGTAGCAGCTGGTGAAGACTTGTTACATTACCTGCTCCTTCCGTGCACCCGATGGACCATATTCTTGCGTTGCCAATGTGTTCCGCCCTATCTCTGCCAATTCCCGTAGGGTACCACCCGGGTCTGGATCAAAAGAATACCTTCAGTTACCGCTGTAATGTGCGCAACTTGAGGAATACGGTGTACGAGTTATGTCTGTTTGTAGATGGGTCTTATACCAATATACTGTCACTCAGTCCTCCAACGCAAGTACGTGCTTCCGGAAAGGGTTATCATGTAACTTACGGTTAAGGAGTTTGCGCGGCAAGCTCACCCTCTTGGGTGGCAACACGAAACCTTTTCATTTCCCTGAGTACCTCCTATCTTGGTATTTCAATTTGCTTTTCTCCATTTTTCTTCGCGCATTGATATTATTTTCTTATTTAAGGTGCTCTTCATTATTTTGTAACCTCAAGTTCCCTCTTCCTATCCTTTACTTACTGCACGTGGCTGCTACAGCAGGGAGTGCTAGGGCATCAACCGAGGGTATTAAGCGGTTGTCCAGGGTGCGATACGGGTGAACCCTTTTAGATAAATTAATAAATGAGCACTTCATCAATCGCTAGCTAAACCATCCATCAAAAATGTATTCCACACAGGATACTTCTATCGTTACAGCCCCATCTGAAATTTAACTTGACCACGCGGAATATCCACAGTAAGCTAGTGTCATACAGCTGCTTATACATTGACTAAGCCATATGAACAAATGAATGGCCTGATAAACATTCCAACAACCTGGCACACGAGACCAGAAGATATGGTGGGGACTAAACCGTTAAACACCAGTGCAATAAAACACCAAAGTTAACCAATTGACTTCCTGCAGCGACTCCTTCACGTGATAAGCTATGCCCCCTGATGAATAAGGAACATGCACTACTACAGCTTATGGGACCTTAAACCAGTAACGGAAACATGTGTTTAATAACTATCTGGAAATTATATTTTTTTGCCCATTTACATTCGAAAAATATGCTATCTAACATACTGACAAGCGTTTTAATTTCGAGCTGCGCTGGAACGATAGGATGATCCCGTGAGTGTTCCTTCCTCGGCGGGTCATTGAACCAGGATTTGGCGAACTTTGAAATACTGGTGGACCTAGAATAGACCGCATCACACCCTGTCCAACCAATTAATGCCCAGGTATTCTGCTTTAGCGTTCCTAGCTTGGCCGGTTACGTGAAGTAATAAAGAGAAAAAGTAAACTCAGAAGGCAAAAGAGAAAGTGGAAAGAGCTAAACAAGTGGAATACCAAGAAATTGGTGTCATTAAAAAAACTGAAACCTGAAGGTGAGTCAGCTGGGAAAAAGGAAAGATTTGCTGTTGCAACCTAAGAGCATCGAGCTGGTGCGCAAAACCCTTAACCGTAGGTTCCCTAACCACGTGATCTGGAAGCGAATTCCCGCGATCTATAACTCGGCGCGACAGACGAGTTTCCTTCCTAATTCTCTCCAACCGTAGTTTATGCAGATTTAGTGGGTGCCTGCGAAGAATAGGGCACGTTGCGGGACTGAATAGCCCCGACAAGTCTGGGCCAATCTTTCCCGTCAAAATACGATAAGTGAGAATCAGGTCCACTCTTATCCTTCAGTAGTGTATGGAGCACATACACAAACTGAGCAAGCGTTCAGTATACGTCTGTCCCCGAGAAGACCCTGCGCTAGCCGAGTGCCCACGCGTAACACCCTCACCAAGTCCATTTTGTCTCTGTTAAGACATGATGGACAAGCCTGAATACAATATTCCAGGTGGGGTCGGACGAATGCCGAACATAGCTTCATCAGCAAATAAGTCGTTAAGATTTCGAAAGAGCGACGGATAAACCATATCATACGAAACCCTCGACAAGCAGCCCTCTTCCAGTTGTCTCCAGAATAAAGTGCTGATGTGTGTACGACTCCTAAATTAACCCGCTGAGTGACACCAGGGAGTTAACCACCGCGGACAATATATCGAGTTGGAGGAGTAGCCTCTTCGATGCGCAGAACAGAGCACTTGGCCCTATTTATGGGCATCAACCATTAGGTTGACCATTCCCAGAGCCTGACCAAGACCCGCTGCATTTCCTCGGGACACCCGGGATATCCACAATATTCCAGACATATAGGTCGGCAGCAAACATTACTGAGGATACCCCTAGCTATCTCGGGCCAGTCATTTACATAGATCGCGAGCAAATATGGCCTCGATACCGATCCCTGCGGGATGCCACTAAGGACAGCTTAACTCAGCGAATGGCTACGCCCCACCCGTACGCACTTTTCCATCCCCTCAATGAAGGCAGAATCCCATCGAAGGACGTGACCAGATGCCCCGTAGGATCACAACTTTAGGAAGAGCCAAGGTGTGGAACAGTGTCAAAAGCTTTGAAAAATCTACGAATAGCACCTTTACAGCGTAGCCACTTTCTACCGCTTCGGGTCAGATTTCACGAGCTACAAGTAGATTACTCTGACATGAAAATTCTTTACGGAATCCATGTTGTGCAACACTGAGAAGGTTGAATCGATTCAGGTGGTTCTCCACTGAATCCCTTATCAGCTTTTCGAACAACTTGACTACTACACTTGCCAAACTGACAGGCCGGTACTTTGCTGGTTGGGCGCAGTCACCGCCTTAAAAATCGGACAGATGATTGCCTCCTTCCATTCCGAAGTTAGGATGCAGCTGTCCATCGATATTGAAAACACGCAAGTATGAGGACAATCCAGCTCAATGGCCAATTTATGCAACTGCTTCGGATGAATTGAATCAGGACTGGAAGCTTTAAAGGATTAAGGCCCTGCAGTAGCGCAAAGACCTGAGTCTCCGTTATGCTAACTGTATCTAAGCAATAATCCTCTGGAACTCTTGAAACCAATTCAACCTGCGGTAGATGTCTCCCGAGCAAAGACCTCAATATACTGATCACTAAGTATACAAGCTTTTTCATAGTCGGTTTGCGCACGGGTCCCGTCTGCTCGCAATAAAGCCGGTATAGACAGTTTTCCCCGCTGCGTCTTTTAACTTAAGCTTAACCTATAACACACACAGCGTAGGATGGATACCAGTCAAATCATCATCATCATCATCATCATCATCATCATCATCATCATCATCAACAGCAGTACATCAGCCATTTGAACTGCTGCTTTTCTGCCATACAAACATGAGGACCTAGAAAATAAAGAATAAGAAGAGGGAGAGAAGGGGGACTTACCTGAAAACCTTAATGCCCTAAGCAAACATTCAGGGTCAAGGCGCCTACAACTTGTGTAGACAACATTCCGTCACAAACAGCTGGCTATCGTGCAAAGATAAGGCGGCATCGGCGAGACAGCTTCCTTGCGGCTTTCACCGCCACGCGTCAAAATCAGCCATTACCCCGCAGATAACTCAGCACCAAACACACTTTAAACAGACAATCCGATTAGGAGACGGTAGCAGACGCGCCACTGGTGTCGGTGGCGAGCCGTGTCCTGTAAAGTCTCAAGCCAAGCACAAGGCGAGTCACGTGGACTCCAACCCGGAACGCGAGACGGACCAACGGCACCTAGTTTGGTCGTCAGTGACTTCATTTCCCGCTGCCAAGTCAACTTCTGTCCACCTGGAGCCTTGCGCCATCCTACACCTGGTAGACTGAACAAGGCCCTCCTAGGTAAGCGGCGACCAGGCATGCGTAGCACGTGCCCGAGCCAACGCAACATATTCAGTGCTATCTGTTGTTCTAGTGAGCTAGCATGATCATCACCTCCTAGTACTCGCCTACGCACATCATCGTTGCGGACACGCTGGTGCCATCCGACACCAGCAATGCATCGCGAACAAAGATGATCAAAGACTTGAAGGCGCCTCAGATCTTCAGACCGAAGGGGCCAAGTCTCACTACCATAGAGCAGAACGGCCCTCACTGTGGCCTTGTATACACGGCCTTTCAGACGGAGGGAAACTCCCTTCTGTCGCCAAAGATGACGCAGGTTCAAGAAGGCAGCTCTAGCCTTTGCAATGCGTGAGCTGACATCAGTTTCTATGCGCCCATAATGGCTGATGCAGCTGCCAAGATAAGTGAATTGATCAACCACCTCGAGTTCCTCATTAGCAAGCGTCAAGGGGTCATCAAGTGGCTGGTGGTCCTGCAGCAACACTTTGCAATTTGAAGGTGCAAAGTGCATACCAAATAATGGGACCACTATGGATAGGCTATTCAGGGTTGATTGTGCCGCCTCAACATTGTCGAAAAGCAACGCGATATCGTCTGCATAATCTACGTCAACTAACCGTTCATCAGGCAGCACTTCAACACATACATCGTGAGATTCCGCAAGGGAACACTCTATGATAGGATCCACGACGAATTTGAACAAAATCGGGGAGATCGGACAACCCTGTCGAACGTCACATGTAGTCGAAAAGCTATCCGATAGGGCACCATAGACCCTGACGCGGCCTCTAGTGTTCGAGTATAGAGCACGAAGGATGTTCACAAATTTCGTAGGAACACCTTTTCGCACAAGCAATTCGAACAGAACCGATCGATCGACTGAATCGAACGCACTCTTGAAATCGAGGAACACAGCTATTGTCGGTCTGCGGTATGCGTGGCGCTGCTCTAGCACCTGCGGCAAAGTAAATATATGGTCTATACAGCCACGTCCTGGGCGAAAACCGGCCTGCTCTTCACTAATCCGAGATTCCCGTTCTGCTGTGAGGCGACGAACGAGAATCGAGGCCAGTAATTTTGTCACAACTGGCGTTAGGCTGATACCCTGTAGTTCGCACAGTCTGTGCGACTGCCCTTCTTGTATATTGCCACTATAATCTATTCGCTCCAATTAGACGGCATACTCTCTTCGTTCCAGATACGATCGAATAGGGAGGACAGTGCTTTGCGGAGGACCTCACCTCCATCCTTAAATAGTGCAGGTGGGAGGGAATCCGGTCTAGCGGCACGAAAACGATTGAGGGCTGTGATCGCGTTTCGGACCTCGGCCTCCGACGGAGGCTCTAAGCTAACCGTCCATGGCTCGTCCTGCATCACCTGAGTAGGAAGAGGTCCGGGAGCAGGAGGCCAGCTGAACTGACCTTAAAAGTGTTCAGCCCAACGAGCC
Organism: Dicrocoelium dendriticum; assembly: GCA_944474145.2. Taxonomy (NCBI): domain Eukaryota; kingdom Metazoa; phylum Platyhelminthes; class Trematoda; order Plagiorchiida; family Dicrocoeliidae; genus Dicrocoelium; species Dicrocoelium dendriticum. The sequence continues at coordinate 277,020,107 of OX104063.1, forward strand.
ATACGGCGCTCCTTATTGTGTATCAGCGCACCCGCGCTGTCTCTGATTGTCTCACTGACGCCTGGTTTTCTCGGGCCAGTGGTGTGTATTAGCTGGAAGAGCTTCCGGTAATTGCCTACTGCTCCTGCCTCCTCCATTTCTTGAGCCCGACTGGTCCACCAGGCTTCCTTGTCAGCACGTAGGCTCCGCTTTAGTTCACGCCTAATAGCCCGTCTGGTCACATTGTGTTCAGAACCAGCCGGGAGATGCCTTCTAGCTTCCAAAAGGTTTACGGACCTCTCGGATATCCAGTGACTAGTGCGGTGACGACTAATAGTGCCACAAACAGATGCTCCTGCGTCGTGCACCGCGGCCGAGATCCTATTCCACTAAAGCTCAGTGTCATTAGGACAAGACAGCGAGAGTTCGCTATGCAGTGCTTCTTGATAGGCTTGCATGATAGAGAGCTGGGACAATTTCTCCGTTTCCAATCGGGGAGACGCTTTGTGCGCATTCCGGTAAAGTTCATGGAGAAACGACAGCGCACCAAGGCATGGTCAGAGTCGACACAGGTGCTCCAGTACTAGCGGCAATCCAGAATGGAACCACGCCACCTGTAACTTATGGCTATGTTGTCAATTTGGGTCCATCGCTGACCAGCTACTGGGGGACGCCAAGTGGCACTTCGGCGCCCATTGTGTCTAAAAGCAGTGCTAGTAAGGAACCACTGGTGCTCCGCACACAGTAGCAGAAGGCGCTCGCCGTTGTCAGTCCGATCAGAGTCAAGTCCATACTTACCACCCAGCTGAGCTTCTGAAGAGCTCAGACGCCCTACTTGTGCGTTCATATCCCCTGCAAGTACTATAATATCTGAACTAGTAGCTCTGCGTAGCAGCGTGTTCAGTTCGTGATAGAAAGTGTCCTTGAATGCATTAGAACTGCAGTCCGTGGGAGTATAAGCAGAAATCACAAACAAACAGCGTTTTGTTTTACTTCGCGAATTCACCTTAGCTGATGTCGTCAAACGGGCTGCACATAAACGGCTGTTCACCGAAATGAAATCAACCAACGATAACTCAGCCTTGGAGCTGAGAAGGATACTTACACCAGCTTGACCCTTAAGTGCCGCATGGGCGTCCCCGGATGCGTGCAACCAATAACGAGAGGATAAGCCAGGTGCAGTTAATTCAATAACCACGTTAGGGTCATTGATCCTAGTTTCGGACACACAACACACACAAACACCTAGTGTGTCCAAGGTGCGTGCGAGTGCAGCCTGCTGACTGTTTGTCTTAGAGTGCGGACGTTGAAATTCGCTATGGAAACGAGACAGCGTGGCCTTATATGGGACTTTTGCCGATATGCGTCTGATAGGTGCTGTGGGATGGTGGCTGCAGACCGTACTACTCCAGTAGCACTTCGGTTGCTGTCAATTAAGCTGGGAATTATAGAAGGAAGGTTAGTAATGGGGGCCGGGATGGGAGTAAGAGAAAAAGGTAGAAAAGAAAGAAGGGAGGCGCCAGCAGTAGCATGCTTTCGCTTATCCGCCCTGTTGTATGCAGCAGATAAGGTGACCCTTGATAATCTGCGCGACGGCCGATGCAGGATGAAGTTTATGTTTGAAGAAAATGTCATGGTTGTATGTGGGCTGGGATACTGCCAGGGCGCCCAGACATAGACAGGAGAACGAGTAGGGTCCTCAACCAAAGCCTTTGGCTCAAAAGCCTGTCCGCAAGTCAGCGGGGTGGCAGTGATTTAGTTTTACAGAAATGGACGCCATCCCATTTCAAACCCCCAACCTGGAGGACCAGGAGACTGAGTTTGTCTGACCACTCACCATTGTCCAATCTGGTAGGAGTAACTCACATGATGCTCGGAGGCATTACCCAGTATAGCTTAATGGGTCAATGAGGTACGCAAACCGTCGCACCACGTTAAGGTCCAGTCTCGTTGCGATGAGACTGTTTACCAACCTGAATGGTTTAAGTATACCACCAATTTCGTTAATCACACTTTAAGGCCGCATATTGCTCCACAACGTACAGATCCATATTTATTCACCAGAGCTTTACAAACAGTACTTACTTATGCTTCACTGTTTCCTCACGCTCCACACATGTACGTTCTCAGTAGCCCAAACAGCAGTCATGCCATATTTAGCCAATGTATAGGTCTACAAATCACTATTTTTCCGTCACACGTGTTGTAGCTTTCGCACTTAAATTAAACCATTATGTTTAATTACACCAACAAAGCACAGCATCAAAACTAACCGGATTCCAGTACGCGTTATGTGTATTCAGTTACTTATAACACCGTAATCCATTATCTTCCTTGCGGACAACAACCACGTACATTGAAATTTTCTGGACAGAAATCGGATCAAGGGATTAAAGAGATACATTGCCCCTTAAGATTACATTACAAAATTTTACTTATTATCATACCTCGCATACCTAACGACTATGCAATCCTGGCAGAATATTTATCCCATGCGTTTCAAATGACGAATGTAATCAATTGTTAAAACCCAGTTAAATAAATGTTGTCCGGTTACAAACTAAAGTTTATTCAACGCATTCTGTAAACATATGCGGGAAATAGGAAATTTAAATCTTTATTTCGTTGGTAATGCATTGTGAAACATATTAAGATAATAATATATAACACTACACACCGCATTATAACAGTTACTAAGTTATACAGCGGGTATATTCCCCACACGCATCAAGGGCATCACACAAAAGCTTCTTTGTTTTGTATAGCCTCATTTCTCATGCCGTCAACGTAAACATAACCATGTATTATATCCTTCCGCACTTTTATGGTTTTAATGCCTTTAAAACATAGCGTTGGTTGCATGTCATTTATGTGTTAAGTTATTTTTTCGTTACATGATCCAGTTCAGAAGACATCAAAGATTGGTCACGCAGCTGCCTCCGCTGTCATGACAACGAACAGTTCCTATTTCGTGACTACATCCTTCGACCTTTCGTCGCTCATTTCAATACATAAATGCGTTAGCGTATGACATCCTTGAAAGCGATTATTATGTATCTACTCCTACTATCCTTCTCATGTTTACTTTTCAACGCTTGTTCTTCAACCTCTAATTATTCGCCTTTGTCAGTTGTACCCAGCGGCTGATATTTCTTATCCCTTGGATCGACCATTGTGCAGCACGTTCCCGTCCAGTAAACAGAGGAAATCGGAAGCCCGTCGACTGCGAATAACCGAATATGAAAACAGTCGTCAGGCTGCCTTGCCAGTTGTACATGATCAAAATGTTTTATGGCAGGATTGTAGGACGTTGTTTGTTTCCGCCTGGCAAGCGTTCTCCCAGTACATGGCCATAAATGTCTATTTAACCACACTGCGACGTGGTTGATGTGGCTGGCTACTGAATCAAGTCCCTGCCGACAACTACATACTGACAAGTCGGTTAGACGCATATTTCAATTTCTGCCAACGGGTGCAAGACTATGATACGCTCCAACTACTTGTACCGTTTCATTGCAATTATAGTGCCTTGACCGCTTGCACTACGCACGCTTGAACCCAAAGTATCGTTGTGATACACAGCTGCCTGTAAAAGTTGATCATGCCTGATTCGGTGTCTCTATAAAACTGAGAATAAACTATTTAATTTTTTTTTTACTCATGGTATGAACAATTTTCCACTGTCGCTGTTACGCTTGTCATAACATGTCTCTACGTTGTATCTGCCTGATCAGGCCTTTTTGGGCGTGCCTCGCGTAGGCGAGAATAAAGCAGTTATTTATTTACTACTTTATCCCTTATTCCTATACGCCAGGACGGCTTACCTAGAACTCGTAAGGTGGGGCACAACGTTTAACTTCTAAGGTTCCGTCTCTAGTTACTAAATTTTCCGGCTATGGAAGCAAAGCTGGGATGTGACCGCTCAGTCTGCCGCCTACTTTCTCTAACTTACTTTCACGTACACGTCTCCATCGCCTATGCTCACTGTCTTAACTTTGCGCCTTGCTTGTTACTAGGTTACCATCACCTCTACGCAGGCCAATAGCCATATAGCCACTGACGTTCACTCTCCAGCTGTCAGTATCCGATATCCAGCTTGCTCCTGGACTTCCGTCAGTTAAATTGCTTGTACTAATATTCATTTGCGACGCTGTTAGAATTAGTAACCTTGCTCGATGCAGCGCCTAAATTGTAAAAACGCGCCACCAACTCCAGCTGGAACCTCCAAGCTTTCCCGTCGTTTATTCACACGAATTGAACGCTTATGAAACATATGTAATTACAAATCCACAGGGTGCATAGCGTTTCAGTTTGCAGCAAGTTGTCGCATTGCTTTCGTTTTTTCAAGGGCAATTGCATGGCATTTCTCTTTGGCTTGCTTTTCTCCGTTGCGTATTTTCAACGTTTTCTACATAAATCCTCACGGGTTAATTAATTTTCCAGCAACTGGGTGGTCTGAACTTTAGCGGCTCTGTTACCTATCCATCTACTGCACATATCCCTCCACTGGACAGGGATTAAACCTAGTGAGGCCATAATAGACCAAGGCATATGCCTGCGGAGGAAAATTGAAATCACGCGACTGCGATTAACAGCGCGAGAGATTTGCTTCAAGCCAGAGCAAAAGTTACATTCAACAAATTCCAGTATTACACAAAGTTTTGCTCAAACATTTTGCTTTAGCATTGACAACCTGCTTCAACATTAAATCAACTGTCAGGTCGAACATTTCTAGTAAACGCAGGTTAGTGTTAGAAACTCGCCCAGATGATTCTTTCAAATAGCAAGACCAACATCAAACACATTGGACGGTCACGGATTTGCTTGTACCTATTCGCTCCTTCCCTGTTGGCGTGTCCTATTCAACACCAAGAATATATGTATTTTGTTTGTTTAAATTAGTAGCGTGGGGCTGCCTCAGTGAACTTAAAATGGTTCTGACAAAGCATTTGCCAGCATATCCATATGAAATTGGTTCATTTTTAGTGAACGCCGCCAACATGGTTGTCAGCAGTGAAGACGGAAACGGGCAATTCAAACTTTCCAAATCGTATGATCCTCCGCTTATTTAACCTCGCTGTTTATTGCTCACTACTCCTTCATTAGAAGTCAAAATCGTAATTTAATTCCGCAAATATGACCGTTTGCATGCCTCAGCTGCCGGCAGCCCCGGTTGAATAAATTTAGGGGTTATACTGCACACATATAATTATGGTTTAGGATAACCAGAAGAAACACCACTTCAGTAGGGGCACTGGTTTGGGACATTTCGTGTATTCTCCTCAGCTGTTAATATACGCGGTGTAGAAGCATGCTAGCATCTACTTAATTTGAAACAGCTGTCGTGCTATTTGTCTTGGGGCAGTCAGGTAAAGGCAAATTTTATAAACCCTGACGGACGCAGTTTCAGCATTATCCAGTATCAACTTTGGATTAAGTGAAATGACTCTTGACAAACGAAACCTTTTAGAAATACGTACAGAACCTGGAAAAAGTTATAATGGTGCCGCCAGTTTAAGGTGGCCTGCGTCTTTGAGCGCTGAGTGAATGTGGATAAACATATTCATCTTTTACTTTCCAGCCAGCTGAGACTAGGTCTTAGTAGCTTTTAAACGGTCGGAAGTTCATAGCTAAAGCCAATAACAGGCGGATAGTGCGCAGCATCTTGGTTACGTTTTCAATATACCTGTCTATACGCCATCGGTATTACTTTGAACAAAATTGTTGCCAAACGGTTTTACTTGACCTTAGCATAGCCACAGTTAATAAAGTAAACGTCCTGTGAGTATTAAGCATTAATGCAAATTTTGTTGTGCCCCACTTATCGAGCATTGTAGCTAAACTGTGGTGAAATACCTGTTTAAATAAATACGAAAAGACATTGAACCGTTGTTTAACTGGACCCAAACTCTAACCCATTGCGGCAGCTTGATCACGGGTTAAGGTGAAATGTAAAAGCTCGCGGCGAGATGGCGGTCGCTGGACTTCGAAACTGATTATTAACGTAAGAATAAGAGAAGGAAGGGAATCGTATGTGTTTCTCACAAACTTCGAAGCTGCAACTTTTGTAGCGTGGTAGCTGATTTTACCCATACTAAAAAGTCCCGGAGGTTTCAAAAACGGGTACTTCTAGCAAAGTAAAGCTATATCAATGCAGTGATAAAGGACAAAATATCTCCTACAATCAAAAGCAGTTAGTTTAAATAGAATATAATTGAACGGGTAAGGAAATATTAATAGAAAGGCATAGAAAGGCATATTAGGCTTTCGTCGCATTGTGCTCTCTAATTGCTTCTCAGCGATGAATTCATTTGAGAAAACCTTTGCCGCAACGGATAAGTTGAGCGAAAAGAAACTTGGGACCTCTGAAGATACGCTGATTTATTGCGCTATTGGTTGAATATTGAAGCAGAGAGGTGTACGAGGCCAAACATCTATAATATTTTGAAATCTGCAATTAAAAGAAGAAAATTGTGAAACCTGTCTGAATCAGTGTAATGAATGGCGGAAATGCGTGGGAAGTATGGCATTATGCACTGACGTAAATTTTCTGATAGCTTACGAGCACGATACATCTGAGTGTCATGGTATGGTGGCCTGTCGGTAAGGTATTGTCCGATAACAGTGCCAATCGAAAAATATGGAACTTGCCGGTTACACAATGTATGCACCGATGACAAACGTACAATCGCATGCGTTAAATTAGATGCAGCATAGCAAATGCAGTATGCATATATTTACGTGCAGACGTCATCATATATGTATACATCGGCGCGAATGGGCAAGGTTGTAAGAGTATTGTATACAGAACTGGAGCTGATTGGCTTCATTGGCGTTTAAGACGTGCACCTATTAGGCCAATGTTAGCGGCACAACGGTGTCAAACGGCCGCAAACAGACTGACTGCAAATGGGCTGCACACGCTCCCATAAACCTTGTTCACTGTGCCTGTGTAATTCGCTTAGCAGCTAAAGCAACATCACTGCTAGGGAGGCAGCAGCTTATGTTTCCGGATGTTACAATGACGAGCTTGTTATGTTTGTGTATATCCTACAGCAGTGGCATCATATTTGACAATGACACAGTATCTATTATTGGCACGGCGCGCCTCTACCAGGTGTATTTCTTAAAGGCATATAATCTTCTATCAGACCACATTATCGCTAACTAGAAAGCTACTGTTGTTTGCTATAGTGGCGTTCCAGAAGCAAGCACGTGATTGGTTTTATTAATGCCTTTAATAAAGGGTTTACGCGTGTCACAAGGAATTTCCTTGGTTGGCCATTTAATACAAATTTTTGAGAGTACTTTGTTGCATAATCACTGAAAGATGATGGTGGGAACAATAAATCACAGCAATTGCATCACGGACTGTCGTACCCATCCTACCCATTCATTGCAACCAAACCTGCTTAGTTTGCGCTCTCGACCCACAACTCGTAAGCACTGAGGAATGGTTACCTGTAAGTTGCGCCGCAGACACACAAGAAAGCGGTTTGCATAGATGTAACGCAATGTTGTCTTACAGCATCAGGTGGTGCTAATTTTGTGCCCACTCAGGTAGCCAGGGTGGAGCAATGACAGCATAAATGTCTAGGAGAAAATCATATGGAAATAAAAGAGCTGGTGGGTTTGAAGAAATGCACTTGGCCACGTTTCATTGCCGTGCAGCCTCGCAGCATGTGACAAGGGTAAGTGTGTACGTGCGCAGCATAGATGAGGCCTGCAACACAAGTGTGGACATTGTTGTCAGAAAATCTCACCTGAATTTGATTCTGAAATGAGTTAGTGTCCATTGCTGCCACACACACTATAGCTGCTATCAGCTGGTTTGTGGAAAAGCAGATGACGTACTTCATACCAATAGCCGTAGATCGCTTAATGGTACGTGCCAAAAGTGAGGCAGGGTTAATGAAAAGGTGTATGAGAGAGGATAGACGTCAACCATTTAAGTCAAGTACAGAGGTATGCCAAAAATATGGTGACGGGTTACATTATAAATGATGTTAGCCAGGATTTGGTAACCGAATTATAAGCTCTTGTTGCATTAATTGGTTAGGGCTTAGAAAATATTCGAAAATATTTTAGACCTAGATAGTGAACGCTTAAATAGCTCGTACCACGTGAAGCAAAAACAAAGAGGAATGGTTTGTGCCTCGTAAAAGGTAAGGTCAATAAGTTCTGCGAGACATGATTGCGACGTGCATGCAGGTACATATTGTAAAGCTGCGCACCAGCCAAATTGAGAAGACTCCAACAAGACTTCTATTGGCGTGTGTGGTATATCTCTGGGAATGCATGGATGGAGCGAAGCAACCACCACTGGCTGACCAAAAGTTGCATCACTGGAGGGTATTACTTTGATGGAAATGAATAAGACGACAAAAGCAATGCGTCAGATAAGTAGATGAACCTTGGCGCTGCAAAGCCACTGAATAGCGAGGCGAAGGTAGTTTTAGTGTCAGAAGTCACGGAAATGGCCAATTTGCACTAAACGGTAAAAGGTACAACATAGACAATGGCTGATTCTAACTTGGAGCTGTAGAGTACAGCAAAACCATGGACCGAGACCAGTTGTGTGGTACAGGTCTAAGTATATTGATTGTGGACAATTGAAGGTGGTAAACCTGACACCACTAACACTGTTTCATGATCGGTGCCGACGGTTTAGCAACACCCAACAAAGGATCAGAGCAGTGCATGTCTATTGGCAGTTTAACCATAACGTGAATATATGCTGTGCACCAACCTGCAGTGTTGCGGAAGACATGTGCAACGGTTCATTGTAAGCATACGCCAGGGGCCTCCAAAAAGCATGGAAATGTGTAGCTAATTGTAAGCGAAGGTTGTTTGTTCTCACGACAACATGCTTCAAGGCGGTGCATGGCTACTAATGGTGTAGTAGGCTCATGCGTTGGGTCTGCATTATTATCGTAGCTGAACCAGAGGAGCTGACTACAGGCGACTGCGTTCGTATGAAAGTAAGTGCAACTTGCGGATTATAAATTCTTTTCTATGTTTCTATGAAGTTACAGTGACTTGCATTGTAAAGCAAAGCCTGCGCTACGCAAAAGTTGCAAAACTGCAGCTCTGCGCAACGTTTGGCCACTAAAAATTCAACAAAAGCAAAGCTCACTTAAAGAAGTCAGCTTAATTTTAAGTCCAGCAATTATAGTGAAGTACGTGAAGAACTGGATCCTGCATCCAAAACAACGCGCACACATGCAGCTTTGCACGATTATTGGCCACTAATAATCACGATGAGCACGTAGTTGTCTGAAGAAGCGGGTAAAGGTCCCTTAACTCTTCAAGTAAAAAGCCCTTGCCATCGTATTTGCGAACAAGAAACCTTTGCTCTCACGTTTTCACTACTAATGCAAGTGCATGTGTATCTTGTATACATTTATCAGATCTCTTGTGGGCACGGACTTTAACAGGTATAGAAATATACTCTATTTATTTAACTTTCAGTTGATCAACTTTGTTACTTTTAGCAGGCCGACCACAAGGTACTTATCTTTAGCGCTTCCTGAAAGTGGAGGGTATCACGGTAAAAGTAAGCGCTTGCACCAACCTTTATTGGTTGGGGTCACAAAAAAGTAGGCCCATTGCCTAGCTACCGACCATTGTAGGACCATCGGAACACTGGGTTTAAGCAAAGTGACCCGGAATTTAAGTCCCTCACAAACCTGCTATATGGCACCACCAGTGCACTTCAGTCGACCCACTATTATCCAAGCGCCATGTACCCTGCATGCAATGGGTGCGACTCACATCTACAGAAAAACACTGACAAGCAATGTCAAGCTGTTTGGCTTGAACACAAATAGAATGTAAAGAAATAAAGCATAATGTGCATTAAATTAATTAGAATAGGACAGGACTTAAAAGTGGACGCAAGAAATGGAATTCATAGTTCCCACTGACTGCGCTTCGTCTGCTACGGCTGCCAGTCCTAGATGTGGACCATGCCAAAGTTCAGATCCATGGAGATGGCAAGCGCCAGGGTGGTTGCATCCGTGCCACGTTTGTTAAGCCTGCGTGCTACATCATGGACAGCCCACCTCGTTGTTTTGCCCAAATGTGATCAGCCAGGATTCATGATGCACGTCTGCGAAGCATGTCATCGGGCATACGGAGAACATAGGCTAGCCAATTTTGTTGAGGCGGAATCAGTAAAAGGCATGTAGGCAATAAGATGGCAAGATGCTCTACAACAACTTTTGGATCTCAAAAGTGATCACCAAGTTTCCCGTCAGAATAGAAAAATACTCCGCAAACCAGGGTCGTCAAACTCAGCCAAGCATTTATGTCCTCGCCGCGAACCGGTTAGGTCACTTATCCATATACGAATACGGGTATTACTACAGCATTATACACTCAACATTTCACTGGCCGGCTCATATCGAACCGCCTTCCATCCATCCTTGAGTCTCTGAAAAGCTGTACGAGCCGCCTTGCTTCGGAAGTAAAACTGCGTATTTACGTGACCACCAGGTTTGATACAACTACTAATGCAAAGCAGCAATTTACCAAGTTCTGACGCTGTTCGGTGGCGGCACAACAGCTGTAGGTCGGCGGTATGGAGTGACTACTTCAGCCCTTCAACCCTCTTTTAATAAATATTTTAGTCCAGTTTTGTTGGAGTCATCGACAATGTGCAGCAAACTTGGAGGAAGGACGTCGGTTCCAGGAGCTGTTACGATTAAACAGCGAAAGCTCCTACAACCTCACTTGCATTATGGAAGGTCCCACCTGTACTTACCAAGTCATGCAGCGCCTCAGCTTGCATCGGCTTCCTTAAAGCATGCACCTTGTTTGAGCCATACTGCAAGCCTCGACCAAATGCCGTGCTGTCACGAACGAAGCATAGTGAACAAATATGTACAGCTTATTTCAAGTGCGGCCACCGAGCGACTGGAGTGTAATAAACATACCACTTATCCTGATCCCAATGACATCTGGAGCATCCGTATTAGGCTACCACTTGCGAGCAGCAGTCTTCCAAATCCTACAACAGTGTGGGATTATAGCACCCACTGCACCAGTGTTATTAGGATTTATCAACCGCAGCAGCCGGAAAAATAGAGCTTCGTAACTGGATATCTCCTCCAGCAACATGCGTTTTAGAACGGCAGCCTGAAGGCTGCGCTGCGACAGCTAAGGCACTTACAGATACACACCTGTATACATTACATCTTGTAAACAATCTACGTCGTAATTTGTGAGAGCAGCAGGCATGTTAGGGTCAAACAACACTGCGCTGGACAATTTAGGTTGCACCGCCTTTTTGCCTTAGCGGCAAAGTGTTTTGTATAAAACGAGGCTTACGTGCAACCTGCTCCTCACATAGTAGCCAAAGAACTCACGGCTGCTGCCCAACGGATTTTCGTGTCGCTTGGTAGCGCTTGAGGTTGCATGATGAAGGAGCTATGAGGGGTCACTTTACTGTGTTTCAATGGCATGCTTGCCTCAGCGATCCACTGAACTGTGCTGAGTGGTGCTTTATCGACATGCATACGCGGTTAATCAATGGGTAGAAGCCAAGGAAACAGAACCACATTGCTCTCTAGGTTGGGGGCTGTAATGCAGGTGGCTGCGTATTTCTGGATTAGCTTACACTCTATTAGTATAGCTTGTTTCAATCAATAAAGATCTTGATTCTGCCCGTGTCAGTTCCCTACTGCGCTCCCTGTCTTCACTTTACGCCGATTAATCAAGTATCGCCTGAAAAATCTTTTACTATCCGAAATCTCTTAGATTACTGTTACGTTAACGGTTAGTGTTTGGTTGACGGATCGCTATGTGTGCCACCATATTTTCTCCACCATTTTTCTTGACCTAGTACTTCCATTGTTGCGCTCGTTGTATTCCTTCCTGCCTCAAGCGGACGGCAACCTCTCAGTGCCCCGCAAAGACTCCATTTCCTTATCTCTGATTACCTCTATGATACAGAGACACAAACGGTCTAGGCTCTACGGACCTGAAACTGTTTCGCTCCCACGAAATGCTGCTAGACATTTTTACTCTTTATATGTATAGCCTATTTACGCTCTTTAATAGTATGACTTGAGGTGATTTCTGTTTCCATTCCCGCTTCTACTGGATGGCCAGCTCGCACTGCTATGCCCTGGTCAAGTGTCACAGCTCGGTCTCTTTCTTACTGCCGCCTCCATTGCTACTAAGGCTTAAGCGGTATCCGCTCCGCAGACTAAAAATGAGGTTTCCCTTACCTCTTGAGCCCGTTAAATTTGCCCATTATTTATTGTTAGTTTTCTTTCCACCTTTACTATATGTCCTTATGCAAACGCGCCGAATAATCCAGTCTTACCCGGTTGGTCTTCTGCTCTCCGGAGTCATTCAGACTTCCGAGACGCCACCGTTTTTGTACAGCAAACGTAACTACACGACTACATCCTTACCCTAACCTATATTATCGCGCTCTGTTTTCAATTCTTCTTCAAATGGAGTGCCTGATCTCACGGCTCTGTGGTTACCTAGTCCCACTGACTAGCCTCTTGCGCTCTGACTGCTCCTATGCTACCCATAATTAAACGGTATACGCTATGCAGACTCAACGCTCCTGTTCCCCTACTCCGCGAGGCTCCTAGATTCGTTCACCTTCTATCGTTGCGGTCCTTCTTCCTGCCTTTATTGTACGTGCTATTCCTACGCGCCTACTAACCCAATCTCGCCAGATCGGCGAATTGCTACCCGGTTTAACATAGCGTTCTTCGACGTTACAAGTCTTGGTTCGGCTGACCGAACGTTTTGCTTACTTCACCTGGAAAGTCTCGTGTGCTCCTCACCCTTTATCAATAAACCCTTCATACCCCGACTCTACCCTTTTCTTATCTCGCGTTCGATTTTCATTCCACTTTTTTTATCGGACGGCTAGTTTTACTTTCCTTCCGTGATCGTGTCTCACCATACTAGTCAGTTTCACTCTGACTGCTCCCATGCTATCGAGACTTAAACGGTACATGCTTCGCAGACTTACCTCTGTTAACCCTACTCTGAGGGACTGCTGGACTTGTTCCCTCACTTTTATCTTACCTTCATTGTACGCCCTACTTCCAGCGCTGAATAATCCAGTCCCGCTAATTCGGCCACGTATTCACTGCATTCATTTGGACTTCTGAGACATTACATCGCTTGGTTCGGCTGACCTAATTGTTCTGTTTATATTACGTGGAGAAGCACGTGGGATTTTCCACGCTTTACCAATAAACCCTTCTCAACCAGACCCTAACCTTTGCTTATATCACTTTCTGTTTTCACTTTTTTCAATCAGACGTCTAGCTTTACTGCCATGCCGTCATATTGTCCCACCTAACCAGTCTCTTTCTCTCTACCCGCTCCTGTGTTACCAGGAATAAAGTGGTATACGCTCCGCAGACTAAGCAAGGTGTTTTCCTTACATCTAGAGCCTGCTAGACTTGGCCACCATTTATTGTTAGTTTTTTGTCATCTTTACTATGTGTCCTTGTGCCGACGCGCCGACTTAGCAAGTCTTACGCGATCTGCATCCCGCTCACCGGATTCCTTCAGACACCTGAGACGTAACTTCTCTTGGTTCGGCCGACTCCGCTATTACTTTACAATACCTGGAGAGCCTGGTGGGCTTTTCCCACCTTTCGTCAATAAACCTTTCTCATCCTGACGCTAACTTATAGTTTATCGCACTCTGTTTTCAATTCTACTTCAACTAGAATGCCAGATCACACTGCTCTGCTGTGAACGAATACCACCGATCAGTTTCTTTCTCTCTGCTTGCTCCTATGGTACGCGGACTTAAGCGGTATATGCTATGCAGACTCAACGCTCTTGTTCACGTAGCCCACGAGGCTGCTATGCTCGTTCACCCACTATTGTTGCAGCCATTGCCCCTGACTTTATTGTACGTGCTATTTCTACGCGCTGACTAACCCAGTCTCGCCGGATCGGCCGCTTGTGTTCCGATTTCACTTAGCGTTCTTCGACGTTACAAGCCTTGGTTCGGCTAATTCAAGATTTTGTTTACATCACCCGGAAAATTACATGGGCTCCTCCACCCTTTACCAATAAACCCTTCTCATCCAGACCATAACCTTTGCTTATATTGCTTTTTGTTTTCATTTTATTTTTGTATTCGGACGGCAGGCTTTACCCAGCTCCAACTACTTCTGTTGTATCTTCTTAGCACCCTAGCATAATTTGCTTACCTGCGCGGCGCTCTGTCTTAGCCTCTATGCTCTGGACTATGTAGCAGCCGTAATGTATGCTTGAGCATCCTCCGTTTGCGTTCATTTTTTATAACACCTTTCATAGCTATCTTCTGTGGAGCAAACATAACTTTAAGTGGTCCGCGCACAACCGCTCTTTTCAAGACGTTCATTTACTTATTACCCGCTACGTCTATGACCCCTACTTATACTAAACTCCAGCTCCCTCGCCGGCCCTTCCGGCACAGGCTTCCTTGTTAGATGCACAGCTGTCAGCTACTCATCTGCGACACCTAAATAATTGCAGTTCAGCTCTCTCACTGGCTTCCGCCGGCTCAGGCTCCGTTAGTTATATTCCATTAGTACCCCAGCATGGGTTTATTATCTGCTCGTCGCTGCATCTTATCCTTTTGTGCTCTGGATTATTTACTAACCGTATTATATGCTTGCACTCCTTCCGTTTCCTGTCCTTCCAAAATAAAACCTTCCTTAGCTCGCTTCTGTGGAACAAACGTAACTCGTGTTTTCTGTGCAGAGCAGCTCTTAATCTCTCCATTCCAAACTTTCAGTTATCCATTAATCACTCCTTGCTAAATGCTCATCTGTTACCGACCCGTCTGTGACACCTAATTAATTTTAGTGCAGTTCCAGCACTGGCTCCTCCCGGCTCACGCTGCTTAGTCATATTCCATTAGCACGCCAGCGTGGTAAGATTAGTCTCGCGTCAACGCTTTTTAGTATATTATGCTCCGAACTATTTAACAACTTTATTGTATGCTTGCGCTTCTTCTGTCTGCTGTCCATCTATCACGAAACCTCTCTTAGCTTTCTTCTGTCGTGCAAGTATATCCAAGTATTCAGCGCGAGCCGCTGTTTTGCCTTCGATTTCTAGATGTTCATTAATCCCTTACTCACTATATGGGCTTTGGCTTTTTACCTGCCATCTCCAGCTCTCGGGCTAGCATCCCCTGGCTTTATGCAGCTTGGCACTATTATCTTAGCACCCTTGCTGCTGCGATACGGCCACATGCTCTGGTGTCCTCAGCTATTCACTGCATTTCCATTAGTTAAACTTCCTTTGCTTTTTAGTCCATCACCCCTCTCATCTGGTAAACACACCGCCGACCGTTAGCTTCTCATTTCTAGGTGTATATTTCTCACTTACTTACTGCTAGGCTTGCAACACTTACCAAGGTATGAGTGCAACAGTCTCACTGGCTTTTCCTGGGTCAGCACGCTTTAATACCATTTTCTTAGCACACTAAAATAACTCGTTTCTCTGCGCGACGCTACGTATACATTTGTTCTGCATTTTCGCTTTACTTTAACTGATCTTTATTACTTCGCTTAGATCAATCAATCCTTTCGTACCTAGTGTTCTTTGTCCGTTTTTGCAGCAAAGGTTTCCACTTTTACTTATGTAGGAGGTAACCACGCATATAGACATTTCATATTTCAGTTGGCAATAGCACATTACCCTTAATACTCTCGTGTCCTCTTTCTGGCATAATCCCAGAGGTATTTTACTCAGCGCTCGTGTCCTAGCTATCCGCTGACTTACCGACAATGGAACTTTGAATCTCTTTCGTTGCAAGCCATTTATACCTTCACCTACTTACTCTACGCACCCTATAGAATTTGATTGGCTACCAGCTGTTCATCCACCCTACAAAGCCGCCGGCATTTGTATTATGCTTTCTGTCTGCCTACGCAATAGTTGCATCATAGCAAACAAATACTGCTTTTTTTCTCAATGGTACAGCGCTCTGAATTCCATGTAGATAGTTGCAACCAACCTATATGGCCATTGCTATTGTAGCACATTATAAAGACATTTTCAGCACAATTGTTGTTGCACATTGTACATTATTTGTCTCCACTAAAATGTTTTGCCATAGGTCTATAACCACGTTTATTTCTACGCCTGTTCTTTGCGGCCTTGTTTGTCTCTCACCTTCCCTTTTCTCCGAGGTGCAGAACTAATTAGATATTTGGGATCGAACCGAGAAAGTTTTGGCCTGAGACAAAACATAACCCACAAGGAACTACAAAGAACATGGCTGTACAACAAATGGATACAACTGCACTCACTATAACGACAGTTGCCTAGTATGATAGTTGGACACGACGGCCTTAACACTGCTAAAAATTATACATAAACCTGAAAATCCAGACGCATATAACTGACATTTTGCTCACCTAGACACTCACAAGGACGACTCTTCATGAAGCTCTCATCTCCACTGGTTTCAGCCATTATGGCGGCTCTGACCAAAGATACCTGATCAACTAACAGAGGAAATTGGAAATTAGTTGACTACGGATAACCGAGGGTGACATCAGTCGGCAATACGCTCTGCCAGTCTTACACTAGTGTCCAAATGGAACGCTGACAGTGTTTTACGACGTAGTGGGTTTCTGCCTGACAAGCGTTCTTCCTATAAAAAGCCACAAATGTACGTTTATCATCACAGTGGAGTGGCGGATATGAAGCGCCACGGAATAATGTCACTGCCCACGACTACCTACTGGCAAGCCAACCAGAATTATAAAATAATATTTTCTTGACTTGTTCAAAAGTAAGCTACGCCCTGCCTACTTATATCGTTTTCACTACATATGTAATGTCCAGACTGTTTACACTATGCACGCTAGAACCCATCGTGCTTCATGCTTTGACGACTTTATTCCTCGTGATTAATTTTTCAATTCCCAATGCCTCTACAACTTTCGGTTTATTGCTTATTATATACATAGCAACGCGTTTGTCGCAAAACCTAATTGCATGTAAATGTAACTCATGCCTGGTTTGGTGTGCCTCGACAACCTCGAGAATATACTATTTAGTTTTTTATTTATCTAAAACGGGCGCCTTTTAAACAAGTTTTACCGCCGCCCCCTTGCGGCCAGAGGTGATCCAAGGCTTTGGTTGCGAACCATAACCAGGCCTTTAGGTTAGTCTGGAAACCCCGAAAGCAGCCTACAAAGGTGCTACGTTGCTACTTTTCGCAAATACTAGTCGGAGGTTCTCGCCGCCGCAGAGCATAACAAACGGTGCCCAAGCTGCAGCATCGTGCACGGTGCATAATTGTTTAGACGCTATTGCTTAAGCTTCCCTTTCTGTTTATGCCCCAATTCCTATGTTTTACTCTTGTCGTCGCGGCCTGAGTGCACTTTTCTCGCCACTGTTTTCAACCCCCCAATTAATCAGACCTTCCTCACCACGTTTTTATTGACTTTTATCTTTTAGTTTTAACTCACGTGCAAACCTGTAGCGTCACTGTTGCTTTAGTTGCGAATACATATCTAACCATGCGGTCAAACCCACTTCCACTGCTTCCATTTTGAGCCATTAATCCTCCCTCAGATAGACATGCCTCAACGTACACATATTGTTACAGGTCGGTCCGCATGCGGCGTTCGCCCAAGCATTAGAGACCATCTCTCTTGATAACGGCTGCCTAACAGCAACACGCCAACCTAACCGGAACTCTGTTTTCAAGCCCCGATGCCCTGCAGTTACCATTGCCGGTGCTTTTACATTGCGTGTACCGAGAGATGAGGCAGCTTTCTGTACCGTTAAAGTCGGCTTTGGTGTTGCCTTGTGTACCGGGGTTAAATCTGCTCCGGCTATTTTAATCTTATTCAGCAGCCGGATGTTTGTGGTCCTATTGAATGGCAAATTCATAGTTTCGGAGTCTCGTAGGGCCAGCAGCTCTGTTTTTCATCAATGCCTACGCAACCAAAAGCTGTAGGAATTAAAACCCTTACTTCCAAGTTGACCTCAGATAGAAGCTCTCAGATCCCTGCTTGGGGACAAAAGGATCATGAACAAATAGGTCTGGATACACCTTTTGACCTAGTTAGGAGCTGTCCTCAGTGGTGTTGGTGTTGCGAGTTTCTTCTCCCTCCACTCCAAATTAGCCGCCCCGCCAAACAAAATTGCAATTAGATGACCTAATATAACTCTAGTGATGAGGCAGCTGTAGCAGACGTGGAGAGGAATGAGAATAGGGTAGCCGACATACCACACACAATTGCCTTGGGTTACGTTGCTAATTAACAATCTTTCACTATAATTTGAGCAAGGCAGAACGCCTCTTGTCTCCCTCGATAACAAATGAAGCAGGCATGCTAGCTTAGGGTTCGTTGCTAACAGCGCTGTTGGTAGTTTGTGTACTGACAGCAGAATTTGACCCAACAGACGCAATCTGCTTGCATTTTCCACTGCCACCTGACGAAAACATGAGCGTTTCAGACACGTCACAAAACAAACCAATTTCGTGGTTGTTGAATACAGCATGGACTTCTTGCTTTCTAGAGACATAAGGTTTCCAGTTGGCGGCATGTAGCGCCAAAGGCTGCGCACGCATCATTCAGCCGTGGTGTGCCATATGCTCTAGCTGATATCCGTAAGGCATTCTTGCCTGGGATGCAAGCCAGTACAGTCCGCGTGGAATCGGCGGCGACAACGGTAGCATCTCGTGCCCCAAGCCGTGTCCGTAAAAGCTCTGGGACACTCCGCTTTGCCGCATGCGCACCAACTAGTAAGAGGCTTCACAAAGACCCCGAGAACTTTAAGAATGGGACAACAGGTTCCTTGTTAAAGAAAAGGAAAACAACAGTCAGAAGACCAAAGGCGCACAGGTTAGTCTCATTGCAATAAGGAAGGAGGTAGCAAACTAAATGCGTCTTTGTTAATTGCATAACGGGGAAAAGATGCTAATTAGCATTCAGTGATCAGATTACCAGAAATCATACACAACTTCAGAAACCACAAACACGCAGAAAACAAGTTTTTTGCAAGAACATTTCTCAAAAGCTGGATTCCAGCAAGCATTTTGCAACGTGGTCCAGAAACCGGACGGTGGGACCGTTTGGTTGTTAGTCTAAAATACGCTGGCCATAAGGACAGGAATTCTCTGACTGCTGGAACAGAGTAAACGTTTCTTACTGCGCTTAAAAATACGCTTCTTAACTAGTTTTGATTGGACAAGTAGTCCTCAGATGCTGCTTGTAAAAGGAAGGCACAGTAGCCACTTACCTTTTTTACATCATCAAACGTGTCCGCAAAGTTACTGAAAGCCTAACGCCCCAAACTCTTAAACGTAATCATACTGTCTAGTATGAGGACCGCTTCCACTTTGGCGGCACAGTGATTTACTACCCACTGTTCTTTCCTTGAACAACAGCGAAGTTAACATTGCCATCCGTTTACATTACTATATAAATGTACTTACCTGGTAGAAATTCAGTTTACATTTTTTCACGCTGCCTATCAACATGACCAACCTTTAGCCGAAATCGTAGTTCATTCACACGGCGGGCTTTTATATGTGGACGGTTGTCCGACTTGGAAGGGCTAATCGCTCTAATGTCTGGTAAGAGTTTCATGACCAGTGTCTAATAACATCAAAGGACGATAGGATGGCTTTGTAGGTTCCTTTTATTGAGGATTATATGAACAAAGGGGTAATGGGTTAATATTCCTCCACGGCGTCTGGACGGCTAATGTTTGTATGTTGTTGTTACCCGAGGCAAATGGGCACGCAGGAATGGGTCTTTGCATTGCGCACCTGTGCCATAAAGACGCCAGGCCTAAACAATATGCATAAAGACGTGGAGCACCGCGAATTTTGCGTTGCATAGGAACGTTTACGTGATGAATGATTTCGTGCCTTGTGGCAAGCATCAGATGCGGTAGTAGAGAGGTACGAATAAGCAAGCCGTGATATATGTAGCCTAATGGGCAATAAATACACCTTTAAATGAACTTTAGGAAACGGCACCTAACGGCTACTGAGGCTTAACCGTATGTTTCATATCAAGCAGCTATGTAAGAAGCGCGGCTAAACGCACCAATATTATGAATTTGCCATGCCAAATACGAGCCAAGCGTAAGTACGTGCACGCGGATGCAAACGGAATGAATGAAGTTAACATGCTTAAATGGAACACAATCAACATGACACGGTAAATTTATTGTGGATCATTGCTCAAGGTTAAACAAAATGCCCACGCCTATGTTGCGGACGAATAGGTTGCAACAAGTCAACCCAGCGGATTGCCGAGTTATGTAGTATAGGTGCAGTAGTAAGCTACATGTGTTGATGCATGATGAAAATGACGACATGGGATATGTTACCTGTGTAATGGATTAGAAGCGCGCGTGCTCGATACCCTGTTAAATATGAGTTTTCATGCACGTCCCATTCCGTATGGCAACTCAATTGTGTAAGTCTACAAAATTAAGGAGGTGAGCTAGTGGAATTTTTATAAACAGTAAATTGCTGAACAAATAATTATATATCTTGACAACTAACGGCACAATGATAGACGTCCACACCGTTTCTAATGGCCGCGTCATTTTAAGGAGCGTGTATACATGCGCACTCAAGCGGCAATGCGTGAACATTAAAATAGGGTAGGCCCTTAAAGGCGCAGGTATTTCTTTTACCTGAGGTTAATCCAGATAAGGACTGTTAGTACGTTCCACAGTTTGCTGTAAACAAACGTTACTGAAGAGATAGTTGTGATAATGGTTGACTGTGTAACGGTAGGCTACGAAATAGGCGCATGCATTCCCAAAGCATAATGGTGTTGCACCCAACGGCGTCGCATCGGGCAAGGCAGATTGCGTGCATGATGAGCTTGCTGACGTTACTCACAGGCAGGGTAAAGGCGGACAAATGACACATGCGTCAGATGGGCGGATAAGACCGCGGGATATGTAAGCAACCTGTATACAAAGACCATGCACACTTACCTTAAGTAGCGATTGAAACACCAATGCGGTTTTATGCTGGGTGGACATTTCTCACATGCCACCCGAAAAAATGAAGTGAGGTGAATAGGTGGCAAAAGTGAGGACGATGGTGCAGGCTATGAAAGAAAAGTATGACAAAAGCAATGCACACGTATCTAAATTAACTGGTGGCTGAAAGGCCCACCAGGTTTCAAGCTTCACTGACGTTGTTCCCCAGCAGAGTATCGGCCTCAGAGCGAGGCTGACATGCGAAACATAGAGTAAGCAGGTCGGCGGCTTACGCCTTACATAAAATGCAGTAATTGACGAAATTAGGCCATCGACGCATAGCGTATGAAACTGTAATAGATGATGACGTTGCAACAATTCACTTATTTTCGCCGCATCGCGGTTGAGCTTGTGACCCACCAACGGCGCAAAAACTATGGACAATGAAAAATAAATTTTCCCTAAATAATTGCGGCATTACTTTTTCCGTGCTAGGGTTGCCATTTCTAAACTGTCTCTTGATGTAAAGCTAAGCACTTACCAAATCAAATGGCCTGCCATCCGTAGCCCAAATAGGCATATGCCATTTGTCACTAAAATAGCTTGAACGAAGCGAGGCACCTAAGCTGGCTGACTGAAAGCTTTAGCACTAGAGGTTATTTACTGACCCTAGATAAATATGACGACGTGGTCAAAGGATAAGGTAGGTGGATAGGAGGTGGCACTGCGAAGCCATTTTTATGGCAAAGTATGTCAATTGATGTCGAAAGCCACAAAAATGGAGGATACGCGCTTAATGTTAAAAAGTACAAACTAAGCAACAACTCATGGTAGTAAGAAGCATTATGGTACAGCAAAACCATGGACAAAGAGCAGACATGTGTAGTATCCGTCTAACGTCACAAGGCAGACAGGCCAAGGACATAAGGTGAATCGGAAACCAAAAACACTGGCTCATGATTTGTGGAGGCGTGGTGAAACAACCAACAAATAACCCGGTGTGGCAGGGGTCTAACGACGGTCTTAACGCCGGCTGAACGGATGCCGGGCATCTACCAGACATTACGCGAAGGAACTGCCCAATGAAGCATTATGGGTG
Source organism: Dicrocoelium dendriticum (assembly GCA_944474145.2). Taxonomy (NCBI): domain Eukaryota; kingdom Metazoa; phylum Platyhelminthes; class Trematoda; order Plagiorchiida; family Dicrocoeliidae; genus Dicrocoelium; species Dicrocoelium dendriticum. The sequence goes on from OX104063.1 coordinate 277,042,143, forward strand.
GATGCAATTTGGCCTTGCGAATGACAGAGCACAGCGGCACACGCGCAATGCCTTCCTGTAAAGCACACTACTGCTGTCATTCACCTACAGTAGATAAACCGGCCGATAAAATGTGTGGTTTATAAAACCCACAGCCTTAATTTAACTAGCCAGCATGTGTCGTGGAGTCCCATATTCACTTGTGGTGTAGGAGCCGCTTAGGTTGTGGCTAGGCGATTACCATATGTGAACCAAATGATCATGGTACTAGTGATAGCGTTCACTGTAAACCACTGGCAAGCTGGGAAGTGTTTTCATTCGTTGGAGGCCTATACTTGAAGCACGCCGAATACACGACACTTAAGTTTGCAAGCTCCCGAACGCGCCAAGTAGCACCCACACAAATTAGCACTGGCATCGGGATACATTTATAACTGCCACAAAGCATAGCACACCCATTGTCCGTGTGGGGCCGATTGTAGAGCCGATGGAACACTACGTCCATTCGCTCTAACCAGCAACCTTAAGTCATCAGCAAATATTAGGGATAACACTCACGTTCCAGTTCAGGCGAATAGCTATATTCAGAGCACCGAGGTGCGGTGGACGCATTTGCCAAGACACCTCGGGAGAATAACGCCAATGAACAACAGCTTGACGGTTGGCTTGTACGCAACTGGAATGTAACGAAAATGAATCCGAATAGTAAGTGCACTAAATAATGCCCATTGGAACAATACTAGGTGACCGGATGCAACAAATAGAAAACAGGCATGCTACTGACTACCCCACGTTGGTTACAGTCTAGCACGCACCATTCTACATGTGTCTCAATCAATTGCTTCACCCCTACATGTCACGTCATGGACTGTGGACCAATTGGAGCAGCCGCAGTGCATACTGCTAGCCAAAGAAGTCAGTCGAAAGGCACCCTGCCAAATTTGCCTAGGCAACGTCAGTGAATAGGACACGGAAAATTTTCCAGCGGGGAGCAAGAAGCGTTTGGGAAAAAGCAACCTGCAGACCTCAGCTTTGCGCACTAGATACCCCCACTAAACCTAAACAATACTCTGCAAGCAATGGTGGTCAAGCGCAGGCAAGCACTTCCTGCCCTCGCCCGCAACCTGGCCGGCTCTCCACACCAAACAGTAAAACCAGCCTAACAGCTGCATTCTTCACCTAAAGTTAACCTGACAAGCTCATATAAAGTAGTCTCCAAGAATTGTTCCTTTCCTAGAAGGGCACACGTGTCTTACGGATACGCGAATTAACCTATCCATTTATACAATTACCACCGTTGGTACAGCTTCCAAGGTAGGGGAATCTTTTTACCGTTGCTAGTGAAGTTTCGATGCTAGCATAACAGTTTGGGGTCCGCCTTCAGACTGCTGTCATCACCAACGGTTAAGCTATGTTTCTCTCCAACAATCGTATTATTCACTCAAGTCTGTAAACACCGCTTGTTACCCCGAACATCTGACCTCGCGTGAAGAATCTCCTTCCTACATAAAGATTGCAGTCTGCGCCCCACCGGCGACGTGAGCTAAAGAACGTGCTTGCAAATCCTTAAACTGAGAACGTACATAGATTTTAGAGTACCATATGCACCGACGCATGTCGTCAGTCTTAGTACTTCTTGATTCATTTCTACCTGCCTGTTTGGTTGCCTCTTGTCCGTTTCTCGTTTTTCCGAGATCCCCAGTTAACTCAGCCGCCATAAGTAGCTTTATCCACTTTGACGGGCTGACCAATTTTTAACAGCCAGCTTGTTTAATCACTTGATCATATGTCCAAAATATGAAGAACCCACTCATGATTCCAAACAAAGCAAACTACGCCATTTTGGATCCGCTGTTTTAAGTGGTCTAAACAAATGTGTTTACCTCGCCTCGTACTCCCTGTATCCCAATTTACTCACCAAAAATAATATTTTACGTGGATCCACCACTCCACAACGGAAGACTGATAATTCGGTCGAGCTTACGTTCACTGCCACGGATAGCTTTGCATATTCTCACCGGCGGTCAAAATGTTGGTTTTGGTTCCTTACATTTTCTGAAAAACATGCTGAATAACCTTTCAACTGAAACTTTTCCCATGTCATTTAATGGACAGTTTTGTTGCTCCTCAATTGTGTTCCAACATATGAGTACAACCTTTCATTTCTAGAAGGACATCCTTGTACCTAGTCAACTGAAGTTTCTCCTATTACCTTTCATGAAGTTTTTCCTTAATATAGAGAAAATTACACCCAAATGTTTCTTACACTTGAAGGAATTCTGCTCCTAGTTTGTGGACTAAGAACTTCATAACGATCGCGCACTGCACAAAATAATGGCATTTTCGCTATTGTAGACGCATTCAGCTACAAAAAGCAACTGCTTTCATCACTAACATGATAGTTCCTACCTGGAAAGCTAGACACGGTATGCGCAACCGCTCAAGTAGACAACAGAAGAAGCCAGCCAGCATTAGCAATAGCTTTACACACCTTCATCCCGCATCATTCGACTCTACGACGCTGTTGCATCTTTGACCGGTTTTAACGACTATTGCTGGATCAGTACCAAGCCAGTCGGTCCACCAAGGAAGCAAATTGGCCGTTAAGCGACAGCAAATAATGAGTGCGAAATCGGTCCGTACGATGCATCGCCAGTTTACATCACTTGTCAACGAAACAAACAGCAGTGTTCCAGGACGCGTTGGGCCATGGCCTGGCAAGCGTCCTCCCTATTTAAAGCCACAAATGTACACCTTACAACGTGGCGGTGGTGACGCGCCACCGAATTAAGGCGCAGCTAAACATTGTACACTGTCGCAGTCATCAGGCTTCTACACACAACTTGTATAGCTTATTTTACTATGGAAAATGCTTTATTTAACACCGAAAATTCCGTGTTTTAATTGACACCGTTTGCACCGAACTCTTACGTTGGCTGCAGTGGTAATGGACTGCTACATGGCGAAATCCCACCGAACTTGTATACTCACACAAAATTTGTGAAATAATTTGACTTGTTCAAGCGCCAGCATGCTCCTTAGTCGGACTATTGCCTGTCAAAAGCTCAACCGTATGAACTACAACATTTCGGTTATACCCTTCCTTAAAACGAAATGTTTTACTATTCCACTGTAGCTATGCTTGTATGTTTATTTAATCGCTACTACACCCGTGTTCCCCTTTTTAACGAAAACATAACAACTGTTTATTTAAATATACTACAGCAACGTTTAGATGCTTACAAAATACTAACTGGTTGTTGCACGACTACGCGCCTTTGTAAGGTCCGTGGCCGAGCTTGCTTACGCGTGATAAACTTTTGCAACCACGATATCTCTAAAGATTTAGTGACGCACTTTTCCTTCTAAAACTGCAACCTAATCCCGGACCCATCTTGCTCAAACCGGACAGAACACCACTGTGGTGTGTTTTGGTTCTCGTAATTAAAGAGGAACAAAAGAAACAACGTAAGTGATATAATTTTTGAAGCACAACTGCCCGCTAATCATCTAAATTCAACTCCTACCACCTGCTTAAATTGTACGCTCATAACGTAGATATGGATACATCACAAGAGCTACAAATATTCTAGGCCGTACTAAAGCCCTCCGAAAACAACGGATGCATAAAGAGCATCAAGGCTAAAAATGTTTCAATGAGTAACAACCAGCGCAACCGTGTACTCAACAACACATAGCCAGCCTTAACTCAAGCTTTTCGACATGAGTGACACGAAATCCGAAATTGGGAGCATTGCCTGCTTGTTATATATTACACTCCTCGTGCCAGTGTCAGAATTATTCAAGCAGTGTTTCACTGGTCCGAGGAAAAGGTCTATCTGATTTCACTGACGACAATTGTTTTTCGGACTCCTCGGCTTCCAGCAAAGCCACACCAGTACTGCAAACTTACAATGCACAAACGGTTTAAACTGGCCAAGACAAAAGCCCTGTGTGTACCGCATAAACGCAAGACTTAGTCGGTTCACAAGGACATAACAAAGCCCACCTTGGTGCTGTTGGCGGAAGACTCCTAATGTAACCACAAAACTGAAACTGCCTAATCGCCAGCAGTATCTGTTCAATACTCCTAGCCACAGGCTTTTGAAAAAGTCGGGTTACGCTGCTGGTCGAACCACACTGCCACATAGGCAACCGCCATCTGGTTACTTCAGCTGTTTACTTGTGTCACAAACACCGCAAAACCCTGGCCTCATGAACCTAGCAAATCTTTAACTCAGCCACCACATGCCATCCCTCCGCAAACCATTCATACATCTCCAGTATCCCCTTTACCGTGGAACTCTATAAATTGCAAGCGTTTATTCCAAGCACGCCCGGATTAAGCTACTGCGTTAAAGCACCTGACCCAACCCATGGACTTTATGCAACTGACTCTTTCCAGACTACTCCAGCCACTTGGATGATGTCGTTTACTCATTGCAATAAACCTTACCACCGGCCTGATCTATCAACACAAATTCATACACAACCGAGTACGTCTCACACTCCTTTCTAACTGCTGTGCCTGACCTCTGACAACAGGTTAGCTAATCTTTCGCCCGTCCGCCGCTCATGCACTTCCAAACATCCGTACAAACAAAACTCACCCCAACCGGGTTTGTCTGATTTGGTGTTGGCCGGCTCCCACATCCTGACCAATACGACTGGTCCGCAAACAATCCTCATGCACAATGCTCGATTCAGCAAAAGCAAACTACATCTCCCTGCCCCCACGTCCTTCTATCCAGCCAGCATGCGGTGCTGATAACTAAACTACGGCACGCTGCTGATATCTTTGATGCGTCGCTGCTCATTCCTTGTTACCCGACTTTCTGTAGCGGAAACATCAAGCAATGTGGCGGAGGTTGTCTTATATACTTCAGGAATTTATTCCACGTGACATCATTCCAACGTGTACCACTTGGAAATTCTGAAACTTTGTCTGGTTGCAGATCTTAGGAGGTCAAGTTAACAGTCTGATTGGCTGCAACTACAATCCATCGCATCTTGCCAGTACTGGTATTGACGAATTGGCTAACTTCTTTCACGAGGTTTGCTTCATCCGCGCTCATCATATAATTCTCGTCGGAGACTTCGATATGTCCCACATCTCGTGGCTTAGTCAATCAGCCCCATCCAGCTCTAGTGTCTTCGCATATACTGTGTTCACACATGACTGGACTCAGCAGGTGCGCGCACCCACAAGGGAGTCCAGCATCCTAGACCTGATATTCACAAACGGTATCTCACGTGCAAGTGCCAGTTTGTTAGTTAGCATGCCCAATAGTGACCGCAAGGTTGTAAGGCTAATCCAAGCATCCCAACTTTCGTCAGCATGTTGGTCAAATCTACACTGCATTTAGGCCTCCCCAGCATCTGAATCGGGGGCTTTTCCTCACTTCTCCGTGCCGCTCTTTGGAACGCCTTTGTTCCGGCAACTTGTACGGACACTGCGGCATGGGAACAATAACTGCACTCTTTGCATTGTTATCCTAACCCCACTGCAGAGCTTGATCAGGAGACCTCAAAATTCCGACGACGCACCTACGCGTAAAATTCCTACTAAGCTTAAGAAAATGCGTTCTCGCTACAGGCATACAAAGACACTTACTTTACAATTCTTATAAACAAAATACGAGACGAATGGAGGAACTCGCAAAGTCATGTACATTATTTAGCTGCGCGCACGGGACTGCGTAATGCAAAAATTATAATTTACTTGTACAACTAATGAAACATCGCAGTGGCCGCAACAACCTACCGATTACCTCACTCACGCTTACAGATAATAGTGCTATCACTGAAGCCAGCACAGTTGTAGGATTTCATTAACGTGCACTTCTGTGATGCCTTCATTAGCAAGAATTTGTTTTATTTACGTACATAAGTCTGCGGCTGCTCAATAACCCCTCTTCGCTGCAATTTTAGCGTTGTCCCCATCGGCTGCCGGAATTTAGTTGTATGCGCTTACCGAGACGAGTTGGCTAAGGATAGTTCTACACGCCAGACTGGCGGTGAGTTCCACTATGTGTGGGATCGTGTCACGGTCAGGCTTGGTATCCCTATTCATGGTTCGATAGTCGCCTCAAGGACACCACTCCCCCATGACCTTCTTCGTGAAAATGTGCAGCAGCGACACTCATGGGAGGTTGGACGGTCTAACGATACAAAGCTGAAGCGTGCGGTCGCATTCAGCTCGTGTTGCACGTAGTTAGTCAGGAGCAAGCCGCCTTGGTTGTACGCTAAATAAATAAACCCGCTTGACTATTTGATGAGCAACATCTGTCGTGACTGGCGGAGGCGCTGCAGTTAGTCGTACCAGTTACGGGTATGTAAACAGCAGGTTCACATGATATGATGATACGCTGCCGAGTCGGAAAACGGGACTGCTTTTCGGGACGTCCTTACGAACGGGTTCAACTCCTGGTTTAGCACGGTTGTCTAAAGTTCTGTAGCGACTAGCAGCAACCAGCAACCCAAAATGTCTGAGGAATTCGATACCGGTAATTGCAAAGGGTTCAGACGCAACTATGAAGACTAAACGAAAACCTGGGCGAAGATTGAGGTCCAGATTCATCATACGCTGACCGAATAAAGGTATCGAAAAACCGTTGGCCGCAAGTAAATTGTACTTATGCTCTGGGTGCTTGTTGTTAGGGGACGCTGGGATGCCGCTGAAGTCCGCTCCCGCGTCGATGAGGAAAGTGATGGAAGATCATCGATCCTTAACATAAAACGGACGATTTGCTTGGCTATTAATTGATCCGTTTGTCGTGTTTGTAGGCAGTCTATTCGCTTTTCCTGAAGCAGAAGAGTCGTGCCTAAAGCAGGTAGTTTGACAGCGTCTAATTATTCCACCGGATTGACGGTGATACTAACATAATTCACATACGGTTTTGGTGTTATCTGACTGAGAACGCGCAGGGACAATGTTGTGTTTTCGTGCCAAACGAGACCTACTCGATGCAGGCACAGACAAATCGCAATGAACGTTAGCCAAAAGGTGGTCAGCACATGATAGTGGTACATGCCGCTTCCAAGCTTTCACTGCTGCAATCCTGCTGCATAGAAGAGCAATTTCCTTGTATTTAAGGCCAGAACTGCCTGATGCATGGGAGCAAATATGGGATTCGGTTTTCATTGGTGAGGATACACCACCGGTGCTATTGCACGTCTGCTGCAGGAAGCGTTCAAACGCAGCGCCTGCTTTAGTAGCTAATAATTTCAGGCGTGTATTTATTAACGTGAACAGAATTACCGGCAATATCTCTAGGAGGCGTGAAAACTATAGCTGCTTTATCCCTTCTTCACGCAAGCAGATTGGGTCAGCAATACACTGAAGTTCACGAAGCAACTCTGACGGCTGGCAATCCCCAGATTCAGGTTCAGATTCAGCTGGACTTCAACGAAAGGAAAAGCCCTTGTGGGTTTCTTCTTGAGCAAATCATTGAGCCAGAAAATGACAAGGTGCTAGTTCTTCATAGATCCAAAACGAAACACCCGAAACATACCCTGGTCAAATAATTACTGCCCACCTTCCCTGCCCTAGCAGTAGCTTACGTGAACTAAAGAAAATGTAGAAACTAAATGGAAGATAAAAGGGAATGAAGGTCATTAAAATAAAGGATAACACTAAATAGTGAAGAAAATGACAGAATAAGAGCTAAAAGTTTGAAGATGGATATGGTCAGGAGAAGGGAAGGTTTTCGTGTTGCCACCCAAGAGGGTCTAACTAACGCTCGACACACTTAACCGTAGGTTAACTGACTACACTTTCTGGAAGCGGTACCAGCGCTTGATAACTCTACGCGCTAACCAAGTTTCCGCCTTTAGCCAGTCAGAACGCGGCTTGTGTGGCTTCATAGGATGACTACGAAGATAAGGCAACCTAGCCGCGCTGAATAGCCTGCATAACTCCGGTATAACCTTCCCTGTTAAAATGCGGTACCTAAGGAGTGGGTCTCATCGAAGCCGTCGGTAGTGCATTGAATACATACCCAAGCTAAGTAGACGCTCGGGGTATGATTGCATCCGTAACCCCTAGACCAATTTGTCACCTACTATCAAAACCCTCTCAAGCTCCAGTTTGTTCCGAACAAGGCAGGGCTCGCGCGCCTAGACGCAGCATTCCAGATGGTGCCGGACGACCGCCAAGTACAGCTTCCCAAATAGGTCCGCAGTTAAGACCTTGAAATAACGGCGTATTAACCACAACATTCTGAAACCCCTATTGTGGCCTTCTTCCAATGGCCTGCAGAAGGCAAGGACGAGGAAGGGACGACACCTAGGTCTACCTGGTCGGAGACAAGGGGAGTACTACCCTACAAAGTACGTCGCTCAAAGGCGGGAATGTTGCTCCTATACAAAAGAACGGAACACAGCCTGATTACTGGACGGTAGCCACAAAGTAGGCAAGTCCCAGAATCAGTCCAGTGCATGCTGTATGGCCTTATAACCCCAAGAAATTTTACAACCTGCCGTAGCTTAAAGTCGTCGGCAAACAATAGGGATGCTACCGCAAGCTCTCCAGAGAGATCGTTTACGTAGATGGAGAACAGCATCGGTCCAAGGACCGAGCCCTGTGGTATACCGCTAAGGACAGCTGGCCCAAGGCAGAAGCTGTGACGCACACGTACGTACTGCTCTCTTCCCTGCAAAAACGCAGATACACAGTGAAGGGCGCGGCCAGATACGTCGTATGGGCCCAGTTTTTGGGATAGCCTCAAGTGCGGTATCTTTTAAGATGCTTTCGGGAGGTCTACGAAAAGCACATCCACTACGTGGCCATTGTTCAGTGCCTCGGCCCAAGCTTCCCGAGCAACCAACAAATTCGGCAGCCATGTAACCTCCTCCGGAATCCATGTTGTGTACTACTGGGTAGATTAAATCTATTCAGGTGATATTCCAACGAATCTCTCACCAGCTTTTCAAGCAGTTTGACCACGACGCTAGTCAGACTGACTGGCTCATAATTGGTTGACAGACCCTTGTCGCAATTTCTAAAGATAGGACAGATTATAGCCTCTTTCCATTCAGAAGGTAATGTACAGTTTTCTAGTGACTTCTCAAACACCATCGTCAGCTGTCCACTTAATTCCACTGCCAATGCATGCCGAAGCTTTTGGTAAATTGAAGCAGAGCAAGTTGCTTTGGAAGGGTTCAGTTTATGCAGCAGTTTAAGGGCTTGCCTTTCCACCGCAGTAAACTCAGCTAAATAAAACCCTCGGGTAATCTGGGGACAAGTTCCATGCTAGTCAACGCGGCTTCACGTACAATAGACCCTGCATTCTGCTCCCCAAATACACGAACCTTGAGACCATTGAGCTGTTCAAATCGAGAGCGTGCGGTGGGCCGCAACTCTTTTAACATCGCTTGCTACATCGTTTTCTACGTTGTTTCACCCGATGGGCAGAGTATAATGTCCTCAATCAGCGTCATGACCGACGAAGAAAGCCGCAGGACGAGCTGATTATACCTCGGACGGTCCACTCTAATGTCCATATTTTCTAGTTCGACATCGGATATCGTAAACCAAACCTCTCGGCAGTGTTCTATGAAACTTATAACAGCCAAGGTAAGCATGTGTACGCAGAGGAACGGCGCAGCTACCACTCTCAAAATGAGAGTTGAAAATATAAAGCATGAACAAAAACACGATAAAAGTGCTAAAATTACGCGAGCAACAAATGGATGTAGATATATAAAAGAGCACAAGGAAAAACTCGCGAAAAATAAAAAGGATGAAAAACAATTGAAGTCGGGCGTGCGGACCAGGGTCATCAATTGGTAGGACTAGTTAATATTAGTCCGAGACGGTGAGCGAAATTAAGCGCGGATATCGGGAGACATTTGGAGCTGCACCCAGCGGACTGTATTTACTGGGTTACAAGAAAACGCGGACGGATGAATCGAGACAAGAGCGAAAACTTGAGCACGGGAACTTACAAGGCGGTTGAGTGTCTAGCAGGTTGTAAGGAAGATTAAAACAAGAAGGCATAATGTGCAAGCGGTTTAAAATCAAATTGTGCACGAAAGCTGGCAGCTATCTTAGCGGGCACTACACTATTGGCTAACTGTCGCTTAACCTTGCAGTTGCCTGCCTCTATTGCTTTCGATCTTTTCCATTAATCCGCGATTCGCGTGTTAGTGACATTCCATTACTTAACTCACATCTACTGCTTGCATCCACGGTTTATTAACTTCGCTGTAAGCAGCCGACTAAGGTTCTATGGGTTTCAGTCAACTAACCTTGCACTTACCTTCTTCCATTGCTCTTCAGCTTTGCCATGAATTTGCGCACAGCATGCCACTGGTTTTCCATTATTTATTTTAGCTCCTCTATTCGCAGCTTGCAACCCTGTTAGACGTATACACCCGCATGATGCAGCGCAATATCTGGCCAGATATTGTAGTCCACTTACTGCCGCAGCAAACACAATCACGCGCTGTAATGAAACATCTACCTTCTCTAGGGGCTCTTATCTCTAACCTGGTGTAAGTTCTCTTCTTCCGGTCCACCAGAATGAAAACTGCAACTTGTGACGGTGTGCTGGAGTCAAGCAACTTTGGTCGTCCGCTTTTTATTTGCTTGAGCTTCGGATAAATATCTTGACAGTGAATGGCAGCTAAAACTTGCTGGCCTGCGGTCACCAAATCTTGCACTTACTTGCTTCCATTGCTCTTCAGGTTTGTCCTAAATCTGCGCACCACTTGCCACTGGATTTCTATTGCTTAACTCACCCTTCTACTCTCATCCCGCAACTAGGTTAGAATTAACCACCACGCACCATGCAGTTCCCTATCAGCTAATATCCTGAGGCTCACTTATTTCTATAAAAAATGCTAGTTATACCTTTTTCATTATGTGTTTACCTCTTGTAGCGCCTCCCTTGTCCAAAGTTTTGTTAGCTCTCTTTCTCTGCTTCACCAAAAGGACACCTATAATGCGCAAAGCAGCGCAGTAGCCGTGTGGATTCTGACGTTCTTTACCTGTCTAGTAGTTTCCATGGCTTACATTCTTTGCTTTAAAGCCGCTATACCCTCTTCAGCCTTTCTGTCACCTAACCTGCAAGTACCTGCCTCTACCGCTTTCAATCACTGTTATAATTCTGCTCGAAGCATGCCACTGGCATTCCATTAATTAACTCACCTTTATGTTTTACATCTCGCAAATTTGTTGAACAATGTATGCTCGCGGGATGCAGCGCTGTATCAAACCAAATACAGACGGTTAACTAATTCTACAGCAAAACATTTTCGTACCGCTGTTTAAAAGCGCCTAGCTAACCCTTCAGCTCGCACCCACAACTTAGCGACAGCTCTCTTCATATGCTCTCCCAGCGCGACACCATATTATCCAACACAACGTAGTCGCCATGCAGGTTCTGACGTTCACTTTTTATTCACTTGCTTTCGCCGTTTGTTATCTCGGCCGTAAGTGGCTGCTAAACTTGTTAGTGTTTATTGGCCACTTAATTCTGCGCCTATCTGCATAAATTGCTGTTGATCCTTACCACAAATTTGCGCTCAGCATGGTGCCTGCTTTCCCTTATTTTACTCATCCCTTATAAGCTCATGTTACTACCTTATTTGTTTTAATATCTTCGCGCAATGCTGCGCCGTAGCCCACAAATGTTGATGTATACGATGCCTTTCTACCGCATACTTTACTGTCCGCTCAAATGTCGTCGACATTATCTCTTATTCCTGTCATCCAAAACGTACCTACGACGCGTGACGCAGCGCTCTGGTCTTTCAACGTCCAATGCATTCTTTTTATTAATTAGATGCCCCAGCTTAGGACCCGCCATAAATGGCCGCTCAGCCTGCTACCCTTTCCCCACCGGAAATTCACTTACCCCCTTCATCGCATCTGGACTTTTCTCTAAATCTGCGCTCTGCTTGCTACTTGCTTTCCATTACCACCAAGCAGGGCTCAAGACTTGTGGCTACCAACGTCCGTTCTCGATTTATCCGTATCCACGGCCTAAATTGCCACTGCCCTTCCGCCACTTCACTTGCCTGTGTTACCTATAACTCGCAACGCTGTTAGACATAATAACCTCGTGCGACGTTGCGCCATAGCTGCAAACAGCTGCAGACGGTCGAACAACACCGCCTCCAAGCTCCACGTTTTAACGTCCATTATTCACACTAATTACGCGTTTATGTACTACATTTGACAAATCCACAATGCCTAGCGCTTCAACTTTCAGCTATTTGTTGCTTTCCATTCTTTTAGTTGCATTTTCGTGAAACCTTTCTTTGGCTTGAGTTTGTCGGTTGCGTCCCTTCCAACGTATTTACAGAGAATATTTCTAGAATTGATCAATTCTTCAACCACTGGGTGGTCCAAATGCTGGAGGCTGACACTTACCCACATACTACACACATCGCCTAACTGGACAGGATTAAAATCTAGTGCGGCCATAGGAGAAAGCATCATACACCAGAGAACGGAAAATGGATATCAGACGACTGCAGTTAACAGCGCAATAGATCAGCTTCAGGTCAACACAATTTCCTCGGAACAAATTCGTATATCACAATGCGTGATTATTGGCATTTTGGCATTTGCATTAAATATTTATTTCAACACAGTGTAAAACGCGTGGTAAAAATGTTAGCGTAACCTTATATCCTTCCTTGGAACTCACTCAGCTGCTCAATCCCTATTTCCAGACCAAAATTGTTTGCAGTTTGTCCGTTGTCGAGTCGCTTGTACATAATTGGTCATGCTTTGTTAGCGTGCGTTGTACAACATTGAGAATAGAAATTTGTTAATTAATAATGTCACAGGACAATATATCACGCTAACATGCTGACTGTTACCTTATATTATCCTTTTTGTTACGCCTTGGCACTTTCCTCCCAGCATATTTTGCCGCCACATCTCTTTTTGCGCATCCCCCGTTGTTTTGTACCATACACTCATATGACCCAGCGTACCGTTTAAGCACGGTTGACCTTGTTGTTTACTAGTTTTTTTCTAATTGGTCAACTCCAGTTTTTGATCTTCTCGTGGCTGAATTTTACTGCCATTGATAGCACACTGATCAGGTTCATACGGACGTGTTCAAACTAACCATCATGGGATTTCTTCAGTTTTACTTCTTCCTAATTTTACCATTCTACCATAAAGACCTGAACAATCACCGAAGTGCACTGTTAACAAGGCTAAGGAACCTCTGTACACTTGCACATAGTTGATCACGTCTTGCATATTCGAGAATAAGGCATATTTAATTATTTAATTATTGACCGTGAACGGCAAATTGGTGATGGGGCCATCGCACGCAGCTGGGTAAGGATTACAAGTCAGTCTGTCCACCGAAGGAAAGGATAAAACATACCGTCACACCCACGACTCGAACCTAAGCCGTACGGCTGGAAAACGAGCACGCAACCACTACACTATACTGTGAACTCCTAAAAGCTGTCCCACAACTACACAACCACCCCTCGTTTGTTGGTCGTGTAAACATTTGTTGGTCAGCTTTAAGCCAAGTGTACCATACTATACTCACCAACTTACGAGCCAAGTTTCCTGGTTAGTAACCCAGTCCGATCCAAGGTATCTTATATCGATTTAAGTGGTACTGGCCATGGCGTCTATGGCACATACCGGTAACGTTTCTGTTTTTCTAGCTTTACACATGTTTTGCCACCCATTGTTGCCTTTCTTATGACCCCCACTTTACTAATGTATACGTATTATAATTTTGCACTGTATTTTACATGCCCATAGCTATCTCACAAAGCACCGATACAAATGGATCCCTGGGAACTTCAGTTGATGCATCTAAATAAATAAATGATGTAAACTCAATTTATCAAGGCACAACAACCCAAGCATGAACTAAAGTTACAGACATATATGCTTTGTAAAAGACCTGTTGCTAGGTTTGTAATCAGCAGCGGCCGAAATTTGTATAGGTTAAGGAAATTAAAGAATTTATCAAGCGGAATAAATTCGTCAATGGATGACACTATTTTAGGTTTAAATGTGCGCAGTACAAACAGACGCGACACCGTAAGTGGAGTGAAAATGGTAGACGTAGACGGTGAGTAACTTTTCTTGTAGATGTCAAAGAAAGATTGATATATGACTAGTCGACTTGCCAGTATGTAGTTGCTGGCAGTGAAGTTATTAAGTTACGTCACTTCCGCAATATCACATTGTTGGTAAACAGACATTTATGGCTATTTATATGAAGGACGCCTGCCAGACGACAACCCACCACGTCCTGGAACCTAGTCATCGAATGGATTGAACAGTCATGTAAAAATGGCGCAGCCTCCTATCAACCATTTGTTTACTGCTGTTTGCAGTAGAAGGATTCCGCTGTTGGCGGTTCAGATAGCTCTGTCAGGGCCCGCCATAGCGGTTGAGGCCGGTCGAGCGGAGTGAATAATTGTGCAGGTAAGCTAAATTTCCAGATTATCTAAAGTCGTACATTCTCTGCTTTTGTATACAAGCTGGTGTGGTGGGAATTTGTGTCCAACTATCATCACCAAACACCAGTCGCTGTGTTTGGTGTAGTTAATTGGTTTTGGTTTATGGCTATGGTCCAGGTGAATCCTTGTTTTATTTCGTCTCACCTCAGACGGATGCAGTTCCTTAGTCCAATCGCGGAAAGAACTAAACTTCCCGACCTCAAAGTAGTGGGAAAGATAGGAACCGACTCAGTGGAGAGCAAAAAGGACAATCGTGGAACCCAGCAATATGAAAAGCCTACCCTAAGACATTTGGACTTTAGACAGAATGATGTACAAGGTGCAAAAGCTAGTATGCTGGAATCGATGCTTGATTATGTCACATAATGCATGGCCTAATGAGTAAAGCACTAAGATGTGCAGGAAGACCTGGAGCGTGTTTCCCATACTCCGTCAAAGAGAATTGTGGTGCCATAATCGCCGAGTCCGGTCTAGGATGGGGGTCAAAGAGAGTTGTCTTTTTGAGTATCCAGGTGAGTAAAGCTTTCAGCGTTCCTGTTGTCCGAATTTTTCAGGTTATCTATACTTTGTGGAGTGTGAAGGCATTGTGGCTAGCTTTCCACACGGAAAACCAGTCGTGGTGGTGAATGCAGTTGCATACTTTTAGAGTACAGCCAAGGTCCATATAGGTCTTTTTCGGTTATTACGTCCATCTCGGGCAAAAGCGCGATCATTTCTGGTAGGTTGCGGGATGTCCGTCTGTTCCAGAACCGCTC
The DNA here is from genome assembly GCA_944474145.2 of Dicrocoelium dendriticum. NCBI lineage: Eukaryota > Metazoa > Platyhelminthes > Trematoda > Plagiorchiida > Dicrocoeliidae > Dicrocoelium > Dicrocoelium dendriticum. The sequence goes on from OX104063.1 coordinate 277,057,337, forward strand.
ACTGATTTATCTGGCAGTATGTAACTGAAGTTTTCTGCTACTGGTATCTCGAAAGTTGTACAGTTCTACAAGCATACTGGTACAAAATGCTATCATCTAAAGTGAACTTCCTTTTCTGTTGTGCTGGATGCTGCGAGCAGGGATTGCAAAGCCAGGTTATCACCGATGCTGAAAATTCATCACCTACGCGAAGCTTGGCTGATGTTGCGAAGGCGCTAATTGAACAAGCCTTTGTTGGCTCGTTCAGTACCAAAGTGCATTTGACTTTGAGATCCCTAAAAGTTGCGGTTGTGGGCAATGCAGTGGACTGCACCACCGCTAACTGTCTAACGGCTGGTGTCTGGCACGCGGTTTTGGAGCCCCAAAACCTACCGGACACTCCAGATAGCATTGTTGTCTCTCACCCTTAACCCGAATGGTGTCATACTTGCTACGGCGTCGCTGTGGATGCAGTCTTTGTCACACGTAAACTTCTCCGACCGTTGTGCCAAGTAGAACCTACAGAATATGCTGAACGTCCCGGCTGTCTCTGACACAGCGCATTCTAACGAACTGTTAGTCTCTGCTTAATGCAGCGCAATGTCAACAGCCTCTGCTTACGTGAGCCAAAAGTAGAAGCAGACTAGAGCAGCCCGTAAACCTTCGGAGGGGTATGCAGACCTAGGAAACCGTACTACGCTGGCAACAGCGAGGTAACCTACGCAACGGTTGTTTCAAGGTTTGTTAAAGAGAGAGCGACAGTCGAACTGCCTGTGTTAAATACACCTGGTGTAAAGGTCGAATCCAAGACAAGTGGGGTAAACACACCCCGTCTTTGCGACTCTTTCACAAACAGTAGCGGTATCATCCGTAATGTTAATAAATCTGCGACTGCGCTCCCCGGAGAAAGCATGTTAGATGACCCCAAGTGGCTCAAACTGTTGTCGACCAAGCTGCTTCCACCTGGCTTCTTTGGTGACAATGGCAGAAATCTGACCAGGTTATGGAACGCTGCTCTGTGTACGGCAGACCCGCGACCTTGACTGTTTCGCTGGATCTATCCTACCCAGGAGGTAAGCAAATCATTACTGCTTTTAGCATAACAACATAAGGGCACTGGCGTCAGCCTTCACCCAGCCCATTCACTGTAAGATGGGTTAAAGTTGAAAAATGCTACCAACGGCAGCAAAAGTAGGCAGGCTGCTAGTGGGCTAGGCCTCTGTCCAGTGGGGTTTCTCCGGGTAGCATAAACAAATGTAAATGAGGAATTTTTCGTTATGTGAGGCCCAAACTTGGTACGAAGCTGTACAATGAGTATACATAGGCACACAAAGGCGTTGATCTGTAAAACCTTTGTGCAAGCCTGCTTAAGCACATGAAGCTGACGAAGACGCCCAAGCAGCGATGAGATTTAAAGTTTTTAACGAGTAGTTACGTTTTGCTAGCATAGGAAACAACTCAGCCTAAAGTGACGGAACACATACGATGCTATACGAGTCGCTTCTTTGACTACCGCCCTCTCATTTACTTGGCAATACCGAGGTCATGCGTTGCAGTACGAGGCATTGCTTCGGAATAAATGAGTCAAGTGATGCCCTTAGCTGCAAACAAACGTTTTGAAGTGAACGCACGAAAACCTACATCCATGCAGTGCGCTCCTGGCCTAACGTCTAGTGACGCCATGCAATGTAATGTAGCTGGCAGATACCTTGCCGTTTGACGCAATAAGTGACACAGTTGCTGATTTAAGTATGCACCGGGTTGCAGATACTTAAATCGCCACAGGTAACAAAAGTTAGGGTTTTCAATGCTGTGCAATGACAACCCAAATACTTACCGCACCCGCTCTGTTACTGTGATGCTGGTGGTCCAACTAAGGCTAGGATGCGAGAACAAATTTACCTGCCGCCTGTCATTCAAATATTATGCACGTTCCAAAAGTGTATCATCCTTCTTTTGAGGCTTACAAGTGCCTTACGTACTGGCAACAACGGAGATCACACAACTGATCTATGATCGGAAAGCATATCTATCGCTATCAGGTAAATGAAATTAGCAAATTGAGCTTGAGTAGTCAAGTTATTCATTGGTACAAAGATATTTACGAAGAGTGCTTTGGTATTACACTGAAAGTGACATCAAGGTCCACCGCTTGGTTCGACTGCAAAGGCATGTTATGTGTGTAACGTAAACGAAGGTAATTATAGGTGTTTGTGCGGCGGTTGATTCGGAAGACGTCCGCCGGCCTAAACTGCTGCGGTGCTGTGCAGCCATTTGCAAACGTCTTTAGCGCCTTCATTCGCGGTAAAGCCGGTCGCAGCGCATTTATTGGCTATTGTATCTGGGCAAGTTAAAGTGCGGTTGCGTAACGTATGTAATAGGACAGTTTATGTCGGTGTCTTCTTAAACGTGATAACGTTATTAACGCCACCGAATTTCGGCTCTTTTATCACTGCATTTTCAAGCAAGCAACGCACGCTTTGTGACAAGACTGCAGCAACCGTAGACTGCAGCTCCCCTGTCTAAAGGAACCATAAGCGATTTTGGCTTACGGTAGCTTACCATTTCTTAGCCAACTGCTTCGTCTAGCATTGGGCCTTCCAGCTGCATGAAATCCAGTATATTTTACACGGACATTGAACATAAATAAATAAAAGAATGAAAAAGTAAATAAACATAAATAAATATTAAGTTTATTCGCAACAAAGCGAGACACTTCTTTTGGGCGTGAGCAGCATATTGCAACATTGTACATAATAGCATGGTGACAGCACCAAGAGCGTGAGTAGTGCAGATGGGGTTAGAAGTGTGGGTCCATCTGGCCCAAAGGTTGTACGAATTTTATGTCCACAGACTCTAAGATGTAGAGATAATAAGCTGATCACTAGGGTGGAGTAGGTTGATGAGGAACTAGTCCGATGAGGTTGTGTATACATTGCAGGCCAGGTGAGTGAAGCATGAGCAAAAGGATGCAAACCTAGTTAAGCACAGTGGCATGTTACGGACCAAATAGATAGGCGTGTTCTTACGAGAGCAGATATATGTACAGAATTTGTAAATGTTGTACCGGTAAACTTACCAACGTGTGTTTGGAGTGATGACGGTATTGCGTAGCGAGTCAGATCCACCACGTCGCTGTGTTATTTAACAAATATTTGTGGCCGTTTGTAGGGCATACGCTTGCCAGCCATAGACTCATCAAGTCCTGGAACACTGCCGGCTGGTGATTAGACATTGAATTGCTTGCAACTGACGGATTACACTCGCCGAACTTTGCAGTCACGTTTCGCAAACTTGGTGCCCATGGTTGTGGAGCCTCCTTCGGAGTCAAACGCAATTGGTCGGAGCTGTTAAAGTCGGACGACTCAGGTGACCTGTATTAAGTTGCATAGTTTTGGGGGTTCCTTTAGTGTGTCAGGATTGCGAACTGCGGATGCTTTCGTTGTTCCGTGTTGACTCCGTGTCCAGGTGAGCGTCGCCGTTATGTCCTCAGAGGTATTCCGTGCAGGTAATGTTATCCTTTAGAACAAGAGAGAAAAGAATGGGGTAGAAGAGCAGCATCTGATGCTTTCATGTGCGACATAGTATAAGATATGCGTCGCGTCCTTGCTGTTATCGCGTCGACCCCGATTTACATCCGTCTAAGGGAAATGGCAGTTGAGTGTTAATGGCGTTTTAAATATTTGACGGATTAACGGCTGTGTGTATGGTTCTGCCAAGGGTGTCTACGCTGCGTTACAGCATAGCTTAGCCGAATTTGTTATAAGGTGATGGACTGCTGGTCCCTGCAACAACTCTTCCTGAAACGGTACTCAGCGTTGCAGATCGGCTGGTTGCCGCCTGTAGATTTAGAATGACCGCAAAGGCACTGTGTATCTTACAAGCTGCAATGGACTTGGATATGGCTACAAAGAAGCTGTTGGGCACAGGGCACTTAATTTCCTTGGTTAATCAATCATTGTTATCACAAGTCGCAGGTTTACTGTTGGAAGTTCCTGATACGTATTCAAGTTGCATTGTCGGCGATGGTTTCGCTAAATAGTTTAGGGATTAAGCGGGGTAGCGCCGTAGGTAACTGGTGCGGGCTCTAGGCGGCTTGTTTTTAAAACATCATGGCGTTCAGTTTTATGTGCTGTGCTTGACGACTAATGGAAAGCGCTTCTGTATTATTAAGTGATATTAGATAAATGTTTGGCGAACTGGTCATTGGCATAGTGTGTTTGGTATTTTTACCGGTGCAACTTTGCTTCCATACACATAATCCGCGCGGTGAACATCCTCAAAATCACCTAGACCTAGGAAGCGGATGGGGCTTATCCGTGAGGTGGGTGAACTACACTGCAGCCAGTAGGCAACCTTGGCGTGGCATGCGGTGCGGCAATACGGCTGCCTGGTACTTAAAGCGAAAGACCTTAGGTGGTAGTGCTTGCGTTCCATCCGCAAGGAGTCATCTACTGCTGATAGTTTCCAATTGTGGGAAGTCATCAAACTTGTTAGCTGCAACGTTAAATTTTGGTGCAGACATTATGCTACGAAGAAACATAATCAATGGAGTGCTGATTAATGGTTTCTAGGAAATGGCTAGGCTTTGTTGAAACTGGAGGCTAAGTAATCTTTTTCCATGTAGGAAGTTGTGCCGGTGCCCGGACGTCCATTGCAGGTAGCTAGATTGGCAAGAAAGCTTTATCGGTACAGAGCAGATTGTCTGTTTCCTTATCTAAAAAAGCTAAACCACTACATGCTGTTAGCCTGGGGGAGCAAAATACGCACAGCACGCAGCTTTACTATGTGCTGGTGCACAAACGCAAAGCAACACAGAACTAATCTCAACTATCCACGGCGGATGCCTAGGCGTATAACGGAATGTTATTAATTGGCACTTTACACAAGCATACCAGGGAATTTTCAAATCGCTACACAGGTATCCCGCAGAATAGGCTGTGTAAGCGATCCTTTGGTCTAAGTGAAGACGGTCCGGCTAAGGTCCAAATTCTGCGAGACTACGTTTTGTAACCTGCCGCAGCTGCTGAAGCAGACCCATGCAATCAGGTCCTAGCGGATTCTCAGCGGCGTTTTCTCTACTGGGTCGAACCGCGAAGGCAGTTTGGGAACTTCCTAAGCGTCCAAGTGCCGGGTAGATCGAAGAGTTTTCAAGGCTTTTAGGTAAGGTGCTGGAGTATATCGAAATGTGGAACCAAAGGTCAACTAACCAGTCTACTGCCTATGAAAAATTGTGGAACGTAGTTTAAGTGTACAGCCGTTTACAAAAGGTTGTACGGAGCAAAATTGGCATGCTGCTTTCGCATTTCCAAAACGTTGTGTTGCTTTTGTTGACGTCAAAGTGTTTTAGACCATCACTGTTCCAAGCGTAACCAAGAAGTATAGTTATACAAGTCTGCAGACGTTGAACCGGTAGCCTTTTACACATATCTAGCGAGCGAAATATAATGTATGCTGAACCAACTTTTTAACCTACACACATACTTAGAATGTCTTTCTTAAGGCAAGGCTTATTTTGTGGTCTTATTCAGTAGAACTATAAACATGCAGTTTTGTAGATAGCATACAGTGGTTATAGAAGCTCTAAAATTAGTAAAGGTAATGCAGGTGATATGCGGTATTACCTAATGACCGTTATATGCGGTAACAATCATGTGTGGCTATTTGCCAACCATAATGACGTTATCCAGCATATAAGAGGAGAAGGCGGTGCTATGTAAACAAAAGCTTAATTTTTGTGTTATGTAGTGGTAGCAGTTAGAGGCCAGATTTTGACCTAAGGTTACCTTTACACGCCTGCCACCGCAACCCAATGAACCGCAGCAGAGCATGAGGCACAAAATTCAGAGGGCTACGTATGCTACCCTTTAGAAGCTTAAGTAGGACTCAAAAGGAATGCGGAGAAGCCATTTGGAGTACCATGTTCCTGCGCATCTTGCGCCAGATGGAATAGGAAGTGTAGCTTAAATGACATGTCATCTGAGCCGTATAGAATTGAGTTGTTCCAAGAAAAAGCCTTAAAACGCTATGCGAGAACCTGTTACACATTCTGAACAGTAGGGGATGGAAAGGAAATCAACATGCAGATGAAGGTCAAAAAATCGCGGTGGCTAGCACGTGGCAGAATGTTTCCTATTAACGGTGGTCCTGCATACAAAAACCAGGTGTGACTCGGGTGCTTTCACCAAGGGATATTTCGCAATTGCTCTTGAATTACTTGGTTTCGCTCCTTCTTTTTTACAAGAGCATCCTTATATCCAGGTACCTGCAGCTTTTCTTATATTCTATCTTGCAGAATTTGCCTGACCACGGAGACAAGTATACACATTTATTACTTAAGTTTGAAGGAATTCTGAGACTAGTTTGTGAACTAATAATTCGTAACGATCCCACATTAGACAAAAGAATAGCATTTTTCCGTGTTTTGAACGTATTCAACCACATGAAGCGACCGCATTCACAAATATTATGACAAGTCCAGCTCGCATAACTAGACACGGTCTGCGCAAACGAACATTTGGTAACAGAAGAAGACGTCAGCTTCAATTAACGATAGGTGTACGCCCCGCAACACCCGTCAATAGGCCCGGCGACGGGTTTGCATTTAGGATCGATTTATACAAATCGTGCCGGATCATTACCAAGCCAAACGGTCAACCACCAAATAAAATTTGCCCTTAATCGAACGCAAATCACAGTGCAAAACTGGTCTGTTGAATGCATCGCGGACTTGCACTATTCTTTAATATAACCAACAGATAGGTTCCCGGACGTGGTGGAATTTTGCCGGGCAAGCTTCCTTGGAATAAAAGGAAACAAATGTCTGCTTAAAAACATTGCAAAGCAGCGGATGTGGCTTGCAAGTGAATAAAGTGACAGGTCCAAATTGCAAGCTGACGCGGTCAGCTGACTTATATGTGCAACCTGTGCAACCAGTTGTGCCATGGCGGATGTTTTGTTGGAGCACCGAAATTTCGAGCTTTTAAGGAACAAAACTTACACCAAAATCTTACTTTGGATCCTTGCTGAATTATTGCTACGTGATGAAGTCCCGCTGAACTTACATAGTGTCACAACTGTATTGTCTGCTTTGTCGTGCCACCGCACCATCTTGTTCCTGGGTCGAGGTCTTGCCTGACAAAATGCTCAACCGTATGAACTACGAAATGTTATTTAAAACTTCATTGAAACCAAGAGTTAGTGCTTCAAAGCAGCTACCCCTTTGTGCATGTTTACTTGCGGGTTCAATAGTTTGTCATGTTTTACCGTGAATATACCAATTACTTTTATTCGTTTGTACTTCCACCTCGACGTAGAAATCACGGGGTCATAAATTCCACTTGGTCTCAGCTAATTCATTTGAACCTGTGAAGTCGTCCAAAGCCAAGCGGGAAGCTTTTACACAACGTCATGCGTCTCCTTACCCCTAGAGAGATTGCAAGCATATGATCGGCTAAAATTTGGAATACCATGTCAATTAATAAATAAATAAACGTTAACCATTGGCTACATTTGTGCGCACAGCTTGATTTATCTGTGCGCAGACGACCGTCCGTGCAGGGAATGTCGGTATATCCCAGACATTCGTCTTTCTCTGAACATACTTGTTCCAACTCCCATACCCATTAGGAGCTTTGATGCGCTTAACGTAAGTTCGTGCCTTGCGTCGAACAGTACGGCAGATGCACATACAACGTTTGGTGCAGAGCGGTGAAAGAAGGACGCCAGTACACAATAAGCTTATGGGATCTCTTATAAGTGGCGACAAAACTGGTGCACATTTGCATGTTTAGTTGGTTCCGGGTACAAACCAGTCGTTAACGGGTTTAACATTAAGGGAGCGGTGGACCAACACCAACTTGGCCCAAAATGCATGCTTAGAAAACTGAATTGCATGAGCCCAACCACATGCGACGGTATATGAACCTCCGCGGAAGCAGGGATGTTCATCCGTCTGTAAGCCACGCTCAGGCCGTTTGCAATACTCATGTTTCCTTTTGTACCGTGTGCGAAATAAATAACTAAATATGTTATTCTTGCAATCATCGTAGCACACCAAACCAAGCAGGATCAAGATTTACAAGCAATTAGTTTGCACAACAGACACGTGACAATGCATGTAATTGGCTATAGCCGAACCTTGTACAATTTGCAGAAACAAAAGAAGTATTCATGAGGAAAATTGTCGTCAGTTAGTGCCGATACACTGGATCCAAGTTTGTCTAGGAAACGGAAAACCCACAGCAGGTAAACTGGTGACAGCATGCGAAGTCTGAGAACAACTTCTTTGTATTTCCTGAGCGAATATTGCAAAATGTTTAGTCAACACGCCAGCTTTACTGTAAAAGTTGACTATATTCAGTGACGAATCACATCCGCCTCGCTGCACTGTTTAACAACGGATTTCTGTAGATTTATATGAAAAGACTCCTTGCCAGGCGAAAATTCACTACTTCATGGGAAACTGTGGTTGATTCTGTTAAGCTTTCGTGTAACAACAGCAAAGCCTCTTAAAACACATTTGTACACTCATTCATTTGCGAACCAATGACGCCTTTATTGATTGAGCTAAGAGATTAGTCGGGGCCCGCCATAGAAGTTGAGGGAAGTCAAGCACGAAGAATAGTTTTGCGAGCCTTTCGGGATCTGCATAAAATATACCTTTGCAGGTACTTAAAATTTTTGAGGTATCTGGCGTTTGAAGTCTCTGTATAGTTGCTAATGTATTAAGAATTCTTGTTCAACTATCTTGCTTATGTCATTCCATCAAAACTGACACTTCTCCTTCAAAAGAATTAGAACGTATGGGCTGATTGGTAAGGCTTTTGTTATCCATGGGCAAAGACTGTAGGGAATCTTCATCAAGGTTTTCATGCTCAACCAGGGAAGCCGTTTGTAGCAGTCTGGAGATTCCCCGGTTTGCTTGTGTAAAATTCTAACCAAAATTCTTTAATTGTACACTTAGGCAACCGGTGTGGTTTGTTGAACTGCTTGCTGAGTTCGAATGCTTTACTTGCTCATCGCCATTTTTGCTTGGTGCTCGCTTCGGTTGCAACGCGCAACTGCTCTGTGTGCTGTGTTTGCTCCGTTTCCTTAGCTAAAGCGTACACGGTGTCGTTCGTTTATAGCTAGCTAACAGGGAATCTTTTGCTGAACCAATAAAAGTTTCCCTGCAACTCGATCTGTCTTCTGGAATCGCTTTCTGGGCTCCCGGAATAGGCAACCCTCTAAATTGGTGACCCCGACGTGACCGGAACAATCTCAACGCCGGATATTTCGAACTTTTCTCCGGTGAGTTCGTTCCATTTATTTTTCATATTTTCCGGTTTTATTTTTGCATACGGTAGCCTATTTTTTCGCGTCATTTTTTCAAATCATGGAATCTGTAGACCATAAGGTAGAGTCTATACTTAGCGTTGTATCTCTCTCCGTTCCACCTTTTTGGGACATGGATCCTGTTTTGTGGTTCGCTCATCTGGAGGCTGAGTTTTATAACCACAGAATCACTTCCGACTACGCGAAGTATTGCAAGCTCCTGTCCTATCTCCCCAAGGAGATATCAACGCAGGTTCGTGACGTTATCATTTCTCAGACCGATAATCGCTATGAGGCTCTGAAGGAGGCCACGATTATGCGTGTTTTGCCCTCTGAGGAAGTTCGCCTGCAACAGCTTTTCAGGGATCTGCAATTGGGCGACAAACTGCCCTCAACCCTGCTACGCGAGATGCAGCAACTCCTTGGTTCATCAACCATGGACGAGACTTTACTTTGCGAACTATGGCTACAGCGGCTACCGGAAAATACACAAGCAAACCGGGGAATCTCCAGACTGCTACACGTTCCACCATGATACATGATGTAGTTGCCTAGACCGGCATGTGACGGTACGCGTGGAGCCACACTAGAAATGGAAACAAGCTCATAAAACGTAATGTTTAAATAGGATACAAGTGACGGGTGCTGCTCTTTACTTCTACGTAATCGATGGATTCGCTTCCTTGAACTGTGTTCAGTAAGTAAGGTCTGGATTAGTGTGGACAACTTTCTCCCACAACAAAAGTGTTATGAAAACAATGGACTACAGTAAGAACAATGTACAAGAGCACAAAAGCAGAGAAAGCAATTGAGTTGTGTGAGGGAGCAACCTAAAGCTGGAGTAAAAGCAGTTAAAGGAGATCGTACAACAAAATGAAGTCAGTCGAAGAATACAAACAACAGCCCTGGTTTTCCTAACAAGCCACAACCGAGTATCTCGTTTTGAAGATACTTGATATACTATGCCATGGCACAGTGCACCATTTAAGCGAAAACATTTTTCAGGTTAAGCTAATGTGCTATATATCGTATGCAAAATAAGGCGCAATGTCCGTGACGAGGCTAGCCAAATATTTGCAACCGGAATGCTTCAACGTTGACAAAGAAAAACGAAGCTTATACAAATTTTGACACACCTGCATGCTCGTCGCGTGTTAGCCGGTGATCATCCGGAAGTTATTTTCCGCCCTAGCAGAGCACATTCTGATAGTGCACGACCTTCAAATGATCGTGCCAAATTGCTTGAAGTGGTACTTAGCAACGTGCAAAACCTAAGGAATAAAGTGCATGCTTTGGGTCTACTGGTTGAAAAATCTCGTCCCGACCTACCTGCTCTGACTTCAACTTGGTTGTCTCCGAATAACACTAACAATGAAGTATATTTACCTAACTGCGCGCTGGGTAGAACTAGTCTCTTTGTTGGTCGGAAAGCCAGAAGCGTTGTACTCTAGGTGAGCTGTCCACTGGATGGTTTGAGAACATGCTTAGTAAACTTGAGGTACCCGTAAAAGTTAATTATTCTGTAAGAACCATAAGTATGGTTTTCTTGTGTATAAGGAAAGTAGACGGTTAGCTTGTTCAAACATTGCTCATGTTGGTTTAAGCAGCACACGCAAAACCGTTTTGCGGCCCATCGGACGCGACCTGTATGACGGTATCAGCTAAACATAAACGATATTTGTCGTTCTTTTAAACCATGTGTTTCTGTTCTTTTCTCTTTGTCTTTCTACGTCGCCAGTGTGAATGCCGTGGAGGCTGAAATCAAACATCAGCAGGCTGCCTGAATGCGTTTCTGTATTTGTACAATGCCTTATTCCATTGTTGCGTTTATAGTGACCTTCAAATTCCCTCTGTAAATTACCCTACGTCGTAGTACACAATGCCGGGTCTTTCTCTCCTCTTCTCCCTTGCGCCGCAAACCGCGTGGATCTTTTATGTTCGTACAACGTGGGTTCGTAAGCGTTCTCTGCTAGTTGCTTCAGACAGACCGTACTGCCGGACTTACGTTACACGTACTAGTGACGCTCGTCCTTGGTCGCGACCCACGTCCCTAGCAGTAACCCATGACTAATGGGATGGCAGAATACTGCTGGAAATAGACGTTCCCCGAAGCAGTTGTATCTTCAACGTAGGATATATGATAGGAACAAAAGTTAAAGCTGAAATAAATAAAATGTTAGTTAAGATAATGAGAACACATTAATAAATATATAAGCTGAAATAATTGTTAGAAACAAATCAACGTTAACAATCATTATAGTGAAAATCTCTGCCCACTCAAGTGTAGATGCAAGTAGTTATAAAATATTGTTTGTCTATATAAATAAATAAATATACTAAAATAATAAGGTTAAAGCAATGTTAACACAACTCCTTGCTGACATATGTCAAACATTGTTAGCAACGGATAAACTTTAACATGGGAAGTGTATAATATTAAATATCTATAAACATTTACATCGGCAAGTTTAGATATAAGCGTTTATCTTGTGTTATTTCATTTACATCCCTGAGATATTGTGCTTATACTGCAATATGAAGTGTATTCTGGTGTAGAAACACGAAGTGCAACGTTGATTTTGTAGTCGCTTATTCCTTTGTAGAAGCAAGTGGAGTCAGTCCAACGTCAAACTGCCGGCCCACCCAGCACAATGAATTGCCTTCCATCTGAATTAACAACGAGCCTGCACCATTGGGACTCCGGATTGAGTGGTGGCAAATTCGTGGGCGTTGAGCAAACCGTGGTCATAGCAAATGAGACAAATTTTTGGACCAAGCAGTGTCCGACACCACCCACGCTTGACCTTGGCACAGCTGATAAAGTTAACCAGTCAAGCTGCAGTTCTACAGTATACCAGAGCGTGGGCCGTACGCATGCTTTCACCCACTGAAACACGTAACCTATCGCGTTACGTTACTTATCTGATACGGCCTGAACCCTACACCGTAAATAATTGCCGATGCAACAAAATTGGGAAGGCAAATGTTAGTAACGTAGCCACAAGCTACTACCCACGTTTTGCTTGAGCCGAGCAGAAGATACACTGGACTTAAGTAACAGGGCTATATTTGTACAAATCTGTGAAATGTCCATGAGTTAGAAAGCTAAATCTAAAGTTTATACCTCCGTATTGAGCTGCATCTGCAGTGTACTCATAGAGCGGCTTGTAGACAAAGCGCGAAATCACCTGAAGCTGATTGAGTCTCAGGCACAATATCATATTAAGCGTATATCAGAGCCCCGTTGTTCAGCAAAGTTTGCTACATGTTGTCGCATTGCAAAGCGTGATTCCGCTGCCGAGATGCTCCTGAAATTGTTTGGTTATAGATTGAAGTGGGACCACCGGATAGGCTATAGCCACGTTGCTACAACTATATGTTAATCTGAGGTAACATATGCATTTGCCATGCCTTTTCGTCTGCCAGTGAAGTTACGACCCGTCGCACATGGCTCAATAACATAAGTAGCTGACTCGCTAGAGTAAGTTCGTGGGTTCAAATCCAGCAGGATTCGGCGGGTGCGCGATATTGAAGGGTCCCAATAGGACGCAACGGCCGTCTTGGTGTGCCATTGTTGGAAAGGGAAACACCCAGTTCTATCCATTCCTAACCGGTATATTTTTTCTATTCTTGTAAAAGCAACAAGTAGGCTTGCTGAATCTAGCAGCAAAGCTTGCCTTAATGAATTGTCAGTTAAATTACACGTAGAAAACATGAGCACGGTTGACGACTTCCCCAACTATCAAATAGAATGCCCGCTCGCTTTCCCACAACACGCTTCCATAGAGAAATATCCATTACAGATACGGTGACTAACCAATTTTAATGACAGATAGCGGCAATGGTGCACCTCTTTGACAATAAACCGGTCACTCTAAACCGTGCCGGTGTAGTATTCCTCCCGTATTGGATTAAAAAGCCTTCGGTGTCCGATTTGTACAAGCAATTGAACCAGAATTGTCAGGAAATTATCGTGGGTATTCATTCTTTAAGTAGAAATGAAAGCATCAATGGCCGCCTGTAATACAACAATCTCCTTACCTTATGCATAGTATTCTTAGCCTGGTCTAGCATTCCAGCATCAGCCATGTCCAAACGCTACGCTGGGTGGTAAAACACCGTTAGAGCTACAACCCAAAATTATTACCTCCTGGACAGCTGGATTCTTAACCGTCTAGTAAAAGGCCAATGCAGGTGGCGGCAGTCAAAACTAACATTCTAATGGGCTTGGGTTCGTTGCCTGCTAAGTATACCTAAAGAGATGCAATAAGATCGAAAAGTAGCATAGTAGTGCAGCGGTTCCGGGCGGGTAACGCCAAATTTATATTTGGCTAGTTTGGTCTAGACGTCATAACCTCTCCGCTTTATTCCCTGGCGACAAATGGAAGAAGGTCACAAGCACAGGTATCCGCATTTTGTGGTTATTACGACGTCCCTTCGGAGCATTGACGGGCGGCACACATAAGATGAGGTTCTTGACTTTCCTTTGGTCCCATCCGTAATACTACGTCCAGGCTTGTCCGACCTGCCTCCCCCGGGAAAAAATGGGGCTAGAGAGGGTGAATATAAGTGCATACTAGGTTAGTCGAAGGAACATGAAGACGGACGTACCCAGAGCGTCTACTTATAAATAAATAAATATATAGTTTATTCCCAGTTTCATAGAGACACAACAACTCAGGCATGATCAAGATTTAAAAACAGATGTGTATCACGAAGATACATTGGGTTCCATCGTGTATAGTCTAAACGGTGTCGGGAAGAGTTGATATATGAGTCTAGTCGACTTGTCAGTATGTAGTTGTGGGCAGTGACTTTATTAAGAGTCGAGTCGCATCCGCCACGTCGCAGCGTTGTTAAACAGACATTTGTGGCTTTTTATAGGGAGAACGCTTGCCAGGTGAAAACCCACCACGTCCTGCAACACTGCCGTAAAGCATTTTGAACATTAATATTGAACTAGCAAAGCCGTTTGACGACTGGTTTTACCTTCGGTTTTTCGCAGAGTACTGGCTTCTAATTTCCTCTGTTAGTTGAACAGGTAATTTAATCGGGGTCGCCATGATTTTTGAGGTTGGTGGAGGAGAGGGACATCGCGATTATTCTTCTTGTTGTATATTCAGGTGAGCAAAAGTTCAACTGTTTCGCTGTCCAGATATTTCAGATGTATAATGTATGGGAGTATGAGGATATGTCCAGTTCTCCATACTGGACGAGGGTTATGTTGATTATAGTTCGATCTTATCGGAGTTCTAACATGCTCCATGTAAGTCCATGTGGGTTGTTTCGTCCGTCTTGGGCCAAAACTGTTCATCAGTCCAATCCCAGATTTCCAATACATACGAGGCACCACCGAAAACTAAGAAGGGACCTAATTCTAACCTACTCTATCTTAACCGGAAAGGCTGGTCCAGCTTTGGCTTGGCACATCAGGCCTGCTAATTTGTCTGTTCTACGCAGTCCTTTAAAGCTGGTCAAACTACGGTCCTTTCGGATTAAGCAGCCATCCGGCTGTCACGCCGAGCCATCGAGCACTGGAACTTGCTACCGGTAAGTGTTTGCAGGGAACCTACAGTTAAAAGAGTTGAGCGGCAACTAAAAGATACATTACACTTTTCCTGCGTCACTCACAGCTTCATACTACGGTGTCCTTTTCTTTACATATCTTCATGCTATGGTAAAACATTTTTAGTTCAAGTGCACTTTCTTATTCCTTAACCTCGATTTCCTTTTCTAACCTTTGCTATCTTTACTTGATTGTTTCAGCAAAGACATTTAAGGAGGGGAACGTGCGTATTAACTGGTTGGCCAGGTGCGACAGTGGTGTGCTGTTTTAGATCCATCAAGGACTCTGAACACTTCATAAACTCCCGACAGAACGATCCTCTAGTGATGGAACAGTCAAGGGATCCTCCTGTCTTTTCCGTCCCAAACGACCTTGAACTTAAACTTAAAGCACCTAAGAAGGCACGGAAGAAAGTAGAAGGAAGTGCCAGAAAAAAATTGGGGGAGCTTAAGAGCAAGCAACCATCATCCACTTCACAGCTAGTAACCTGCTACAGTGACGCCCGCGGACAGGATACAGAATCACCACGAGGTCGCTCATGGACCTGCTACAATGGCAACCTGCACGCATTATGACAAAGGATCGCAGGTCTAGCATGTGCCATTAATCAGAGTGTAGTTACTACGAGGTTTGCCGCACTTTAGGCAAAATGCGAATAAATATTGTTTATAAATAATTTCCTCAGATGAGTTATTAATTCCGTACCAAAAAATGGCGGCTAAAGCAAGGTTACGCTATGTATAAACACGATTATTCGTGGTGCCGTGCTGAGTGCGAAGGGCCGCTACACTTACCGCACAGCCAGCACGGCAAAGCTCTCTTACTCTGAATTAACCGCAATCGCATACGACTAGGACTCCAACGTGTGCGGTGAGGAATTCGTGTATGTTAATCAAACTGTGGTTAAACGTCTGAATGATATGGCTACAACAGCCACTGATACATTCTTTTCCGGCGCCGCTATCTATGCTTAGCAACAGCTTGTCCCTATAGCATAAATTACACCTTGCGGATATCCGGACCTCGGTAGGAGTCGCTCCTTTTTACAATGTTCATTCTATTGGATTGATTGCGTCACAGCTCAGCTGGCTTGTTGACCTATTATGTGCCACCGTGGGATCCACCAGTGACTGACAGCCTAATCCGAACGCTACTGCTGGTCAGTCTTTTCTCTCCTAGCGCGCCGTTATGTGTCATTCGTCCTACTCGCCTCAACTCCCCTTGACAGCAGCTGGTCATTGTTGGCTCCATGTAGCTTGCAAGGAGCCACTCCCTGACACTCCAACCTTCATTTTCTTCTGCTGTCTGTCTCTTTAACCTTCGCTCGCATGTTGATTTCTTCATCAAAAATGAAGGTATCCAATAGTAGTCAAACGTCTTAATGATGTGGCTGCACCAACCACTGGTACATTCTTTTCTAGAGCCAATACCTCTACTTATCAGAAGCTAGTCGCCATAGCTTCCATTTAACTTTGCGGATATCCGGAGCTCGCTCCCTCCCTACAATGTTCATTCTTTCGGATTGTTTGAGTCACAGCTCAGCTGGTTTGTTGACCTATTATGTGCCACCGTAGGATCCACTACTAACTGAAGTTTTAATCCGAACTCTATTGCTGGCCATTCACCTTTCTCCTAGCGCGCCGTTATCCGTCGTTCATCTTACTTGCGTCAAATTCTCTTGGCAGTAGCCGGTCAATGTTGGCTCCATGTAGCTTGTAAGGAGCCACTCCCTGACTCTCTAGCCTTCATTTTCCTCTGATCTGTCTCTCTAAGCTTCGCTTGCATGTTGGTTTCTTCATCGAAACTGTTGGTATCCAGTAATTGTCAAACGTCTTCATGACATGGCTACACCAGCCACTGATACCTTCCTTTCTAGCGCCACTATCTATGCTTGGCATCAGCTAGTCCCCATAGCTTAAATTACACCTTGCGGATATCCGGACCTCGGTAGGAGTCGCTCCTTTTTTACAATGTTCATTCCATTGGATTGCTTGCGTCACAGCTCAGCTGGTTTGTTGACCTATTATGTGTCACCGTAAGATTCACCAGTAACTGAAGGCTTAATCCGAACTCCATTGCTGGTCACTCTTCTATCTCCTAGCGCGCCGCTATGTGTCATTCGTCCTTCTCGCCTCAACGCTTCTTGATAGCAGCTAGTCATTGTTGGCCCCATGTAGCTTGCAAGGAGCCACTCCCTGACTCTCCAGCCTTCATTTCCCTCTGACCTCTGCCCCTTTAACCTTCGATTCCATGTTGATTTCCTCAACGAAAATGTAGGTATCCAATAGTAGTCAAAGGTCTTAATAATGTGGCTGCACCAGCCACTGAGACATTCTTTCCTAGAGCCACTATCTCTATTTAGCAACAGCTGGTCGCCCTAGCTTCCATTTAACTTTGCGGATATCCGGAGCTCGCTTTCTTCTTACAATGTTTATTCTCTCGGATTGTTTGCGTCACAGCTCAGCTAGTCTGTTGACCTATCACTTACCTTCTCTGGCCTGTTGATACACTCAGCGATCCTATAGGCATACACTAGTGATCAAGCGTCTGATTGGAGTGGCTGCATCTGGCCACTGAGTCTCTCCTAGCGCCATCATCTGTCGCTCGTCGTAAATTCGGCATCTCTGTTCAGAAGTAGCTAGTGGCCATTGGCCCCATGCCTAATCGATGATCCAGTGCTTGTTAGGAGCCACTCCGTATCTCATGCCTGAGTCGGTGTGTCTCTATGAAACTGAGAACAAATTATTTATTTATTTAATAGCTGCATCCAATCCTTCCGCTACCCTGCCACCTATTAATCTTTAGGCCTCTCGCGCAGCGAACTCTTTATTTTCGCTTAGTATGCCCTCCCTCTCGAATTATGCTACTACGTGCGTTTGTACACTTGATAATCACTACCAATATTCTAACGCTTTTTGCTCTATCCCCACGCAATTATTAGCTCATACTAAACAGATGCTTCGTATTTACTTACCGGTACAACGCTCTTGTTTCTACGCAGGCGTTAGCAATCCACCCATACGGCTAATGATTCTATAGGATATTCAAAAGACAGTTTCACATAACTATTGTTGCACAGTGTACATGCTTTTGTCTAAAGCCCAAATGTTTTAACACAAGACATTAACAATGTTCAACTCCATGCCTGTTCTTGCGGCCTTCTCTCGGTTGTCCATCACTTTCCCTTTTCTCTGAGGTCCGGGACATATTGGAGAACTGCGATTGGACTGATGAACAGTTTTGGCCCAAGACGGACGAAACAGCCCACATGGACTTACATGGAGCATGTTAGAACTCCGATAAGATCGAACTATAATCAACATAACCCTCGTCCAGTATGGAGAACTGGACATATCCTCATACTCCCATACATTATACATCTGAAATATCTGGACAGCGAAACAGTTGAACTTTTGCTCACCTGAATATACAACAAGAAGAATAATCGCGATGTCCCTCTCCTCCACCAACCTCAAAAATCATGGCGACCCCGATTAAATTACCTGTTCAACTAACAGAGGAAATTAGAAGCCAGTACTCTGCGAAAAACCGAAGGTAAAACCAGTCGTCAAACGGCTTTGCTAGTTCAATATTAATGTTCAAAATGCTTTACGGCAGTGTTGCAGGACGTGGTGGGTTTTCACCTGGCAAGCGTTCTCCCCTAAAAAGCCACAAATGTCTGTTTAACAACGCTGCGACGTGGCGGATGCGACTCGACTCTTAATAAAGTCACTGCCCACAACTACATACTGACAAGTCGACTAGACTCATATATCAACTCTTCCCGACACCGTTTAGACTATACACGATGGAACCCGATGTATCTTCGTGATACACATCTGTTTTTAAACCTTGATCATGCCTGAGTTGGTGTGTCTCTATGAAACTGAGAACAAACTATTTATTTTTTTAATTATTTGTCAATAAGCTTCCGGCGCCACCTACTCGGGACCAGAAATCAGCTGAAAAGTGTTAACTAAATGTGATATCGCCCCGCTGTAAACTCTAGCACTAGACAATACTTATACTTTATGTGGCGGAGATTCTGCTCGATTTTCTGCTAAGAGGGAAATTAAGTGGGGGCAGACCACTCGGTACCAGCGCGATTGCCAAAAGTACTAGATGGAGCTGAAAACAAACAATCCTGCGAGCCAAAATTTTTGGCCAATGAATCCAAACGTCTTTAGTGATTGGCGATTAAGGTGCCATCCCTTTTCGCGTATTGTGTCCCTCAAACCAGATGGAACACTACGGTGACTAGAATGAAATGGAAATATTTTCTGGTATCAGCAGAGAGACTAGCTAGCACCATCTTTCATGCTCGTTCACCCCATCAAGCCTTGCAGTCTATTCGCAGAGCCCTGGGCAACTCTCCACCCAGGGATTAGCGTTCTTTACTGTGGCTGCAATCCGGCGGAATCAAGCAGTGTTTGTCCATCAGCGACAAGAAGCTGGCGGTACCCCAATGCATCGGTGAGTGACGGAAAGCACCACAAGTGTCGATACAGGCGAACACTAAGACAGCTTTGAACTGCGCCCACTGAAAATGGAGTTCAATGTCTATAGATGAGCCAAACAACGTTGACAGTAATGCTTGTTACCTGGTTAAAATTGCGGCTTTTGTAGATTTCTGACGTCCAGTTAATAATGAACGCGCTTTGACGATCCTCCGAATTGCAAGGACCTCTTAGCGCAAGCACTGCACAGCTGAACCGCTGCCAGCGAGGAAGAAACTACGTTCAGGTTTCTTCCTTGTCGCTTATGTAAATATCTGGAACAAATTTCCTTCACAGCTGTGGGAGATTCACAATCCACAGTCTTTCAAGCAGGAAGTACGGAAGTTTATGTGCCTGGATAACATAAGACGCCTTTTTAACATCTGTGATTCTGATGACAACCTTTTTGAGACCGGCCCCGTTGGAGCAAAGATCACATTTTGATCTGCTCTGGCGCAACTTTGTATTGCGCTCAAATAGGCTTCATGACAGGAGCATCTTGGGCTCACAGGTCCTCCCCATACTTTGCGGTCCCTGTCACACCACGTGAGAGATCTCGGCCCGATCAGTTGTACGCATCTTACAGATGTTAGGGCTGCTAATCCGACCACAAAGGTATTCAGCCTACCCCAGTAGTAGCTGAGCGTTTTACTGGCTCCCACCGACACTTAGTTAAATAGGAAGTTTTGAAATAGTAGACGCTACCACTAAGGCAACCTGGAAACACTAATCGTTAGCTCAATTCCTTTGAAAGCTCCGTCTCGACGTCCAGTTTCTTACTGCTAAACAGGTCACCACGTAAAGCAGCCTTGTACTATTGAACGGGAGCATCGTAAGCCTGTAGGCACTGACCAGGTAGGCTATTGCATAGCAATGGGGAAGCAATCCGAACGGACAATTTTTACTTCACTTATTCCTTCTCTTCTACACTTTGGTTCCTTTGTCTCCATCTTTACCCCTTAGTATTTTCCAAATACCCAGTCCACTTGGTCTCTTGCGAATACTTATACTTGTGACCCATGCGTCACGTCTACTAAAAACATTTTAACAACATTAAGCCTCATGTGAAATGCCAGGTTCTAGCGTTGTTGCTTACACATATGATGCACCCGTAAGTTACCATTTATCTGTCTAATATAGTCGTATAAATTGCATGCTTTTTAGGTATTTCTACTAGCCTACGTAATCGGCATCTACTAGTTGCCCATAACCGATGCCCTCCCCTAGGTTTAAGTACCCGCTGGTTTACACCGCTGATTATATAACAGGGCCACCTACCCACCTAAATAAATAAATAAATAAATAAATAAATAGTATATTCTCTGTAAAACGAGACACACCTCTAAAAGGCATGATCAAATATGCATACAAGCATACAAGCACAGCTTCTTTGGAATATTAAAACATTTCGTTACAATGAAAGGAATAAACGAAAAGATGTAGTCCATAAGAGCGAGCATATTGTCAGGTAATAGTCAGACCAAGGATCATAATGGCGCCGTGGCGCGCAAAAACTGTTGCGTCAAGATACAAGTGGGGGGTAAATTTGACATGTAGTGATCCATGAGCACAGGAGCCCGAACAAGGTTTAGTGCAATCAATGACCATTACGAAGCCGGGATGATCGGTACTCCACTAAAGCATTCTTCATAGTAAAATCAGTTGCACAGGTTCGATGTTGGAGGCTGAGGACTGCGTCAGTGTGAAATGTATGAAATGTATAGCAGTGACTTTATTTTGTGGCGAGTCACATCCGCCACGTTGCAGTGTTGTTAAGCGGACATTTGTGGCTTTTTATAGGGAGAACGCTTGCCAGGCGAAAACCCACCACGTCCTGGAACACTGTCGTAGCTTCCGTTGAACTGTAGTGCTAGTCGGCTATGCATCGTATAGACCGATTTTGCACTCTATTATTCGCAGTCGGTTGACAGCCAAAATTTTTCGTTGGTTGGCCAAATGGCTTAGTACTGAACCGGCAATAGTCGTTGAAGCCAGTCAATGATGTAAAGGAGTCCCAGAGTCGAATGATAATGATGCGGGTGAGTAAACATATTGGTAATAGAGGCCGGCTTTTTCTATTATGTTGTCCGGCTCGCAACCCGTGTCCAGCTATCCATGCTGGACTTGTCATAGGGACGGTGAGTGCAGTTGTTTCTTGTGTCTGAATATGTCCAAAACAGGAATAAATGCTATTCTCCGCGAAGTGAACAAGTGTTTCCTTCAAATGTAAGTGTAATTGTCTGCATAACCAAGTGAGAGCTCCAGGAAAAATCATCGGAAAAGCCGCTTATGCGCGCGCAGTGCTGTCCGTGAAATGACATCAGAAAAGCTCCAGGTGACTGGAGAATCGGAATGTTTGAGGCAGTGAATGTAATCACGCCAGAATTGTCAGTCTCCGGTTGTGGAACAGTGGATCCATGTAACTACATTATTCCTGGTGAGTAAATTGTTCTACTTTGAGTACGAGGCGAGCTAAACCCATTTGTTTAGACCCCGTGGTGGTAGCTTCTCCAGAATGGCGGAAAGAGCTCCATTTGGAACGATGTGTGGGTTCTTCATCTCCCGGAGAAAAGAACAAGCATGTAAACCAGCTGGCTATTGAAAGTGGGTCGACTATTCCCAGTGGATAAACCTTCTTGTTTTGGCAGATGTATCTGGAAATCTCGAGAGAAAACGGGCAACGGACAAGAGGCAGCCAAACAGAAAGACAGCAACGAAGCAAGAAGCACAAACACAGACTGGTGGCGCGCAACGGTGCCTATGATACATTAAAATTTATGTAATTTTGCTTAGTATACATGATTTGCAAGCGCGTTCTTTACATCACGTCGCTGGTGTGCCTTAGACTACAACTACTAGGTAGAAAGAAGGGTATAACAAAGCGTGTAGACAACGTTAAGCGATTAATATGATTATTGGAGAGTAACAGGTAAACCGATGATGATGACAGCAGACCGAATGCGAGCGGCATCTTAGGTGAAACTAGGGACAACAAGGTTGAGACCGAATGCGGGAGCAACATAGGTAGAGCAACGTTCCAAGAAGAAAAGGAAATTTAAGGAATCAGCTATGAGCGGAAGAATGCGGACGGCAGTGCGAAGAGTAACTCATGAGAGCAATTAAGAGACGATAGCCAGGATGCAAAAGGTTTATGAAGGCAATATCACCATAACCTATATTCAGGCACTTACTCTTCACTTAAGCTTTCTTGGCCCGTACATTTAGTTTTATCTGAGTTACACGTATGCCTATCACTATCGGAAACGCTGATAGACAGGCATTATGAAAACCAGATCCTTTTCTTTAATCCTTTATGCTTGCACAACAACATTTTAGGATTCCCTTTCTCTGGCAAAAAGCTAACCATGCGGCAGTGAGGCCCCTGTCACCTGGAAAGTTAGACACCCAGATATTTTGACCACCACTTCTTCTTTCCTTGGCCGTTCGTACGTAATTTTAACCTTTACCTGGCTCCAAAGCCTACCATACGTAATGCGTAATGGTGGATGAACAACCAGCTGCCACTTGTTTTCCGTTATCTTTTCTGCTTGCGTTATATTATTGTTCATTCATTTTGCCTAACAATGTGGAAGCTTCTTACCAGGAAACCTCCAAGTTAATAGCTGTTGTGATCTCCCAGTTTTCTATTACCTTACACTGGTGAATATCACTTGCACCTACATCAGACTCCCAACCAAGTGAGTTAGAGCTCAAAATAGCAACGCGATGCAGAAATGGTGTGCTTTAACACATGAGGCCTAATAATCCATCACAAATGAGAAAGTGCAACCTCTATAAGATGAGGTGATCATGCCTTACCAAAGCGGCATTCGTGGTATTTCCCACCTGAACGCATTTCGCTAATTTTTTGGACACCTATTTCTCTATTATCAATAAAAGACATCTCTAACTCATTAGCATTGGTGGCACATCCATTAAGATATTTAACATTATTGCCCTGTGAGTACTACGCAGTAACTCGATCTTTTGGCGTGCCATTCTGATCGAGCTTTTCAGCTGAAATAACGTGGAAAACATTGTTTGAATAACCACTTGAAAGGAAATTTGACTTTTGTCAAATTTTCCCTGATCCAAGTTAACTTGGATCGATTAAATTGCTACTGGCCAAAGCGTCTTTGGCTCTTACTGGTAATTTTTCCGGTTGTTCCCAGTTTTAATCCCGTTTTTCACCCTGTTTTTGTCTTTTTATTGCAGTCGTTTTCCTATTGTAAACGTGTGGTAATTCTAATCTGTGTTCCACATGAACATGGCTGCCTTGCTAAACACCGAGACGGATGGACCTATGGGGTCCTCGTTTGATGAGTCTACTGCAGCTCGCGGACAGGCTAACTGTTCAGAGGCAGTAACAGGTGCATCTGGTGGTATGCAATGTGACGTCTGCTGCCGCTGGTATCACGAAAGCTGTACCGGCCTACAAGCTGACCAGTAAAAAATGCTATCATCAAGCGTCCACTTTCTTTTTAGCTGTGCTGAATGCTGCGCTAAAAGATCGACGCGCCTGGCTGTCACCGGTGCTAAACTTTCAGCGTTGGCTTCAAGCTTGGCAGATGTTGAGCTGGCGATAGCTAAACTCGCCTCTATTGCTTCGCTCGATAAGAAAATGGATTTGATTTTAAAATCCCTAAATATTTCGTTTGAAGACACAGCAATAGCCGGCAACATTGCTGACGATCCATCCACTGGAGTCTGTCACTCGATCATAAAGTCGCACATCCTACCGGCCAATCCAGGTGACATTGCTGGCGGTCCTCATGATCCGATCAAATTGAAGAAAAATAGGGTGCGGTAATACTAAAAGCTCTCAGCCAAACCCAGAGAAATTGTTGCCACGGCATTGAAAGAGATGCCGTCTTTGACAGCCATAAACTCGTCTGACGATTGCACACAGAACTTTCCACAGACGCTGACTGTCTCGGCCGCCAGCTAACCAGCCTGTTCTGACGAAATGCCGGTACCTACTAGATGCGATACAAAGTCAACGGCTCCTGCTCTAGTGAGCCAAAAGAAGAAGCGGACAAGATCTGCTCGTAAAACTTCGAAGGGGCTTGAAGACCCAGGGACCAGTAAGACGCCGGCAATCGAGCGGAAAACCTACGCTACCGTTGCTTCGGCGCCGTTTGGGAAGCCAGTGACAGTCCCACCGCCATTGGTGAAAACAGCTGGTATAGGTGTCGATTCCAAGGCACGTGGGGTAAACACTCCCCGTCGTGCCGACTCTTTCACTGATAGTAGCGTTATTTTCCGTAGCATTACTGAATCTGAGGCCATTCTCCCAAGGGAACGCATCTTGGATGACATGCAGCGGCTGAAACTGTGTGTCAGCAACCTGCTTCTACCTGGTTTCCCTGGTGTCACTGTCAGAAAGCTGACCAGATTGGGAAACGGTCCTGTCGCTGCGCCAAATCCACGACCCCGACTACTTCACGTAGTCCTTTCTACCCCGAAGGAACGCAAATCGTTACTTCGATTTGCATTCAAACTTAAGGGTAGTGGTGTCAGCGTTCAGCCGGACCTACCACTGGCAGATAGGTTGAAGTTAAAGGAGGTTATCAAAGACCTCAAAACTAGACGGGCGGCTGGTGAGCAAGGCCTCCGTCTGGTGGGTTTTCAGGTGATCAGCCGAAAGTTACTTTCCGCCCTATCAGAACCAATCCTGATGGCGCACGACCCAGGGATGGTCGTGCCGACTTCCTTGAGGTAGTACTTGGCAACGTGCGTAGCCTAAGAAACAAGGTGCACGAGTTGGGTCTACTTGTAGACAAATCTCGTCCCGACATACTTGCTTTCACTGAGACGTGGTTGTCTCCGGATATCACGGACGGTGAGGTATATTTACCTGGCTACGCGCTGCTTAGAACTGATCGCTCCGTTGGTCGCCAAGGCGGAGGCGTTGTACTGTATGTGAGCTGTAACTTAGATGTGTTGAGGACTTGCACATTCCAGTCGTCGGATCAGACTGTTGAAGCCCTATCGGCTGTTTTGTGCACTTCCTCTACCCAGTTTACGGTTATAGTGATATACAGAAGTCCTGGAAGTTCCTCCAGGGGGATACTTGACTTTATTCGCACTCAGTCTGCGAATAAGTGTTTAGTTCTAGGGGATTTCAACCTCCCGGAAGTCTGTTGGTCCGATCTTTCTTGCAATTCGGCATTAGGAACATTCGGTGCAGACTTCCTTGAACTGACTCTCCAAGTGCCTTTGCACCATTTCGTTGACTTTCCCACTAGGTATATGGACAACCAAATACCATCTACTTTGGATTTGGTTTTCGCTAAGTCCCTGGACTTCGTGACTGACGTTTCATGCGGTGCACTTCTAGGGTCTAGCAATCACACATGCATATCCTTTCGATGTGCTCTTTCAAGGCACCAAGAGACCGCTGTTGAATTACTTCCGAATAGTTGGCGGGCGGACTTTAGTGCAATGCGAACTAAGTTTTCAATTCTAAACTGTGAGATTTTGATGACTGACTCTGTCCAGTTAGCCTGGGATAAACTTAAGGCATACCTTACGGAGATTTCCACTCCCTATATTCCACTCATGAGGAAAAGAGGGTTAAGGGCACAGCCTCCAAGGATAGGGTTTTCGCCTGGCAAGCGTTTTCCCTACAAAAAGCCACAAATGTCCGTTTAACAACACTGCAACGTGGCGTATGTGACTCGCCACCGAATAAAGTCACAGCCCATAACTTTACACTGGCAGGTCAACTAGCGTCACAATTCTACATAGGATCGTTACACTGGGACTTCTACATCTTTATATACTGTTGTCGTTTTACATCCTACCATACGTTGCCCTTTTCCTTCCTTTTGTGCGGGCTCTTCCATTACCTTTCAGTGGATCATTCAGGTTTCTCATTCTCTTATTAGCTGAGGTCCCGTATCTCATGACAGCAAACTTATTATTTCGCATTTTCAACATTGTACAGTTCCAATCATGGATATATGAACAATTTTCTGCGTGACTGTTGCAATTGCATTATAATGTTTGTACCGTTGTACATAACTGATCATGCCTCCATGAGCGTGCCTCGCATAGTCGAGAATAAAATATTTATTTATTTATTTATTTATTTATAGATACCACAGACAAGTTCCTACTCAAGAAACGGTCTAGATGCTGGCGAACCTACCAAGCAGCTCCATCAGCCAGTACTTATGATAGTTATCGAGAGATTAGAAATAAATGTAAGCAACATCTCAGAACTGCTCGTCTCCAATACGAGCAGGGTTTAACGGACTCGGCCGCAGCTAATCCCAAGAAGTATTTTGCTTACGTTTAAAGGCGCAGCGGGGCAAAACTGTCTATACCAGCTTCATTGCAAGCAGACGGGACCTGTGCGCAAACTGACTATGACCAGGCTTGTATACTGAGTGATCAGTATACTGGGGTTTTTGCTCGGGAGACCTCTTTACCACAGGTTGAATTGGTTTCAAGAGTTCCAGAAGATTCTTGCTTAGCTGAATTTGGCATAACGGAGACTCAGGTCTTCGAGCTACTGCAAGGCATTAATCCCTCTAAAGCTTCCGGTCCTGATTCAATTCATCCGCAGCTGTTGCATGAACTGGCTATTGAGCTGGGTGGTCCGCTCACGTACGTATTTTTAATATCGCTGGACAGCTGCAGCCTACCTTCGGAATGGAAGGAGGCAATCAGCTGTCCGATTTTTAAGGGCGGTGACAGCGCTCTAACCGGGAACTACCGGCCTGTCAGTTTGACAAGCGTAATAGTCAAGTTGTCCGAGAAGCTGAAAAGGGATTCAGTGGAGAACCACCTGAATCGATTCAACCTTCTCAGCGTTGCACAACATGGATTCCGCAAAGGATTTTCATGTCAGACTAATTTACTTGTAGCTGGTGAAGGCTGGGCCGAAGCGGTAGATAGTGGCCACGCTGTAGACGTGCTATTCGTAGATTTTTCGAAAGCTTTTGACACTGTTTCACATCTTCGACTCTCACTAAAGTTGAGATCTTACGGGATATCTGGTCGCGCCCTTCAATGGGTGTCTGCCTTTCTTGAGGGGAGGGAACAGTGCGTACGGGGGGCGTAGCCTTTCGCTCAGGCAAGCTGTCCTTAGTGGCGTTCCGCAGGGCTCGGTATTGGGACCATTGTTGTTCGCGATCTATGTAAATGACTTGCCGGGAGAGCTAGGGGTGTCATCATTAATGGTTGCTGACGACCTTAAGCTCTGGAATATTGTGGATACCCCGGGGGGTCCTGAGGCAATTCAGCGTGCCTTGGATAGGTTCTGGGAGTGCTCTATCTTATGGTTGATGCCCATAAATAGGGCGAAGTGCTCTGTTCTCCGAATCGGAGCTGCAAATCCTCCCACCCGATATGTTGTCGACGGTGGTTAACTCCCTGTTGTCACTCAGCAGGTTGCTTTAGGAGTCGTAAACGCAACAGCACTTCATTCTGGAGACAACTGGAAGAAGGCTGCTTGTCGATGGTTTCGTATGATGTGGTTTATCCGGCGCTCTTTCGGAATCTTACCGGCCAAGTTGATTGTGAAGCTATTTTCGACATTCGTCCGACCCCACCTGCAATATTGTATTCAGGCTTGTCCACCATGTCTTAAACGAGACAAAATGGACTTGGAGAGGGTGTTACGAATGGGCACTCGGTTAGTGCAGGGTCTACGGGGACAGACGTCTCCTGAACGCTTGCGCAGTTTGGGTATGTACTCCATGCACTACCGAAGGATAAGCGTGGACCTGATTCTCACTTATCGTATTTTGACGGGTAAGATTGGCCCGGACTTGTCAGAGCTTTTTAGTCCCGCTACGTTACCTAGTCTCCGCGGTCACCCACTGAAACTGCATAAACCATGGTCTGATAGGATTAGGACGGAAACTCGTCTATCGCGCCGAGTTATAGATCGCTGCAATTCGCTTCCAGATCATGTGAATAGGGAACCTACAGTTAAGGGTTTTGCGCGCCAGCTCGATGCTCTTGGGTGGCAACAGCAAACCTTTTCTTTTTCCTAGCTGACTCACCTTCACTTTTCAGTTCTTTTTTTATTGACTCAAATATCTTGGTATTCCACTTGCTTAGCTCTTACCACTTTCTCTTTTGCCTTCTGCGTTTACTTTTTTCTCTTTCTTACTTCACGTAACCGACCCAGCAGGGACTGCTATGGCAGGATACGTGGACATTAATTGGTTGGACAGGGTGTGATGCGGTCATCGTTTTAGATCCATCAGTATTTCAAAGTTCCCTAACTCCTGGTTCAACGACGAAGAAGGAACACTCACGGGATAATCCTATCGTTCCAGCCCCGCTTGAACTTGAACTTGAACTTGAACTTGAACATAACCTCAAAGTGCTGAAACTGATGATGTTTCACCAGGGAACGATTGCGTTATTCTGGTCCAACACAACTGGCACTTGCATCCGACTTTCAGCTAAGAAAAATAGAGCTCTAAACTAGCAACTTGATGCACTGCCGTGTGCTTTGGCACCTGTGGCACACTAACCAGTCATGCTTGAGATGGCGCAACCCCCAAAAGAAGTGGTATTCGTGTCTAACCAAAGCGGAACCCAAGGTATTTTCACCTGGACACATTTTGTGAATTTTCACACTAGTTTTTTATTATTACTGTAAGACCACCCTGGCT
This sequence comes from Dicrocoelium dendriticum, assembly GCA_944474145.2. NCBI lineage: Eukaryota > Metazoa > Platyhelminthes > Trematoda > Plagiorchiida > Dicrocoeliidae > Dicrocoelium > Dicrocoelium dendriticum. The sequence continues at coordinate 277,086,331 of OX104063.1, forward strand.
CATTAGTGTCAGTGATACAACCATAGCGACGTATAAAATAGCCTCAAAGAGTCCAAATTGGTAATATTTCTGCAGGAAATGCTTGCGGTATCCTAGTTCAGATGTTGCAAATGGGTTTTTGTTCCCTTGTCTTATCCATATGGACTCAGCTCATGCGGCTTTGGTATAATTTTCGCATCCACATCGGAGCATTGAAAACGTTGAATTCCACATTCATAGTGGATTCTGTGGCCCAATATACTCTGAAAATCGCACATGGTCGCATTCTGGCTGTGGGCTAGCTACACCATATCATGTGCTGCTTTACCTATATAATAATTCTTACAGCCTACCTAATATTTCTATAATACCTTTCCGTCTGTTTTCCTAACTTTTACTACGTTTGCTGAGAAAGTATGCTTTTCGGCCCACTGCGTCATACTTCGCTACTGCAGCGAATTACATGTTATCCTAGGCATTTCCAGTTACTACTCCATATTCGGAACTTATTACGCCTAGCCGTATTTTGTATTATTTCTTTCTTTTTCTGTATCTGCTTCCAAAGCAGAACGTGAATTTAGCGGAGGCTCGAAAATGGCGCTATCCGCCGCCGACCGCTAAAAATGCAAATATCTCCATAACCACAGCACCTAGCTTAATTATTTTACCTTTGTCGTAACCAGCGCCTAGGGTTTGTCTTAGTCCGTTCATTGTTGTCCCGTTTTAGTTAACAATCCGGCTCCAAGGCGGCGTTAATTCCGCTTGTTTGGAGATTTACACTTTGAAATTCGCGCCAGGTTTGCGGTTCTGGTATGCTGTTTCTGGGCTATATTTTGGCTCCATTTTCCAATATTAGTGTATTTTCTAGTTAAGTGGGCCGGCCTTTTAGTCGCACTTTTCTAAGAAAGGCTAACCTGTTAGCAACTACTGCTTTTTCCTTTGTTTCCACCCTCCACTTTTACGATCTTATTTTGGCTTGCTTATTCCTTTCCATCAGATCGCTACTAATAGATGCTCGAAATGCGGTGATGTGACCAAGAAAATGGATCAACTTTCCTCTAGTGGTGCATTTTTCTTCAAAATAACACAATTCTTTGGCATAATAGATTGATCCTTTACTAATGGAATCAGGCACCTCAAGGTTTGGCAGCGGTAGCCGGTGAAAAGCGCAGAATTCGTACATAAGCTACGGAGACCCAAACTACTGACTTAAAAAATGTCGAGGCCTACTAAACGGTTGTATTTATCCCTGCTTTACTGTTCGGAAAGATAAACATGATCAAAAGCAGTTGGTAACGATATTGCTTCTCCATGCATGAGCATGGATTTTATGTACAATTTGATCTGATCCCACGCAGGAACAGCATCTAGCGCTTGTCTAGAAATATACCTATATTGATTTATTTATTTATGATCGGAGGCTGCATAAGGTAACCAGTACGATCGGAAGTCTGTTACGCTCCCTATCAATCTGTAGCCTATTGCAATGTGGTCAGACTAAAAGCCCCTTGCTTTTGTGAGGGCAGGCAACAGGTAGCATTTTGTCGATTCAAGTGCCAAAAGTGAGGGTTCAAAAGTAAAAAGCAATGATCAGAGCAACAGGCAAGCAACCTGTGTACATTTTCTGATCGACTGCTATCGAGATAAAATCTAACCATAAGGTGGTGCTTGCTTGGGGGTATGCGGTCCACCCCTGCGTTAAACCCTGCTGCTAGGATTACTATTTCTCAATTTGAAGGAATGCAGTGATTCTGGTAGGTGTTGGTGGAAGCTCTCCTTGACGGAATCCGGCTACATTCTCTAGGCGGATCCGAGAGACAAGGCGTAAGTAACGTCTCGACGTCTGCTTACGTTAAATGTACTTCTTAATCTGGCTGCGCATAGCCGTCTGTTGATTAAAATCCAGTCAACTAGACCTGATTCAGCCTTTGCCCACAGGGTAGCCTCAACACCAGCTTTGCTAGTGGGAGCAGTTTCTGGGTCCCTTAGAAGTCGCAACAGTTGGCTGGCGTTAGGGTTTACTTCAGTGACTCTTTTGTTGACGCCGCTAGTGTCTTGGAGTATCTTCTCTGAATGACAACAGATGTTTACCCAAAGCGTTTTATGGGTACGGGCCAGACATGCTTGAGGTCTGACCTGCATAAAAGTTCGAACGTTATAACTTGCAAGGATGAATGGAGAGGCAGACAGAAGAAAAGCTAGAACTTCTGTGGAGTGAGAGACGGTTGCGGTAGCAGGAACTTCCAAACCCGTTTGCGCTGTTTTTCTGTCAGTTGCGATGAGTGGGTCGTTCGTGAAGGTGACCGAAGAAGACAAAAGAAAACTAATAGATGAATAACGGGAGTTGGCGTGATATCTGAGTGGACGTGAAGTTGCTTCCGCAGGTATTATAAGTATAGCAAGAGCAGTACTAAGCAGTGCCGTCCATGCTTCCTGTACAAGTCTATTGTGTTGATGCTCCCCTTTAGTAATTAGACCTAAATTCTACATATTTCACTCTTGAGATGATATTCTTATCTCGTCTCAGTGGTCTCTTTGCTTCCGACTACTGTGACCCTAATGATCAGGGATGGGCAGACATATCGGTCTGCTCACATCTCTCTGAAAGCATCTTTGGCTTTTCCACTAACCATCAACAGAGCGCTTCCCTGCTCGCACTCTGTTTGCATTACTTTTTCAATTGAACGGATATTCATTCGGACCTGACTCCAATCTACCCTCGGCTGACCAGCCCCCGTTTCTGACTGCTTCCCGACATCCGAGCCATTATTACTCTAGCTCTACATTCCAAAAACTCTATTCCCCTCATCCCGAGACCTTTCCTTGACATGCTAGCTAGCTTTTCATATAGCCACTGCCGTCCCGAAAACTTCTTATCTTATGGCACACATTACTGTTATTCGCACCCTAATTTGGCGGCCTAACATCGTCTTGCTGGCTTATCCGGACTCGTCTGAACGGTCTACCACATTCTGGCCCACCTCGGACTTCCGAGATCTAAGTGACTTAGGCTCCGCCGACGTAACTTCCTGTAACCCTCAACTGAAATGAATTGGTGGCCAAGATTTATCCTCACTACTATGCCTCCTTTCTTCCTGTACAAGCCTATTGTATCGATGCTCTCCTTTAGTAATTAGACCCAAATCCTACTGCTTTCACTCTCTGAGCTGATACTCTAATCTCGTCTCAGTGGTCTCGTTGTTTCCGACTACTGGGACTCATTATATGATATGACTCCCTCAATCAACTCACTGTATGCTTTCTTTCTTCTTGTCTGTTGTCCTTTCTTTATTCCACCATCTTAGCTCTCGTCTGGCGACCTTCTTTACCTCATCCGATCAGTGCACAGCTGCTCCTTGCTAGATGCACAGCTGTCACTCGTCTGTGACAGCTAATTACTTGTAGTTCATCCCTCTCACTGGTTTCCCCTGCTCAGGCTTCCCTGCTTTTATTACCTTAGCACCACGGCATGATTGCATCCTCTGCGCGTCGCCGCGTCTTCGCCTTTTATACTCCGAACTACTTAACATCCATATCGGATTCTTGCGCTTCATCCGTTCGCTGTCCTCTCTTCGTAAAACCTTTTTACTCCTCTTCTGTGAAGCAAACAAAATTCATGTGGCCTGCGCACAGTTGCTCCACTGCCTCTCCCTTCTATACGTCCATTTATCCATTGCTTGCTGCAACGTCTGTGAGGCCCGCTCATGTAGGATTCCAGACTTTTCACTGGCATTTTCCAGCCCAGTCTACCTTAGTACTAAAATCTTACCACCATAACAGGACTCAGTAACCGCGCGGCTCTGACTCATATTCTGCAATGTCCTCAGCATACTATATATATGCATGCACTCCGACTTTTTGATATCCGTCCTTATAAACTTTTCAGCTTTCTCTAGCACTCCTTCCGACGCTTCAAGTCGGTGCTCAGCCGCTCCATAGCCTCTATATCTTAGACGTTCTCATATCTCTTAAATATTGTAACGTCTTTAACTTTTTTCACTTGTAAGCGTCCAGCTATTGGACTAGCATTCCTAGGCTCTTTCCAAAGTAGTAATATCCCAGCACCACAGCATAAATTGAGAACTTATACATTGCTGTGGTTCAGCATTATATGAAATGACTCCCTCAATCAACTCACTGCACGTTTGCATTCTTCTTGACTGTTGTCCTTTCTTTATCCGACCTTCTTAGCTCTCGTCTGGTGACCTTCTTTAGCTCTTCCGGTCAGTGCACAGCTGCCCCTTGCTAGATGCACAGCTGTCACTCGTCTATGACACCTAGCTAATAATGTTTCAGCCTTCGCACTGGCTGCTTCCGGCTCAGTCTTCCCTAGTTTTATTCCTTTAGCAGCAAAGCATGATTTTATTATACGCTCATCGCCGCGTCTTCGCCTATTTATGCTCTAAACTAGTTAAGATCCTTAACGTATGCCTGGGATTCATCCGTTCGTTGTCCTTTCTTTATGAAGCCTTTCTTTGCTCTCTTCTGTCGTGCAGGCATATCCCGGTATTCAGCGGAAGACGATGTTTTGCCTCACCCTTCTTACTGGTCATTTATCTCTTACTTGATGTATTTTCTTAGACTTTATTTACTTACAATCATCCAACTCTCGGGCTAGCATACTCTGGCACTATCCAGCTTGGTACTATTATCTTAGCACCCTAGCTGCTGAGGTTAGGCTTCACTGCTCCGATATTCTAAGCAACCTTACTCTACGCTTGCATTTCGGCTATTCCTTGCCCTTCCGTCAATTACTGTCTATCTATCCGCTGACTTACTATCTTTTTCGATGTAGGCGGGCCACCAGCCGTCCATCTACCATTCAAACGCCGCTGGTCCCTGAACTCTGCTTCTTGTCTTTCCACGTAATAGTCGCATCATAGTTAACTGATACTGCGTCTTTGCTAAATGGCGCAACGCTCTGTATTCCTTGTAAATAGTAACAAACAACTTATAGGGCCACTGCTTACAAAAACATTCAAAAGACACTTTCAGCGCAATCATTGCTGCACATTGTACATCATTTGTCTTCACTCTAAGTATTATAACATAGGAGTTTAACAATGTTTGAATCCAAGCCTGTTCGTTACGGCCCTGGTTGTCTCTCACCTTTTCTCCGAGGTCCGGAACTTCTTAAGGATCTGGGATAGGACCGAGAAACTGCCTTTTTCCGGGACAGAAGAACCAATAAGTACCTATGAAGCACATAGCTGTACGACAAATGGATACAACTACACTCACTACCATGACCGTTTTCCAGTGATGATAGCGGGACTCGAGAACTTCACACGCCTGAAAAGAATTCATACTCCTGAAAAACACAGACGCAAGAAACTGACGTTTCGCCCACCTGGATACCCACAAAGACGATTCTTCGTAGAGCCCCCATCCCTGATTCGCCTCGGCCATTATGGCGGCCTTGCCCAAGATACCTGATCAATTAACAGAGGAAATTGAAGGGCATTTGACTGCAGATATCTGAGCGTGAAATTAGTCGACAACCTGGTCTGCCAGTTGTATACTAGTGCACCGACAAATTTCTGACAGGGTTCCAGGATGTGGTGGGTTTTCGCCTGGCAAGCGTTCTCCTTATAAATAGAGACAACTGTTCGTGTAACAACACTGCGACGCGGCGGATGTAACGCACCACCGGATAAATTCACTACTCAGAACTACCTACTGGCAAGTCGACCAGAATCATTATGCAATATTGCCCTGACACTTTCAACAATAAGTTACACCATGCCTATATGTATCGTTTTCATTGCACATGTAATGCCCTGACTGTTTCCACTACACACGCCAGAATTCAACGTTTTGTCATTCATTAAAGTCTCTATCCCTCATGACTACTTACACAATTTCCGCAGCCTGTACAACCTTCGGCTTACTGCCGACCACACTCCTAGCAACGTGTTTGTTGTGAAGCAATATTGTATGTAAATATTGATCATGCCTTGCTTGGTGTGTCTCGACAAATTCGAGAATAAGCTATTTATTTATTTATTTATTTATTTAGGTTGTCTGGCCTCCGGTGCAATGCATGATGAGGGACAAACCGTGTCCCGTTGACTGGAGCGGAGACACTGTTATCAATTTTCTTCATCAAACGCTGGAATCTGCTTGCAAAAAGTGTTTTCAAGAAATGAACCGTGAAGGTGTCTGTGCGTCTACCAAATGCCCTCCGGTTAATACACGAACCTTTTTTTCTCCTGATCAACTTACATCTTAATACTTAGAATCTGTTTGCGGTTTTTTCGCACCATTTGTAATATTCTCTTGTTTCAATTGATTTCCCTTACTCATTGCCTTGAAGCTTTTCCCTTCTTACTTCACTTATTTGTCGTTGCGTGAATAGCCAATGTAAGGAGCGTGGGCATTTAATGGTTAGACATGTTGCTGGGTGTTTGCATTTGGTCCCATCAATATGTCTGAGAACCCCTGTCAAATGCGGAATTGACGCCCCGTCCTAGAATGATCAGTTAAGCGATTAGTCCTGTCGTTCCAGTGCTACTTGAACTTGAACTTAACAAATTCATATGAGGCTGTTGTAAGCTGCCCACTATGCGCAATTTCAAAAATAACCATTTACTATTACACAAAGCGTCTAGCCCAACCGAAGGAAACAACTGAACCCAAATGACCTGGACAAAATTACGTATTAATAGGCACGAGCAAACATTGTACCGCTTCGCTGGACCTTAGGTGTATTTATAGGTCTTTTACTGACCGTTGACTGTTAGAATTGGAAGGTTAGCCAACAAGGCTAGCGGTCCCTCATTTCTTTTGCGGTGGTGGAAGGTGGTTTTACGTCACATGCAAAACTGGAACCTTCCGGAATGTTCAAAATCGATGCGATAATAGTTAACAGTTGAATAATCACTAACATAATGGACTTCGTAGGCAATTCGTACTTTCTCCCGGACACTCTTCTCTCCTTAGATAATATTGTGCGAGGTATTCGGCGGAAGTCTAGGATTAACTTGCAGTCTTTGGGACGGTGTTCTCTGACTGTCGGTCAACCTCCTTGGCAGAAGTGCCGAGTACTTGGTTCCGAGGTCCATGTATTGGATGCTTTTCTCGACGGTGTGCAGTCGTCCACCGCCACCTTCGGCAAGTTGGGGCTTTCCACCAATAAATCAAACGAGAGGTCGGTAGGCCTTGCTTGTTCTGGTTGGCACAATGTGGGCCGTAACGGGTTTACATACTGTGTCCAAGTTTGTGCTTTTGCCATCAGGTCATGCAAGACGTTTCCGCGCTTGCTTTTGGCCGTCCCTGGCGTCCCTTTTGCATGGCCTTCCAGATAGTCATGTACTAGCACCTTCTGTCTAAGCGTATAAGCTCTCGTCTTTGCTCCATGCCGCCGGGTAAAATCGTGTTTCATTATGCGGTCTCTGACCCCAACAGAGGATTCTAAGCGCGGTCAAATGTTATCAAAAGGCTTGCGAAGCTCCGGGTTCATCATAGCCTGTGTTGTAGGAATTCTGTCTGGCGCTTGTGGTTTCGGTGTTAATCCGTAGCGAAAAAGGAACCGGTCAGTCGCCTTCTCTATATGTCCCTCCTTTTATGATTTGCGGAGAGCTGGCTTGAACGTATCGACAAACATATCTGCATGGCAATTCGACTGCAGATGAAACGGCGGCGATCTCACATGCTGGATGGCACGTTGCTTGCAAAACTCCGTAAACGTTGCTGAAGTGAACTGTGTGCCCTTGTCAGTGACAATTGCCTCAGGACAGCGGAAGCTGCAAAAGGTTTGGCGCAGTTTCGATACAGTGGCATTGGTGGTTGTGCTATCCATGAGAAATACTTTAGGCCACTTTCTGTATGAGTCGACTATAATGAGCAAGCATCCGCCGTTGAGCGGTCCTGCAAAGTCGCATGGATGCGGCACAAAGGCATAGTAACTTTTGATCATGAATGGAGTTCTGACTTTTGTGGCGCTTTCAAGACATTGGCGCACTTTTGGAAGCATTTAGCAATATCTTCTAGCTGTTTTTCATGAAGGATCAGTCTACATAACTGCATGCACGCGCCTTCATCCGGTTGATTCCCGTAATTCCTGCGTGGAACTTCTGAATAAGGCGCCACTGCGGTGCCTTTGGGATGACCACTCTTCCCGAAAATAGTATACATTCGTTTACGTTAGAGAGCGAGTGTCTCCTCTGAAAGCACTGTTGCAACTCGACGGACAGACATGAACGCGGCCAACTTGCTTTGCGAATTTGTGTAACCTGCTTGAGTATTGTGTCCCGAAGTGTTTCAGCTCGTACAGCTTCAGCCATAACTGGTAGACCGTGCAATGCATCAGTTTCCGGAAAGTCAACATCAGCTTCATGCACAACCGAGGCAAAGACTGCGTCCTCATGTTCTTGCTGATTGACAGCAAGTAGGCGTGACAGTGCACCGATTTGGTCAATGGAAGTTGTCAACCGCTATTGGATCTCAAAATCCTACCCGACTAAGGTGAGAGCCCAACGCTGTAGCCGGTTGGCTGTGTAGGCCGGGATGCACCTTTTCGAACTGCATAACCAGCAAGGGCTTACGGTCTGTCAGAAGTTTGAGGCGGCGGCCGTATTTTCATTTGTGGAATTGCTTGGCCGCGTACACTATGGCCAAGGCTTCGTTCTCACTCTGGCTGTAATTCCTCTCAGCCTTCGCAAGTGTTCCGTCGGCATGGGCGATTGCTTGCTCGAATCCATCGGCGTAAGTGTATGAAATTACTGCGCCAATCCCAAGGCTTGATGCATCGGCGGCTAGGACAACCTATTTGGAGGGATCAAAAAGAGTCAAAAACAAGTTTGACCACAGCAGCTCCTTGACCAGCTCGAAGGCATTCTGGCATGCTGATGTCCAGTTCAAAGGTTGGCCTTTGGTTAGTAGCTTGTTTAACGTGGCACAAAGGCGGTGAGTCTCAGGCAAGAGTGCGCAGTGGTGAACGGCTTAGCCCAAAAGTGGAACGCAAGGACTGTAGATTTTTTGGTGGAGGCATTTGTCTACTGGCGTCTATATTTTCCGGACCTGGTCGACTTCCATCATTTTTGATGATAAAACCGAGGTATTTGCCGATTGACTTGAAAAATGTGCATTTATCTTTACGGATCCGGAAACCGTAAGCCTGTGTACAACCTAGCACTTCCTCCAGAAGCTTAAATGTATCTCCTGTTGTTCGACGCATTACTATGATATCATCTAGATACGCAGCGGTTCCAAAAACTTCCGCTCGTAGGGTATCCAACAAACGTTCGAAAATGGCTGGCGCCGTTTTCACACCAAATAGCAAGCGTTGGTATTGGTATAGGTCACGACGAGTGTCGGTGTTAAACAACTCCTGGAGACCTCGGCAACCTCCATCTGGAAGTTAGGATCGGCTAGATCAAGCTTAGCAAAGTACTTACCACCATCCAGTTTTGCAAAGCTATCTTTCGGTACAGGTAATGGGTATTTGTGGTCGTCCAGCCCGGCGTTGAGGTCCGTTGATAAGTCAACGGAGAGGCGTACCTTGCCATTTGCTTTCGTCACTGCGACAATAGCTGCAGCTCATGATAAGTAGTTGACGTCTGTGATGATTTCGGCACTATACAGTCGGCCGAGTGCTTGATCGACGGTTGAAATGGCTACGTAGGATAACGACCTAAGTCCGAAACACTGGTTTGGCACCCGGTTGCAAGCTTAGTGTTGACATCAATTTGATACAACGGCACAAGACATCCTGAAAGATAGAGGCTTAGTTCGTTTCGAGGTACACCTTGTCTTCAACGGACGTTACGGATGACTCTGGGCTTGCTGGAACTCGGTTGCCGATCTGGTTCAAGCGAACATCGAGGAGTTGCAAGTTTATAAATCCAGTCGAGACCAAGCAGATACAAATGCTTAAGGTCTGAAACGTAGCACTTTCCCGACTTTTCCATACATTTAAAAGCTCCCTTGCGATTAAGTTCGCGAACTGAGGTTAACACACCGCCGAAAGCATTATTTGCAATCTCCCTAGACTCGACCATCTTCGGTCTCTGTACGTGTTTCCATTTGCTCCTGGAAATAACCTTGAGGTCCGTGGCCTCGTCAAATTGCAATTTCGTTGCAAACCCCTTGATCAACACGCTATTAAATCGTCGTCACGTTTTACACTTGCTTTGGAATGCGGCAACTATAGACAGAGACTCGTTGCCAGCAACTATAGGTTTCTCCCTTCGATAAGACTTTACATTCTTCGACCGGACCTGACTGCAGAATTCCTCCTTACGCCTACGTTTCTGGCAACTTTAACAAATATGACGTTTAAAGAGACAAAATCACGCAACCCGCCATTCGCCACATAACCAACATTTCGTGAGCGCCTTTTTCGTAGACATCTTTAGGCGTTTGCTTGGGTTGGAAGTCCTGGACTTTCTCACAAATTTCACGGTAACTGGTGGTGCGAGACCATTTTGTGCAACCATGGCAGTGTCGTGGTTGGAGTGAGCAGCTGTTTGCATGCACTTACGCGGGACTTCAGTGTCAGGTCTGAATCCTAATCCAGCTTAAGTAAAAGCTGCTTGCGGATTTCAGCATCACTGGGGGCCTGCAGTGCTCGTATGAAAATGCGACCCTTAAGCTGATCGTGCTTTAATGAGCATGGATGGAAAAGTTCACACGAGGTTAACCATGTCGGCTATGGCCTCAAAGTAGTCCGCTTCACGTTTGACAATCATCAGGCTTTGATAGCGAATACTAAACACGGATACCGAGTCACTAAACATTTCCTTCAGCAGTGACACTACTTCGCCAAACATCAGATACTTTGGCAGTTTGGGCAGAATGTGGTTTATAAACCTTGAATGTTTACTTATTCCGTGCTTACGGAGTAGCAATCGCACCTTCCAAGTGTCGTCCTGACGCATGAAGTCAGTCCGGAACATGTCTGCTCAGCGCTTGGGCCACGCTTCAAAGGTGCATCCATTCGTCATAAAAGAAATTAGTGACTGCATTCGTGGGAAGATCGACCGAACCCGCCTGCATGTCTCGCGTTGCTTCTCCTGTTGTCTGCAAACTTAAGCAATTTGTCAGATTTTTGATCATATTTATTTGTGCCTCCATTTGAGCTTGCTGCTGGAAAGGCCGCTTTTGCAATGGTTAAACAGAAACGCTCTTCACTTTTCCAATTTTTTTCGATGCCATTTTTACTAGATGCGGTTCCGAAATTAACAACTTTCTGCTCAATAAAACTTCCAGCCCAACCGAAGAAAAATGCAGAACCCGAATGACCTTGACCAAGTACTGTGTTATTCGCCGCCAACGTACAATTTAGCACTACTCTGGATCTTGGCTGTATATATAGGTCAGTTACTGGCCTTTGACTTTAGAATTGGAAGATCGGCCCCCAAGATTGTTAGTTCCTCATGTCTTTTGCCAACGTGGCAGGGGGTTTTCCGGAGCGCCGGATCCGCCAAACTTGATCAATGGTATTTGACAGTATGTTTGTGGTACATAAGCTTGTATGTTGATAAATGAAAAGTTTGGGCCGTTGGACGCACGCGTATGTTTATTATTGTGTAAACGTTGGTGTTAATATGCTGTGTTTGATTATAAATCATTATACTAAACCGTTTAAATGCGTTACGGTGTTTAGCTGTATTCTAGCTTCTAGCGAAAGCAGCTATGGTGGATGACACTTGTGCATTCCTACGGATCTTCAAGGGTCTATATATGGACATTTCATCGGGCAACCAGGATCTGAAGCGTGTTCAGATTGAAACGGCGACATGGTTCATTCGTCAGCGCGATAAAAGCGATGAAAACTTATGAAGGGAGGCTGGACAGGTGCTACCAAAGGGACGCTCGTACCGATATATTTGGGTGTGCATAGCAAGCGCTCGAAGGTTGCTGGAAAGCGGTAAGTGTTGTGTATCCGAATAATGAAAATATTGCATCAGGTACCGGTGTTATAATTGTCCTGTTCGGTTCTTGGAGGATATTAAGGGGAAGGTTAAGAGATTGGAAATGTCTGTCTTCACCATTCCCACAGTGTTCACTTGGGAAGCCTTGGCTATATGCCAAGAATCGTCGACTAACAGCGAATTAGAAAAGCATGGTGCTTAACCTAATGAAGGCTTTTCGTCAAACGCATGAGGTTCATGCAGTTGTGCTTCTTCAATATAACATTCAATTAACAGAGAGCGATTTGTATGACAGACGGCGACATAACAGTAAAGCTGATGTCACGGAAGTGGAGGAGGTTACGCAGCTGTTGCGAAGAAATGGTCAAAGCAAAATTATATCTGAGGAAATGAGATTCGGTACCTGTTTTTCGTCCCCACGCCTATGCTGAGTAATTTTGGCGGTTTCCACATATAAGATCAATTACGGCCGTTACATTCTATGGCACTATATGTTTATGGAGGCTAACGGTCTTGGTATGATCTGCTTTTATGCGCTTTTGCCAAATGAGGCGGAGGCTACTTACCAAGAGGCAGTGTGAATGATGCTGGAGTTGGCCCCCGAATTTGCCTGTGCTCGCACGTTGGTCGTGATACAGGTGCGCGGCGCAAGTGCATGCGCTTCGCAATGCGGATCCAACTGTCAACGTAGTTTTCCGTTGGGTACATATTATGCGCGACTTGCAGCGGCGTTGTTCTCACTTTCCCTTCTCTAACACGGAAGATAAAAGTGCTCCGCTCAACATGCTGCGATCGTTGTTGGATACGTACAATTGCGCTCATTATCCTCGACTTATGAAGGGTATACCAGTGCGCAGCGTGGAATGCTTCCAGTATCTCCGTCACAACTAGATCCCATGGCGGCTTAGCTGTGAGGCGCGTTTGCTGGGCCACATGGTGTTACCTGGGTGCGACAGCACTATATGCGTAGAGTATGAGAATAAGCATCTGAAAGAAACTTTGAGTGCGCGGTCCAATCTACTGCACCTGTTTTAAGTGATAGTAGAGCTTGCCATAACATTTTGGATGAGAGAGTAACCGTCCTTGCAGAAGCTAACTTTGGTATATGCGAGGTTGAGCAGTGGACGGTTGATTTTGATGAAAATGTCGTCGTACGCCCGGATGCAGCCGTGCGGCACAGCCTTGGAGTTTGCATCGGCAGTGTGAACCCGGACGGTGGGTAGTACCCACTGGATGACGAGCGCCTGGGCATATAGCGTGTGGTCATAGCGAAGGGCAGCACATGCGGTTGTCTGCTTAACCGTCAGTGGCACATTTTATGCGTGCACATTGTACAGCTTGCCAGCCTGCATGCATCCAAGCATGAAGTAGGGCTTCCTCATTACCGTTGGGTGCTGCCAGCGGCGACTGTAAGTGTGGCAGCCCTTTCGGAGGGCAACGTGGGTACGGTGTCTGTCGCGCATATGGTATCCCGTTGGCATGGGGTCATTGACCGCGCAGGAAAAATCCGCATCACACGTGATATGTTTTGTGACTTGGAGGCATGTTTGTTGCGTATGGGATAGGTGAAGGTCACCCCACGGTGGGCGTTATGGCATGCATTCGTGAGCTGCTAGCTAGGCATAGTAATATGGAAGTGTCCGCTTGCTCATCCGATGTCGAACAATTGACACGGTTATCGTGGGAAGACGTGCCCATATTCCAACGACTGAATGCGTCATGCTCCGATGCTGCTGCCCGGGTGGGGTTCTGCAACTTTTATTCGTCCTGTTTGCACGGGAGACAGACGTTAATCAAGGCATGGACTGATGTTTCGTGGCGCATTGACCGTGACGGCAGACATCACAAACGGAAAGCAAGTTTTGTACCCAGTGTGGTGGAGGTTGCGGCTACCAGTGTGATGTCACGGGAATTGAACTTCCGTACCCTGAGGGCCAGAACTTTCGCTCGGCACCGCACAAATACATGGATGGCAACGGACGGTGCAAGTGCGGACAGCGCGGTTTGTGCTTGGTGTCAGCAGGTGGATTACGATGCGCGGAGCTCTGCGCAAGTGGATTGCATAAGTTGCGACGTATGTGCGCGATGGTTTTATCGCAGATGTGCGGTCTACCATGGTGAGCCGGCATCCACATATAGGCACTGCTACGGGTGAGTGAAATTTGGCCTACATTACGTTGCATATTTCACAGCTGCAAATCACAGTAAATCAAATATGGGTAAGTAAATTTTCCTCGTTGGATTTCCCTTACGGTTGGTAAGCGTGAACGTAACGCAGTTGCCTCACTAAACCACTATATTGCTTGAAACATTTGGGTTCAATATCTTGCTGCAATCATTCTTCTTCGCAGGTTCCTGTGGTTTCCACTTAAAGCGCTGTGCGCTTAAAGTGTTAAGCATCGCCACGCATACCGCAGACGGATAACAGGCGCAAAGAAACTGACATCAACTAACTCTTTGGTGACAGAAGAGAGTGCCGCTCCATCTGAAAGTCCGTGTATAAAAAGCCACAATGAGGGCTTTCCTACTGTATGATATTGAGCCGGCTCAAACGTACTACATATCTGAGGATCCTTTGAGACGTTGATCAAGATTGTATGCGCACCATGGCTGGTGTCGGTTGGCACCCGCGTTTACTTGACTTCCCTTATGCTTGGCTCGAGTCGTTACAGTAGAGGGCTCGCAACCGACACCAGTGCCGCGTCTGCTGCTGGCTCCAAATCAGATTCCCTTTTTAAAGTGTGTTTGGTGCTGAGTTACCCGCGGGGTAATGACTATTTATGACGGATGGAAGTGTAAGCCGTAAGGAAGCTGCCTCGTTGATGCCACCTTTTTGCACTGCAGCCAGCTGTTTGTGACGGTACGTTGTGTACAAAAGGATTAGGCGCCTTGGATCTGAATGCGTGCTGAGGGCCCTAAGGTTTTCAGGTAAGTCTCCCTTCTCTACCGCTTAGTACGCTTTAATAAATAGGTCATCATTTTAGTATGGCAACAAGGCATCGGTTCTATTAGCTAATGTACTGCGATCCTTGTCATGGAAACATTCGTTTTCCGCTTTTGATGTTAGGGTTATAATGTCCTCTTGCTTTGGAACCGGTTTTTGCCTGGGAACGTTAAGCCTTGCCGTTAACATATTTAATGATAATTTGTTTTAGACGGCAAGTGTTTCCGTTCTATACGCTCCAGGTAACAGCTTGCCTGGTTTATCTTTTGAGACTTGGATCACACACTAAAAAGGTGCTGTGATATTTACCAAATACCGCCGCCAATGCGTCCTCCGTTGCTTTAATTAAACAGCCTAATGCAGTACGTGTCAGCTTGAGATGCTTACAAGTCGTGACTGAGGAGTCCTTAGTCATCCAGCGCAATGTATGCAATTTGTAGTACCAATGGACCTACAAGGATTTCAGCCGTGGCCAGTAGGCCATGCCTTTGACTAGCGGTAGCATCCGGTGTGGTTGCCTTCTATGCCGTCATCGTCCATCAAGGGTGTTAAGTTGAAACCGCTGTTCGACAAGTGCACGCCACTGTGAAGTGGAACGCCTCCATGGGCGTGTCTCGCACAGTCAAGAATAAAATATTTATTTATTTATTTATTTATTTATAGTGGACAACCAGTGGCCCCACATTCGCGACCAAGTGGCAGCCGCTGTCGAGGCGACCGTCGGGCTCGCAAATTGCAAGAGTCCTGATTTGTTTGAAGGGAAAAATGCGACCAGGGGCAACTTGGAGTGTGCCAAGTATTCGGCAGTTGCTGCATTCTTCTCAGACCACCGTGACTTGGGGAGGATGAGTCGGTTTTGCAGAAATCGACGGCTAGTGAATAGTGCGCTCCGTCGCATTACAATTATATGATGGACGGACAAGGCGAAGCAGTTGGAATTCCATCCCTACTCTTTAATAGCGGTGTATAGAAGGAGGTTGGAGAAGTTGAAGACGCAGAGCGATGGTAGGTACCGAGCGACCTGTACCCAGACTGCAAACATTATGCAGATAAGGCGTAAACACTTTGACTGTCTCGTGAACAAACCTTCAGAGAGCCACTGACGTACATTGAACGGCCTCAAGCAGCTCCATGGAAAGGCGAGTCTGGCAGCCACGTGGACTCTTAATGAGTTACAGAAGACAAAACTGCCCAGCTGCGAAACCGCAAGTGTGCCGGCGCCGACGGGATCCTGGTTGAAGAATGGAAACACGGCGGACCCGCGTTGTTGACTGCGCTGCACCAGTTGTTGTAACGCGTAGGAATTGAGTTGGTGCCTCCTGAACTGAAGGATATGCTTGTGTTACCACTGTACGAAGGCAAAGGGAGAAAGCTAGGTTTTACGAAGTTGCTTGGCATCCACCTACTGAGTGGTGGGGCAATTTGATTACCCGATTGGAGTTGTTCCATCCTGGATCGCCGCCAGTACTGGAGTGCCTGTGTCGACTTTCATCATGTCTTGGTACGCTCTCTTTGCACCATGATGTTTACCGAGATGTCCACCAAGCCTCTCGACCTATTGGCAACTAAGAAATTTTCTCAGACCTCGGTCAGACAAGCCTATCAAGGCGCATCGCGTAGCAATCTTTCCCTGTCTTGTCCTAAAGCCATTGTGCTTCAGTGGAATAGGCTTCCGTCTGCCATACACGACGGAGGGGTATCTAATCGTGTCAATATCCATCCTCACTGCACCAGACACTAGATATCCGAGAGGTCGGTGAATCTGCTGAACCTAGAAGCCACCTCCCGGCTGGCTCTGAGCATAATGTGACCAGACGGGCTATTAGGCGTGAACTAAAGCGGAAACTGCGTGCTGATATGGAAACCTGGTGGACTAGTCGGGTTCAAGCAATGGAGAAAGCAGGAGCAGTAGGCAATTACCGCAAGCTCTTCCAGCTAAGCCGCACCGCTGGTCTTAGAAAACCAGGCGTCCGTGAGACAACCAGAGACAGCGCGGGTGAAGTAATACAAATAAGGAGCGCCGTATGGCTTGTTGGGCGGAACACTTTTAGTAGCATTGCAGTTGGCCCCTGCTCTTTGACCACTTCCTACTCAGGTAAAACGGGATAAACCATGGACGGTTAGTCTAGAGGCGCCATAGTAGAGGTCCGAAATGTGGTCGCAGCCCTTAGTCGTTTTCTTGTCGCAGGCTCGGATTCCCTCCCACCTGCACTATTTACTGATGGAGGTGAGGTACTCTACACACCACGAACCAGCCTGTTAGAACTTATCTGGAAGGAAGTGTCCCGGTTACTTGGAGCGAATCAATTATAGTGGCGAAATACATAAAGGGCAGTCGCACAGACTGTTCTAACCACAGGCGGTATTAGCCTGCCGCTCATTGTGACAACATTACTGGCCCCGATTTTCGTTCGTTGCCTCACTGCGGAACGGGAATCTCGGATTGGGAAGAGCAGACAATTTTCCGCCCAGGGCGTGACTGTATAGAAGATACCTTCGCTTTGCGGCAGGTGCTAGAGCAGCGCCACGTGTATTGCAGGCCAACAATAGCTGTGTACCTCGATTTCAAGTATGTTTGCTGCAGTCGATCAAGCGATGCTGTTCGAAATACTTGCGCGGAAAGTGCTCCCACAAAATACGTGAACATCCACCGTGCTCTATACACGAACACTACAAGCCGCGACAGGGGCGACGGTGACAATGCGTATAGCTGTCAGACGGCAAGTAGCGTTCCTCATGGTTGTCAACTCCCTATTTTCGTTCAATGTCGTCGTGTATTCTATCATTTAGTGTTTCCTTGCCGACTCTCACGATGTAGGCGATGAAGTCATGTCGGGTGAAAGGTTAGTCCCTCTAGATTATGCGGAGGCTATTATGCTGCGTTTCGACGACTTTGCAGCGGCACCATGAACCCTGAATATCCTGCGTAGAGTGGTTCCACAGCTGCCTTCTTGAACCTGCTGCATCTTTGGCGACAGAAGGAAGTTTGTAAATGGAACTGAACGTCGGCACAGTGGTAAGCAGGCTCGGCTGCATTCGCGTGGACATACCACGTATGAGTTTGCGGTTTTATCCTATGTGGAGCTAGTCTGTGTCTTATCTCCTATCCTGTATAATACTTCCATTCATACCACGGTGTCTTGTGCTTTTCATGTCTTGTGCGCGTGTGGAGCACCGTATTGCTGCTGGGTTGCCGAACTTTCGTGATTTCAGTGCGAAAACGGTAGGCTCTGAGGCTACTTTACGCAAGCTGCTTTTACAAGACGACTGTGTGTTGCTTGCACAAGGCACGGATGACTTGTAGCACACCACTATTGCTCTGGCTTCGACAGTTGCCAAATTCCGCCTCACCATCAACACAAGTGAAGCCATCTGTCGCTTACAGCCTACGCCAGAGGTGTCATCCACCATATCGCCGCCAATTAGCGTTGCAACCCATCTCCACTTCCTTTAACCTTGGGAGTACTATGTCCATGGCCGCACATCCTTGTGCTACCTTTTAAAGCATGAGTGAATCCTAGCAATAAGTAAATAAATAACTATAATAAATAAATAGTATACTCTCGGTAAAACGAGACACACCTGTAAAGGCGTGATCAAATATGCACAAGTAGGTTCCCCCTTTCAAGGTGACTACGCTATAACAGCCAAGGTGGACCTGCGATGCCATCCTCGGCTAGCGCTTTTATTGGACCTTCACCCACTTGCGGGTAAAACAAATGAATCAACCATGACTAGTCGTAACAGGTTAAGTACGATTTCCCTGCTGACGTTTGATGTACAGCGGCTTCACCGTAGCGCAAACGTGATATGCGCCGTCCCACTTAAAGCTGCTACTGCGCCCCCACCTCCGTACTAACACCGCCACCTGATGCATCATTGATACATAGCTACAGGTAACATTGGATTTTTATGAACACATCAGTTTCAGAGCCACGCTGGTAAGCGCCGCTACTTGCCCTACTAATTAACGCTGCCACTCTGCTTCCTCCTGCGTACTGCCACCGCCAAGTGATGCATCATTGATACTTAGTCACAGGTATCATTTGCGTTTCGTTATTATTCGCTTTCACAGCTAAAGTGATCTGCGCCGCCCTTCGCCGTCCAAATTAACGCTGCCACTGAGCATCCTCCCACGTACTGCCACCGCGATAGGAGGCATCATTGAATTATTGCCGCAGGTACCATTGGATTTCCGTGATCACTTCTCTTTTAGAGCTACAGCGATATGCGCCGCCCGTTGCCGTCCTACTTAACGCTGCCACTGTGCCTCCTCCCACCTGCTGCCACCGCCACGTGATGCACTCTTGATACTTACCCAGAGGTGCCAATGGGTTTTTATGAGCACTTCTCTTGCAAAGCCCCAGTTCTATACGCCGCACTTTGCAGTCCAACTTAACGCAGCCACAGCGCCTCCTCCAAGCAACAGCCGCGAAAATATGATGCATCTGTGATACCTAGTTCGAGGTAGTTTTCTAGTTCATTAATGACTGCCCTTCCACAGCCCAAGTAAAGTGCGCCGACGTCCCAGTGAACGCTGCCACGGTTGCTTTCCTCACGTACTGGCAGCGACTGAGAGTTCGTCAGTGGTATATAAGCACAAGTGAGGCTGCATTTCAATCATCGCCTCGCTTTCATGGCCAAAGTACATATGCGCCACCTTCAACGTCCAGGTTACCGCTGCCTCTGGCCCCCTTTTGCGCTGAATGGTACCACTATATCAAGCGTTAGTGAATGCTAGCTAAAGGTAACAGCTGATTTCAATGCCGGTTTTGTTTTCAGAGACATAGTACACTTGCGCCACCATCTGCCGTCCCCATTATCGCCCTTGGTCAACTTGGGACGCACGTGCATCTGCCTTCCACTGCCTTATCACTGGGTCCGGTCTTTCCTCGCTTTCCATTTTTGTATACATTTTACATTCCTTGGAGAATGGTGCAACGGCTCTTTTTAGGGCCACCCCCCGTCACTATGCCTTGCAGTTCAACATTCTGTAGAAAACACCCAAATTCTGCCAATTCCTTGCGGCGGACTACAAGCGCACAGGTACAGGGGTGGTTCCGTAAGCTTTAGACAATATATGGGTAAACCCCATTAATCATGACGTGTAACGTAACACTGCAAGGAATACCAAAAAGCTGCTCATAAATTAAGAACGTTGTACGTTCACCTTATGCAGTTATTTTCAATGATGGACATGCCACTGTAGCCGTACATTCCTCGGAAATCTTGTTCCCTGTCTCACTCCGCCTTTTGAATGTTTACCTCGTTTCGCCCTCCTTTCCTCATGTGATACTACTTGATGAACTCTTTTGCAGTATGCTTGCTTGGTGGGTGCTCAGCGTTCGCAAGGCTCCTTACTTAGACGAGAATATTTGCATATGGTCTGAGCGTCCCTTTGCCCACTTTATACAATCATATCCCACCTTACAACCGAACGGCGTATATCAGTACAAGGTGGTCATGCGCGTCCCTTCCCATTCCAATGCTTATCCGTTGCTACAAATATACACTACCTAATCAGTATGCCATATTACTCTGCCCAGCATCTGGTTAGTTTATAAATACAATGTGACACTAATAAGCAACGTAAAACCGGCTGCAGCTTCAGTTACGAATAATGGACACAGAGCACCACGTCTTATTTATCTGTTACGGTAACCTTTACCTTGTTCCATCTTCCCTACTTCCCCGCATACTCCAGCTGAACCCCGTTACCCCTCCCTAAGCAACATACTTTGAACAAGTGTATATGTTTAAAGAACCCCTTTTCCCCAAAAGCTCTTTAGCTTCGAAATGAGTAATCATTGACTTCGATGCTTATATACCGTTGTTACGTGCAGCATCATCTTATCTTGCGTGCTGCGATAACATTCAATTTAACACACCTGGCAGGAAAACGCTGACGGTCACCATAAAAATTAACTGCCGTCCCCATTGACAAATATAACATACCTCTTCGTCCGCAATTGTTTACCAAGAAACACTTGGAAATCGAACACAATTAGTCTTTCAGACGACACAATCTTCCCAAAATCTCTTCAGTCTCCTAATTTCCATGTATTGTGCATCAAACATGCAGGAGTACACACAATTACACACAAAGCTCATTTCACGTATGCATTTCGTACTTGTGAATATACCATTATCCATTCCCAACTTCATCAACCCCTATGATTTGGCGGCGTCCGTATCCGGATTCGCCTGTCAAGGTATCGTCCATGTGGACAGTCAAAGTACGCCTGGGCCTACAAAGGGTACCGTGGATGGTTTGCTCTGCACCACCCACACACCCCACGTCCAGTGTAAACCCGAAGAAATAAGACTGGGAGGCATGTGAATGGAAGCCACGTTTTATCAACGGAGCCGGCCCACACTGCTTCAACAAGCAGAACGGAGGCATTCCGGTCTAACTGGAAAATCATACACACCAGTTGTATACGAGGCGGTGGCTGGACCGTAGCCCGTTCACACAGGATGGTACCACCATTTAAGCCTAGCAATGTCACTAGGAGGGGCACCTTGTCAACATTCACATCAGCGGCATGCACACCGGGCAGCTCTAGCAAAATCTATTGCCAAAAGGCAAGGTTCCTCTTCACGTAGACAAACGTACCACATACGAAACCTTATTGGTCGGATTAGCAAATTGAACGTAAACCTACTCATGGGGCTTCTATTCCGCATGCAATAGTGCCTCCTCCGGCGCCTGCGAAACCGCTCTTTAGAGCAGTACACGGAATTAGTATCGATCTAATTTGCCTTGGACTTGCAACACATGAAATCAACATGAGTTTGTCATAAACGCACCTTCTTCTTGTTCTGGTACTGTTATTTTCGGGTTGCTCGAATGTCCTTATACTGCACTAAGTTAGCCATACAAAAGCAGTTTGAGTATCCTCGTCGAATTCATTCGGTATGCATATATATATATATGGCCGTCATCCGTGTCCAATGGCAGTTGGAATACAACATATTCACATGTGTTTATGCAAAGGTAAGTGTGAGCTTCCGCAAACTGGATAGTGACACATTAGACACCATCATCAATGGTACTACAAAGATGTATGGGTTTCGTTTTAAGGTCAGGCTAACAACCAAACATGAGAATAACTATCCAATACGATCTGTTGACGTTTTCTTCAACATTTAGACGTGACAGCTTAAATCTTGGGCATCCATTTTTGAAGAAACCTAGTGTAGCATTAGTGAAGCAAATGCTAGGTAGAACGTTGGCTAGACTACTGGTACAGTGAAATAATAAGCAACTAGGTGTTTCCCTCTACATATACAGTCTGGTTTGAGTAGCTGCTGGGTAAAATCACCCGGCATGCGAATGCGATGCAGTGTGCACTTCTGGCTCTCTGTTTCTCCAACAGATTCGGTCATGTGCTGCCCGAGATATGTGCATCTACTCAATGAACGATTGATGCGCAACCTGTGGTATTGACAGGTGACAACAGCTAACTCCCTTTGCCCACTGTCAAACATGCGACTTTCCAAACAATGTTTGCATTTATTGTGCAAACGTCCAAGTAATCAATCGTTTATGCCTACCGACCTGGAATCTACTGTGGCCATAAGTTATTTGCTAACCGTGTATATCGTACTTTTTGGGTGCAGCCATTCGGTGCTCATAAAGCCATTGTCGCTATGCGCTCATTCATTTCGGAGGTTTTTACTACCACATTGACCTACCATTCCTGTCAGATTCAACCTTTTATTTAATCCATCCAAAAGATTGGTCATGTGCAATGCAATTTCTGGTAGGCGTCTCTGCACATCTGCCTTCCATCCGGTTAGTACGGGTGTTTTCATAAGCCCCGGTAAATGCATTATGGCTGAAGGATAACTGAAGCTATGACTATGCTTACTCTCGTCAGTAGCCTGCGGAGTGGAACAGGAAATGGTGACATCGTGATAACCGCCAGTCGGTATATTGTCTGGATGGTTTACTTGACACAAAATTTCCAGGGAAATTTCGCTTCAAATGTATAATCCAATGTGGTCACAAGAAGGACAATCGTAGAGCATTTTGTTCCAAAGGTCAAATTTGCCACTTGATGCGTAATGTACAAGGCCAAGCGATAATAACCTTTTAATGCAAACGTATCCATCGAAAGGCAAGCATCCACGATAATTTGCCACCCTAGCATTGATCCGTAGCAAGCACACAAATGGCTCGGAAACACCGAGCGCACATCAATTCCTAATGAGCTCATGGATAGACTGAACCATTATTTTGCAATGCACTGGCTGTCTAAGCGCCATGCAACTTATCATTGAGCAGGTGTTCAAGCTACGGTTATTGTGGGTAATACCATGGAGGTTACATAGTGGTGTAAAGCGAGGCCGAATAAAAATATGAAGAGGAAGGCGCCGTAGTTCACGCTCGGTATGTAAACATACTAGACTCCGCTTGAGAAGGTAGCAAAAATAGCATAGCATAGGTCATTCTGAGTGCAATATCATAATGGGCAACACATGTGAAGTCATCGCGAATTATAACCGAGTTAAATAAGCCTAAAATAATGAGGTTACCTGTGGCTGGTTTGTTCTAGGCAGGTGCAATAAAGAAACAACATCACACCAACTCAGTAGTTAATCACTCTAGAATGAAACTATACCCAAGCGCGACTTACATGTGGGATATAGAATACAGATGACACCAAAAAGGTGACGGTGATGACTTAAGCAACTTTCCAAGTTAGCTGGGGGATGGTGCGATTATGTCCACTGCAGGCTATCCGTGTCGTAAGATAAAACCAGAGCCGGTTATACTTGTCTGTTGTCCTAGGTGAGCGAGAATTTACAGGAAAGCAGATTCATCAGGCAATCCGTCATATGGTACCATGTATTGCCCCCTGGTCGTTCGTTCTGACCGGTAGCATATCTCAATCAGCTCAACAGTGTCTAGAATACTATCTGTGCGCAAGCATTTCAGTTCGGATGTCACAACGTATTGCCGCTGCGTCGGGAACAAACCTTGATGTTTATCTGAATCTCAGTGCGTTTACCTGAAAGCGGCAGCAGGACAAGGAGGCGTGTGGAGCCACTTGAGATGAGATACACTGACCTCATATTGCAACCCTTAACAAGCCACGGTGTCACATGAGAAGAAATGTAATAAGTTCCATCTGTCAAGTGGGAATGTATCGAGACACGATGTAAGCGAAATTTGTACTTTAGTCGAGTCCCATTTAAACATGAATCCAGCGGATAATGACGTTACGCGAGTAAAACGGCCATCAGTCTGTCAGACTGAAGTGTAGTGCTTATAAATGTTACTAAATGGCCTTCACTTACTCATTCAACTTGAGATATCAGTTGACATACCAAAGGTCCCTGGTTCGACTTTTAATACTGCAGGGTTGCGAGCGGGCAGTTGTTCACACTTGTGTACGAACTACCACAAACTGAAGGCAGAAATTTTAACTCTCATGAACCATAACCCTACGTCCGTGCATGAGGTTGGATTGAGTGAAAGCACAACAGCCATACTTCTCGAGTTTTAGAATATCGCACGTAGAATTATAAGTAACCAATACAACTGTCCGTGGTTAGTTAGCGTTTGGGTGAGAACCGAAACGGCGGCCATACGTTTGGTCAGCAATGTAAGTATCAACAATAGATTGAGCCAGGTAGGGAAATACTGAGGCAAATGTCGTAAGGATGGTTACCAGGTAGAACGATGCACAATTAAATGTACCGTAAAACACAGATGACCTATGATTCCAGTGTATTGAACATACTGTCTTGCTATAAGCGTTAGTAGATGATATTATCATACATTTCCTGACGGCCCTGACGCTATTCCACCGCCAACACGTGTAGTAAACTCCGCTGTTTACAATTCTACCACCGGCTTTCGAAAGAGTATACAAACTGTTTTAGTAAATGTACAAGAAGTACCTTGCACAACCTTTAATTATCTAATATCACCAATGAGTATGCCATGGGACACCTGGGGGCCATGGTATCTTCACAGCAGGGTTCGGGGTGGAACCACTTAGACTTGGCTTGGGAAAACAGTGAACGAGTAAATCTTCCTACCCATGGTCTACTTTGGAATGAAAACCGTGAGCAATGCTTAGTTCCTCATATTAGTGTAGAGAAAAATTGGACATAACGTGCCTGGACAGATGGCGCAGATAAGGGGGTTAACTGAACGTAATATAGTCCCATGCAAACTTCATTTCTCTTCGTAATTTTACCTCATACTATGCAGTAACAACGTGTTATCATACACCTCGGTTGCAGCCATGTGGTTGGCGGCATCCGGATTTGAATTTGCCCGTCACTGTTGTCAGTCACAGGACGTCTGCGCCTACAGAGGAACCATGGGTGGTTTGCGCTGCGCCACCCACAGCTCCATCCACACACACCATATCCAGTGTAAACTCGAAGGAATAAGATCAGGAGGCATGTTTATGTGAGCCACGTTTCATCAACGGAGAAGGCCCACACTCCTTCACAGACAAACACAAGCACGCTGTATTTTGGGAATCGAGTGTACAAAAGGCGCTTGCTGGACCGTAGTCTGCTCCACACTGATTGCATGGAACCACTCTTCGAGTCTAGCACGACCATAAGGACCGTGCACCCCGTCCTTTCCAGCAACGATCAACGGTCTCCTTGAGCCAGTATGGACGAGGTAGTGGGTAATAGAGAGATAGGCACCTTGTCAACGTGCACCTCAATCGCAGCCACACCTGGGATGTCAAACAACAGCCAATCATTCGAAATGCCGAGGTCGATTAAAGTAAACGCATATGACGACATAAATACTCGCTAAATGAGCATATAGAAGAAAATGGTTATAAGTGAATCCGTGAAAAGTACAAAATGTCCGAAAGTTATTTAAAATATACCACTCGATAAAATTACGCAAGTATACTACAATTTGCATGAGCGACGTGTGCAAGGAAAAGGTTATCACGTACGCAGAACCAACCAAACAACATGTAATGAATATTACCCACAATAAAAATACCTAGTTTTAGTGTAAGTTGGGTTAGCCCAACTGCGGTGAAGATGCATCAAGAACGCAACGTTAGCCTCAGCAAGAGGCTATATATATATATATATATTAGTTTTATACATATTGTTCTAGAGCAGCTACGTGTGTACACACACAGTACAATATCTAACGAATAATAATGTTTCTAGTCAGCATTTCGATTAAATGGTTATGACTTTCACAGGTAACCTCTACAGCAAATCAATCCCTACTTATAAACCATATGCTATACATGGACACTCATATATTTGAGATAAGTTTCAATGCATGCTAGCACTTCGATCATTTTACGGAGACATAGCGCGGTCTTTCCTAAGCGACATTTTACATTCTGTTTCCTTTTGTACTACTTGGGTTTTATTGTGCAGTAACTCTTTACTTTGGTAGGACTTTGCAATTAAGCACGGCACAGTACAGCTTTTGGCTTTTTGGTGTTAATGATCACATTATAAACACGCTTCCTAAGAAATTACCCTATTAAAACCCACATATTTGGAGATCTCAGAAACAAGTTGTCCTGATGAGTAACAGCCCTTATATAAAATCCAGCGATTTGCGGACTCGATAGTCCCGTGGTTGTTAGTCACGTGCAGAACTGAGACATCCTGGAACGTTTGAAATCGATGTGATAAGCGTTAATATTGGACTCTTTGCTAAAATAGTAGATTTCGTGGACAATTCTTACTTTCTCCCGGACGGAGGCCGTAGTGCAGTGGCTTTCATGTGGCCAACATGTTACCAATACTAAGACTAACTCTTTGAATAAAACGAGCTTCCATCTTTTTCAGTCATAAACGAAGATAGTTCTCAACAGACTTTCGGAGCTAGAAAACGTGATAAAATTCCATCATTTCGCAAGCCGCCAATCCCAGAGCGCATTCAGCCGTCTCAGATTCAGATGGACTGGAAAGATAGGAAAGTCCCTTGAGTGTTTCTTCTTGAGCAAATCGTTGAGCCAGAAAATGATAAGATGCTATGTCATGGTAGATCTAAAGCGAAATACCAGAAACATACCCTGGCCAACCAATCGTTGCCCACGTTCCTTGCACTAGCAGTCCCGCTGTGAAGGTTACGTGAATTAAGGAAGCAATAGAAAGTAAATGGAAGTTAAAGGGGAATGCAAGTCATTAAAATGAAGGATAACACAAGAGTGAAGTGAAGGACAGAGCAAGAACTAAAAGTTTGAACTTGCATATGGTCAGTAGAAGAGACCGTGCTCCACATCGGTCGGTGATCAGCAGGCGATTTGGAGGTTGCCGTAGCGGACAACAAGCAACTTTGCCTTGGTAAAGGAAAAGAAAAGATGACATTGTGATCTAAGAGCAGTTAATGTGGAGAACAATGCCATGGGTTGCAACGCGGACCTGGGTTGATGTGAGTACGATGGTAGTTTGAATGCACTGTAAAGTGCGTTGGCGGATTCAGTCGCTGGCATGGCTGTCAAAGATACCGCTGCTTTCCACGCTGCTTTTGAGAAGCTCGGAAGTAACTTAAAGCGTTGTTAAATGCGTACTGCATCATGTTTTTCAAATCAGATGGCCTGACATTGGTGGCGTATAGGAGGGAAACCGGGCATGAGTTGCCTAGGAGTGTGCGGTACAAATCAGTACACTATAGTTGCGTGCATTGTTGCCGAAGAGGATACACAGGCAAGCGATAAGTTCACATGTAATGTTTGTGAGACGCTTTTTCACTTTAGGTAGAAAAGTTATGACTGCAAGGCAAATTTGTTATACGGCATAACGACTGGTGCTACGACGTAGTATCCCGCGGCGTTGAGCACAGCCATAACTTTTGTGTGAGAAAGCCGTTTCTCTATGTCACCAACAGACGGCTCCCGCGGCACGCCAAAGTACATATATCGGATATGAAGTCGTTTAAGGACACACGAAAGCTCAGAAGGAATGCGTTGACGCACTAGGGTAGAAGGTTGAACCGTTACGACCTCTGGACCATAAGAGATAAAATGAGGGGAAAGCTTGAGGGGAACTCGGTGGAAGCTGTGATACATTTGCATGAGAGAGTAGGTCAATATAATGTGGAGTATGAGGAGTCGGAGATACGGTTCATATTTTTCGTTTCTAGGTACGTACGTGACCTCGTGGAGCTTTATAGTGAGGTAATGCTAGCGGATGCCACACACCAGATGAACTGCGGTAGCTACATACTCTGCCACTGTTGATTGGTAGATGTGCATGGTATTGGGCGTTCAATTTCCTACGTGTTGCTTCCAAATGAGCCTACGGCATCCTACATCAACGCGGTGCGCAACATGCGCCTCAGGTTCCCAGCGACTGAGACAGCAAGGACGTTAGTTGTTTATAAGTGCATGGCTCAGGTGCATGCATTCCAAACAGTGTACCCCTGTACCCGGATTGTCTTGCGCCGTTTGCACTTGCTGAAGAATGTCCCCTTCGTTGCAAGGGGTTATCCATCATCATCATCATCAACAGCAGTACATCAGCCGTTTGAACTGATGCTTTGCTGCTATGCAACCATGCGCACCTATAAAATAAAAGAAAAGAGGACGCGCTTGAGACGCCATTACACCAGGAAGAAGGTGACATTGACCGAGTTGTCCGATGATTGATGTCAAGTGCAAGCTACCCGTAGACAGTACACCGTGTTAATAAGTCGGCAATGGCTGCTTCCGTTCGCCCAAATTGTGCATGCTTTGAACGCGGCAGGCAGTCCGGTAGACGACATAACGCTTAACAACCGGTGGGTTGTGTCGCAGGCTCGACATCCGCGTGTAACCGCATCCACGTCCTCCGCCATCTTCCCCTACCGTCGAGTTCTACAGTTGCACCGGTAAGTAGGGAACGGAAGCTTCGGAAACTCAGTCAGGTTCTAGATAATATCCACATGGAAGTTTGCAGCCTTGGCGATGCGAAGTATAGGGAGCTTATGGATCAGTTGACGGAGTTACTACAAACACTAAGCAGCTCTCAGGAGTACGTTGTGGTTTCCTCCTCCGCAAGCATAATTGATCCACCTGCGGCAAGGATGAGTGGAAATACCAGGAAAGGCGCAAGACGTTATCAACGTTTAGTGCCCATTCCGGATTCGCCAGTCGGTCGGGAGCAGGAAAGGAAGGCACTTTCTTTTAGAGATTTGCACACGAAAACCGCCAGGGCGTACAAGCCTCCAATGAAGCATCTTTGCCATGCAAACCTATTAGCGAATTACGACAATGACAAGCGCGCGTCGTGCCTCCAAACTGACTGCAAGGCACATAGTGGACCGGTGGTTGACTGGGTCATATGCTCCGACTGCGACCCATTGAATCATCAGCTGTGTGCCTCGTACAGTGGACGGGAGCATTTCACCTGCCATCACTGTTTGTAGGTCCTCTCTTTTCACGGTGCTACCATTTTCCTCTCTTTATAACCGCGCCATTTCTTCCGCTTGATCGTTAGGTACACCCACTGCTCTCATATGCGCTGCCTCCCCTACTTGACGGCTACGTCACGTATACATACCTCGGTATCAGGATCACACTTTATGCGGATGGTCAGATGTTCCTAAGGACATCAGAATCACCCGCAATTCCGCTGCGTTTTGAGGATACCCATTTACGTATACTTTCCTTCGTGACAGCCTCATCTTCTAAGCAACCTGAAGAACCACTGCGCTTCGCGAGGCACCAGGCTAACATGTATGGTAAAGGTAAGAATCACGCTTGACGTAGAATAGCTGATACATGTATTCCTTGTGATCACACCGCATATTGATACCATATTACCCCACAGCTGCTTCGTGATCGGCCGCGTGGGGATGAGCGTGAATGACCTCACCCATACGTGCGTGAGCATTTCTCCTGGGACTGAACAGCTTATCCTCCAATTTATTTTTCTTCCCCCTCTCTCTGTACACCAGTGCAACGCAGCGCTGTCATGCGGTTCGCCTTTAAGCTAACAGTTTTGAATATTAGCGTTCAGCCGCAACTTCCGCTGGACAGTAGGCTGAAGCTAAGGGAGACCATGAATGTGGGCAACAGCAGGCGAGCGGCAAGTGAACATCGTCTCTGGCTAGTGTGTTTCCGGGTGCTCAGCCGACGGTCTTTCGTCCCCCTATCAGTGCCAATTTCGGTAGCGCACGACCAGGTCTCGATCTAACGAATACCTTAACATACCGTTGTACTATGCGCAGCCAAAGGACTAAGGTGTGCCAGTTAGGTCTCCTTGTAGATGGGTGTCATCTCAGTGCACTGGATTACTGCGGCCAGGCTCGTCCGCCCTGCCTCTTCACAGACACAATAGACCTAGTGAGGGCTTTACCAGTGCCCACCATGTTGCTCCTGGGATTACGGAACGGGCGTACTCCCTGTGTCTACTTACCTTGGGAATACATTCTATCCACTACTAACTGATTAGAGGATACCTAATCCTAACCTAATGCATCTTCACTGCGCGTAAAAGTGAACCAAACACTCTCTGCTCCAGTGCCAACGACTAGTGGCATTCGGCAAGGCTCAGTGCTTGGGCGGGAGCTCTTGAAGCTACACATTAACCATCTGCCGATTGTACTTCAAACAGACTGCTTGGTTTACGCCAATGACTTCAAGCTGCGGTCCACAGTATCCACCATTAAGGATGCGGACAGATTACAAGGGGCTCTAGACCACCTACCTGAATGGTTCATCAAGTGGGAACTGCCAGTAAATCGACATAAATGTTATGTTCTCAAAATGGGTATCACTAAACCGTACGGTACATACAACGTTGGTGGGTTTAGCTTCAGAAATACCACCCACGAATAGGGCAGGAAACGCGGGCAATAACTGTTTGCCAAGGGTGCCATAGGGGTGTTCCTTTTTAAGATCCAACGACACCTTAGCCTTGCATCAATCCCTAGCTCAACCATCCACTAAAAATGGAACCTACAAGGGGTACTTAAATCGTTACAGTTACATCGGAACTGCACACCCCGGATTATTCACAGTATACCAGTCCTCGGGGTCGTATAAACGTCCATAAATGAAGTAGCTCATATTAGAATCAAAAGACAGTTAGCGAACAAGCTTGTTTTTGGTGGTCCGCATCAGGCCAATACACCACACGATAAATAAATAAATAAACATTTTATTCTCTACTATGCGAGGCACGCCCATGGAGGCATGATCAGATATGCACAACTGTACAGACATTTTATGGCAACTGTAACAGTGACATTAGAAAATGTTTCATATGTCCATGATTGGAACTGTACCATGGTAAAAATGCGAAATAATAATTTGGCTGTAGTGAAACCGGGACCTCGGCTAATAATAGATTGAGAACCCTGAATGATCCATTGGAAAATAACTGAAGAGCACGCTCAAGAGAGATATGACAATACAGTGAGATCGTGCACAAGTAACGCAAAGGTCAACGGTGATATCGTAAAAAGCAAAAAGACGACAGTATATGCAGATGTAGAAGTTTTAGTATAATGAACCTTCTAGAATGGTGACGTTAGTTGATTTGCCAATGTCAAGGAATGAGTTGTGACTATATTAGGTGGCGAGTCACCTTCGCCACGTCGCAGTGTTGTTAAACGGACATTTGTGGCTTTTTATAGGGAGAATGCTTGCCAGGCGAAAGCACACCATGTCCTGAAACACTGCCGCCAATCCATTGAATGGCAAGTTGTAACTGGCTATATTTCTGGTTGAACGTTTGCATGCTCGGTTATTCGCAGTCAGGTTGCGTCCCACTTTCCTGCTGGCTAATGGATAGCCGGGTGCTAATTGCGTTCCTGAGTACTTTCCTGTCCGATTGGTAGGTCGGGAACTAAATATTCTTTTTGAATATATTGTGTTTGTCCTCTGCAGAACCACGTGAAGTCTCAGAGGGATATACATTGAAATATGTTGAATGGTTATTGAAGAATTGAAGGATAGAATATGGTTCCGAAGAAAGAATTGCAGCTTCCCCGGGGTATAGTAATATTGCTTAGAAATATAGGAGACCACGGCCGATTCAGCTGTCAACGCGGATTGAAGAGCTCATAGTGACCAATTGTTCTGGTTCTGTGAATGAGCTGTCCGGTTAGTAAGTTGTAAATGGGTTGATAATCTTCCGCTCATTTCCAGATAAATAAACGGTGTGGCTTGTTGTGTTGTCGCGACGGCGGCCAATTCCCTGGGTGCGTGTCGCCGTACCTGTGACAAGCTCGGGCGAAAGGCAAATGAAGAGAAGCAGCCACAAAGACAAGAAAGGGATGCAACTGGAGTGCAATCGATCAGTTTCGGCGATGACTTAACTATTGTACCCCTATACATGTAATCGTTATTGAACTCTCCCATGTACCTGTGTAACATAAGTGGCGAAATACTACGGGAAGCAAGCAGAACACGGGTCAGTTGAGAATGAAAGACGGTTCAAAAATAGGAATGAAGGTAAGGAAAAGAGTTTGGTGGTCCTAAGGCGCATAAGCTTAATCAGTTGGAACCAGATAGAGGAGGATGAGGTGTGCCGATTATGGGAAAGAAAATCACTCAGATAGAGCCATAGTTTTAAATTGGTAAGAATGTAAGGAGTCAGAGAGGACAGACGCATGTAAGTAAGCATTGAATGAAGCAGGAATGCAACTGAAAGCACAGGAAGGAAAGAAGGGTTGAGAAAACAGGTTCTATTGAGGAGAAGTGGAAAAGCCGCCGGTCTTCTTCAGGTAATTATTCATCTTTGTTAATGAAAAGAAGGATGAATAATGCCTAATGATGTACTTAAGGTGAGGGTAACAGAGCGTTGCGTCAGCTGTAACTAGCTCAGTTATATCTTAGAATTCCGAGAAGTCAGAAAACAAGAGACCGCCCAGACAAAACCAGGTAAATCGGCAAGCTGAAGCTATGCCGCCAAATATAGCTAACTATAAGGTAATGAATGTCACCGTGAAAGAACCAGTTTAGGACAAAAGTGTCTGAACGAAACGGCAGTTAGCTTCAGCCTGATGTGAACAGGCTGTTGGGTCCGTTAAAACCTGATCATGAGGGAAAATAGTTTAAAGAAAAGAGACCATTTGGACGAGAATAGTGTCAGCGCATAGAAAGAAGCCGTAGAATTTTGTTCTAAGTACTGAAAGAGAGCATCGGCATAAAGAGAATGTTGGGATAAAATGAAGACATAATAATAATGATGAATCATGACCAACAATACTTTTGAAGTGAAAGTTACAAGGCTGTACGTCGGCAGAGCCTAAGACACTAAGATCTCAGAAGTCCGAGGTGGGTCAGGAATTAGTAGATCGTTCAGATGAGTCCGGATAAGCCAGTAAGATAAAGCTAGGCCACCACTTTAAGGTGTAAATAACAGGAATGCGTGTCATAAGAAGAAAGCTTTCGGGACGAAAGTGACTATATGAAAAGCCAGTTAGCATGCCAAGGAAAAGTCTCGCTATGAGGGGAACAGAGTATTTGGAATGTAGAGTCTAGCGCGATAACTTCTCGGATGTCGGGCAGTAGTCAAAAACAGCAGACTAGTCAGCCGAGGGTAGTTTAGAGCTAGGTCCGTTGGGATATCTGTCTAATTGAGAAAGTAATGCAAACGGAGTGCGAAATGAAAACGTTCTATTGAGCAGAAGTAGAAAAGCCAAGCATATTCTCGAGGTAATGTGAGCAGACCGTTAAGTCTGCCAATCTCTGATCATTAGGTCCATGGCAGTCGGAAGCTAAGAGACCTCTGGGACGAGATTAGATTGTCAGCTCAAAGTGTGAAATCCGTAGAATTTAGGCCTACGTAATAAAGGAAAGCATCGGCACAATAAGCATGTACAAGAAGAGAAGGAGACATAGTAATAAGGATGAGTCATGGCTAACAACGCACTTCAATTAAGGGTTAGATGATGTTACGTCGGCAGACCCTAGGTTACTTAAACCTCAGAAGTCCGAGGTGGGTCAGAAAGTAGTAGCATATGAAGGCCAGTCCGGATAAGCCAGCAAGATGAAGGTAGACCGCCAACTTAATGTGTGAATACCAGTGATGAGTGTCATAAGAAATGAAACTATCGGGGCGGCAGCGGCTATATGAAGAGTCAGTTAGCATGTCAAGGAAAGGTCTCGGGATGAGGGGAAGTGTTTGGAATGTAGACCTTAAAGAAATAACGTCTCGGATGTCGGAGAGCAGTCAGAAACAGAGGTATGGTCAGCCGTGGATAGATTAGAGCCAGGTCCGAAGAGATATCCGTCTAATTGAAAAGGTAGTCTAAACGGCGTTCGAACAAAAAAAGCTCTACGGAAGAGAAGTGAAAAAGCCACGCATCTTTTTGTGGTGATGTGAGCAGACCGTTAAGTCTGCCCATCTTTGATCATTAGTGTCACAGTAGTCCGAAGAAAGCGACCACTGAGACGAGGTTAGACTATGAGCTCAAAGAGTGAAATCGGTAGAATTTAGGTCTAAGTACTAAAGGAGAGCGTCGGCACAATAGACCTGTACAGGAAGAAAGGGGACATAGTAATAATGATGAGTCATAGCCAACAAAGCTTTTGAGGTGAGGGTTAAAGGACGTTAGGTCGGCAGACACTAGGTCATTTAGGTCACGGACATCTGAGATGGAGGAATAAAGCAAACACAGAGTATTTAAATGCGATGAATCAATGAAGTGAATTGACCGGTTAATGCGATCAAGTGACCACACTGGCTTGGGCATCATTAGTGCAAGTGTCATGCGGGGTGTCCTAACATGGAGAAGCTTGAGGCCATGGCAGCTATAGAGCCTGTATAAACTACTTTGGGGCACATACTTCGGGATTGTGGAGCCCAATAGCGATCGCTTCCGCTATCGCCAATAGGTGACATCGGTTGGCTCGCGTATTGCGTCCAGATATCTTGTAGAAATGCCGGAAGACCTCTGACATGTTCATTCGGCGATTTGTGTCGGCCAAATGCCCATGCACCGCGCTGACTACTGCCTTTCTGACACTAGTGTAGCGCCACGTCCGGTAATGTTCTTGTACTCTCTCAGACAGTTTCCTGGTCGTCTTTCAAATATAACGTGCTCGACACGAGCAAGAAAATTGGTACACACAAAAGGAAATATTCGACCTCGGCAATCTGTCCTTGCGACGCTGCCTCACTACTGGCGTAGAAGCGAAGCTGATTCGGAGTTCAGCTGCAAAGTAGGTTCCCGCTGTTGCATTGCAGAACCTTCTGGTAGTTCGTTCTGCTATCACCTTACATTTGAAAGACCGTGATAAGTAGCTTAAGCGCTTTTCAGCGACGGTTGGTTGGGCTTTAGGTGCTCGTGGCTCCACATGTCTCCGGATGAAATCCACCGGCTAACAATTTTGTTCGAGAACGCTTCGAATAAAACTCACTTCATCTGATAGCGTATCTTCCGTGTATATTTTCCTGGCTCTTTCCGTTAGACAACGGACAAGAATGCGTTTTTGACTCATTGGAACGAAACTCACGAAATGGGTATACTGGCCGGTAATCGTTGTCTTTCTATGTATTCTAATTTGTACTGTCCCGTCTGACGTGCTGGCGATGTGTATATCTAAGAATGGCAATGAGTGGTTACTTTCAAGTTTTATGGTAAACACTATGTTGTTATATGCAGCTTTGAAGTGGGCTGGCAGATCTTCGATGCATACTCGACCATCCGCAGCACAAACTATGTCATCTACGTATAGACCGTAGTAAACAAAGTTGTCGATACATTCGTTAGGCTGAGTGTTCTCCAACTTACTCTTGAAGACATCGGCAAGTAGCGGTCCTAATTGTGAACCCATAGCTACCCGGTCTATTTGTCTGTAAAACATCTCATTAAACTGGAACTGAAGGTTCTTAGTGCACGCCAATATAAGTTGCCTTAAACAGCCAGTTGGAATACCGATGTTGATGTTGTGCAATTGGATAAACTCGCAGAGATTGTCAAGGGTCTATTCTAACGGGATGTTGGAGAAAAGTGACGTCATATCTGCTGAGAACATTTTCCCTCCAGCTAGAATGAGTTTTGCACCGCGTCAAGAAATTCGAAAGT
The DNA here is from genome assembly GCA_944474145.2 of Dicrocoelium dendriticum. Taxonomy (NCBI): domain Eukaryota; kingdom Metazoa; phylum Platyhelminthes; class Trematoda; order Plagiorchiida; family Dicrocoeliidae; genus Dicrocoelium; species Dicrocoelium dendriticum. The sequence goes on from OX104063.1 coordinate 277,122,113, forward strand.
GTCCCGGAAGGATATGGCTTTCCTTACCAGCTCCAGGCGTTTAACAAGCCACTTAGCAGTCAGATGATAGGGCGAGTTGTACATGTCTAGTATCGGTCTCAACCGTACTTATTGCGTGTGGATCTTGTGTAAGCCATAAAGCCACGGAATCGCGGTTCCACTAGGTCTGACGTACGCAAGAGTGTCAGAGTCCAGGATGTTATTTTGTTTTCAAACGCCGCAAAAGTCTTGTCCTGGTCTTCTCAATCGCCGGCGTCCTGTCTTTCTCGTGCTGCACTTTTCGAAATTTCGATGTGTTGCTTAGGATGGTGTTCATCTTAACAATATAACCTGACTTGTTCATCAATACCATCCCGGCTCCTTTGTCGGGTCTAGATAACAAAACCTAGTTTTCTTTGACTTCCGTCAGAGCGTTCAACCGCCTGTACTTTAGAAGATATTTGATGATAGGTTTGTATCTCAGGTATTGGTAGCATGGGTTTACCAATGTGAATTTAAACTGCTAAGCTGCTGTTACACTGTTACAGTGGGAAAATTATTAAAGTAGTAAAATGGCACACCACGCGCCACCTTATAAGAGTTACCAAATTATTCTTCTTGTTTTTCACTAACAAAAATGAAGGGCAGCAAACAAAAGACTATTTTTATGTATACCTACATTTTTCGTGCCGATAAGGTAAACAGCACCATATATTAATTCCCTATGAACCACTTAATAAGATTTAGTTTATTTAACACATATCGCGGCTTCCCCAGCTTCCATGTATCAGCATTTCCTTTCTTTATATTTTCCATTTCAGAATGGTTGACGGCATCCGGTTTCGGATTTGCCGGTCACTGTTACCAGCCACAGAACGCCTGCGCTTAAAGAGGGACCATGAGTGGCTTGCGCTGCACCACCCAGAGCTCCATCCATACACAGTATATCCAGTGTAAACCCGAAGGAACAAGACCGGGTGGTATGTAAATGCTAGCCACGTTTCATCAACTGAACCGGCTCACACTCCTTCAAAAGCAAAAACAAGCACGCTGTATTTGGGGAATCAAGCGCACACAAGGCGGTGACTGGACCGTAGTCCGCTCCACACTGAGTGCATGGAACCACTCTTCGAGCCTAGCACGGCCAAAAGGACGGTGCACCCCGTACCCTCCAGCAACGACCAACCGTCTCCTGGAGCCAGTATGGACGAGGTAGTGGGTAATAGAGAGGTAGGCACCTTATCAACATGCACATCAAGCGCAGCCACACCGGGGATATCAAGCAACAGCCAATCACCTGGAACGACAAGATGAAATAAAACAAATCCAATAATGCATACACATACGGCGGAGTAACTGTACGCTAATTTACCATATGAAGTAAGTTGGTTAGCGACGAATTCGAGATAAGTAAGAAATGGTCACAAGTTAGTTAAATTGTTACAAAGGCAACAAAATTAACCATGATAAGCGCAATTAGCGTAAGCACCGTGGCTCGTTAATAGAACGTTATTCAGGTAGGCACAACAACCCAAATAAAGTAGAATGAAATTTATCCAGCTTAAAAATACCTAGTTTAAGTGTAAGTTGGTTTAGCCCAACTTATCATTGTAAGCCTTGTAATCACTGTAATTTAGAGAGCAAAAGGAAAGACTTTTGTCAGCTCCATCTCCTCCCAATCTTACAGCAATTAACAAGTTAGATGGTCAGTTGCATACGAAACAACAAGGTCACTGCATATTCAAGAAGTATAAATCCAACAATCATTTAAAACATGCCTCCGTATGCACGTTGACGACGGAATTAGGCAAGCAGTTCCAGTCTTTCACCACACTTATCGCTAGTGTAAAGTCAGAGCGAAGCCTCAGTCTCTTAGGTTTAAACAGTTTCCAGCAGTGGCCCCGAGTAGAACACTCAGTGTTAACCTGGAAGAAACCTTGGAGCTCGTTTCCCATCTCGCCTAGAAGAATGCGCCGAGCGTAGCTCAGATCGCTTTGGCGACGCCGACATCCCAGGGAGAACATATTCAAACGCTGGAGACGAATGTGCTATGGCAAGTGTCGGAACTCAAAGATGTACTTAGAACCGCGTTGCTGAACTTTTTCCATCAAGCCATGTTCAAGCTTTGTAAGTGGATGAACTGCGGGTAATCCATATTCGAGGATTGGACGCACATGGAGGAAAAGATAAGTCTGCAGACCTCCGGCGTCAATCGTGAGAAGAATCTTCGGATAGAACACAGTATACTGTTAGCCGCAGCAACCTTCTGCAAAGTATCTTGGGTGGTTTTGAAAGCACGGCATACTATAACACCAGGTCTCTTTCCTGTTTCACATTAGTAAGCAAATAACCACAAGGGTGGTAAACCTCGAATGGTTCAGTAGCACCAACGGAGAGTACAGAATATTTAGCGCGATTTATAGGAAATTGCCATTTAAGTGACCAATCGTGCAGCCGATCCAATGTATTTTGGAGGCGGTCAGCATCCTCAGCGCAGGTTACCTTCACCCATAACTTCAAATCGTCAGAATGGATCAATCATTCGTTCCGGAGAGTTGAAAGAAGGTCGTTAATGAAGAACTTGAAACAACTCTGGTCCAAGGACAGATTCCTGAGGAACGCCACTGCTCATAAGGACGGTTGGTGAATATGTATCGTTGACCTTAACTCGCATAACCCAGTCTGAAATGAAATCCGAGATCCAAGACAAAACCTTCCCAGAGACACCAATTGCTTGAAGTTTGAACGAAATCCGTTCATAAGGAACTTTGTCAAATGCTTCGCTGAACTCTACGTAGAAAACATCCATCCGTTTGCCCGCATCCAGTGAGTTTACCCATTTCTCTGGATACTAACAAATTGGTGGTACACGAGCGTAACTTACGAAAGACATGCTGAGCAGTAGAAATCACATTCCGGTCGTCGAAGTAAAGGCTGAGAGCTCCCTTGAGAATCCGTTCCATAATTTACACCTTAATGAAGTTAGGCAAACGAGACGATAGTTTGCTGGGTCTTGGCGGTTTCCTCCTTTAAATATGGGCTTGACAATGCCCAGCTTCCAGGCTGTTGGAAGGCGTCCGCATTCAATAGAGCAGCGAAACACATGACAAGCTGGGGCTGCAATGTACTTAGCCACGGTCTTGAGAAAGAGTGGGTGCAGGCCATCAGGACCAGACGAGATGTTCGGATCTAACTGGAGAAGGACTTCAGTAACAGTTTCCGTGCTTATCTCAAGGTGATCCAGCAAAGATTAGCATAAGAGTGCTAAGTCAGAAAACGGAGTTTCCATTGTAAAAACGGATGAATACTGTTAAGCTAAGAGATCCGTTTTCGCAGCATCCTTCTGAACTAAGGCAGCGTGTTTACTGGAATACTGAGATGGAATGCCATTACCACCTTTGGTACCCCTTTTCAGATATGAGAAGTACATTTTGGGGGAACATCTGGAATGCACAGCTGATTGCAATTCGTAATTTTGGTGAAGAAGCATCAAGAATGTAACATCTGCTTCAGAATACATTACGAATTACTAACGCAGCGACCATTGCTGTCATGGCAACAAATATTTCGTATTTCGTGGCTACATCATGCGATCTTCGGTCGCTTCTTTCAAAACATACGTGATTTAACGTTTAACATCACACTTAGGCATTATTGCTCATCTGTCCGTAATTTAATTTCCATGTTCACGCCCCAAAGCTCGTTCATACCACACTCTTATTTGCCAATGACGGATGTACCCTTGGACTGTTAATAATTATTCATTGCATCGACTGTTGCGGCTGCGACGTAGTCACAGCAAAAGCCACTGCGAAATCAATACCTTCGTGTCATTTTATGGCATGACTCAAAGCCATTTCTCTGGCTTTGCAGTTTTATTCAATTCTGTGCAAATATGATATTGCATTTGTTTAAATGTGTCAAAAGCCAGACACGCAACGTTACCCAGCAAAACATGGTGCGCAATAATTAGTTTATGGTCAATTTCTGGCATTATTCCCGCCTATCTTTCTGCTTGCAGTTTTATTTAAAGCTTTGCAAATGTTATATTGCAATTGCTTGAATGCGCCGAAAACCAGGTGGGCGGTACAAACGGTATTTTTGATTCCGTACGCCATGAAGCCTGATTTCCGGAGAATCTTCCTTGGTCCTCCTTTTGACAGTTTTGACGAGCTTAATCGTTTGTTTTCAGACTTTATGCTTCTCAAATACGTCAGTTTCGTATGCTACAGCAGCAGAAAGTGTAACCTGCGCAGTGGGAAGTCAAAAAGTACAGGAGTGAGACAGGTATAATAGGATTTTGCTTCCATTATTCTAAATCTTTCAGCTCACGTGATACCAAAGGCCAAGCTCGCGTTGACCTCATCGGAACGGGACGCAAGCTGAAAGTTACAACGTTCCATCTGTCTCATCATCACCCATTTAATTGCCTTCCTTTGGAGCGACACCCAATCAATCGCCGTCTGACGGATGATGAGTTCACTCAGTCCGTGGACCTTTACCGCTACATTACCACAACAATCGACATCAAGCAGTTCGTTGAGGTTCGATTCGGAAAGCATATTACCAGCGATGATGTCCTCAATGTTCGTCGTAAACGGAGACCTGGCGTTGAGTGTAAGCTTATTTTGATAGCCTTTACTTTCTGCAGTAAAATTGCATCAGGTTATTAAGTCTATGGAAGAAGACGGAGTTGCGCGGATTTTTTCTGAGGACGGCTTGTGCACACCCGTATTATGCGCTCGGCATCAACGACTAGAACTTTTCCGCCGATTCTCGCATGTCGTTTGTGTTGACGCTACTCATGGTACCAACCGGTTGAAGTAAGAATTGATAGCTGCCTTACTAGTTGCTTGCAGCTTCAAACTATACCACTTTTTAATAACTGACGGCATGGGGTACGGCCGGCCAATATTTTATGCGTTTCTGCGTCATGAAGAGTACGCATCATTGCTTACGTTGTTCGAAGCGTTTCGGGATACCATGGGTCATGATATTCCCGTCCGCACAATAATGATGGACCAAATGGCCGCTCAAATACGTGCGGCGCGCGCGGTTTTTTAATGCGAAATTTTGTTGTGTTACTTTCACATCCGCCAGGCCATCAGGAAGCATGTAAGTGCTTAATCTTCGTTACATTCTGCAGATAAACATTAACCGGTCGCATTATCTGTTTTATCGCATGGCAACTTCTGACACGGAGACTGAGTATAATCTCTTTCTATATGTAATATTCTTGTTTTAGATTTCAACAAGATTTGAAGCTCCTTCAGAGAACAGACCAACGGTTTGTGCGCCACCTTACGTTGTACTGGTTGTACATAAAACGCTAGTGGGAGAAACACGCCCAAGCTGGACTTGTGCATTTTGGCAATACTACGAACAACCGAGTTGAGAATGCGAACTTGCGATTGAAGAAAGTGACCCATGCATCGGATGGTTTTACTGCAGCCGTTCGCAAATTCTGGGCGCATTCGGAAGTTCTCCTGAAAGAGTCCCAGATGCGTGCGGCGTTTTTCTGTGACAGGCGTCAGCTGCGAGAAGGCAGCGCATATGTTTATCGCGTAGTTTGCTCTTAACTGCTAACGCGTGCAACTTAGTGATGTGCCATTTAGCACAACACGTGTTACAAGCAGTTTACTCGCACCTTGGTGATGGATTGGTATGTGAATATTGGCACTACTATTATATTTCAGCCGCTGTTTACAACTTTGTGTAATGATACCCTGCGTGGGACTTGCGCGACCAAGGCACGAATATAGTGAACAACGCTGAACCTTCTCTCGCTGCCTTTTGTTAAATACAATGCACAGATTTTATACCGGTTTCTGCGCTCATTTGGGATTACAGCATTTTAAACAATGCACTGGACTAGCGGCACGTTCGCTGCCAGTGTAATGGGACCCAGTTGGGTTGTAATGGCATACGGCTGGAGGTCACGTGGTCGGTGTATATAGGCTCCATCAGTGGCACATTTATTGCCGATGTAATAGGACACATGTGGGTTGTAATAGCACGCCGTTCCAAGTCTCGTGGTTATTGTATATGGGCTCCAACTGTAACACATTTGGTGCCGATGTACTAGGACCCAAGCGCGTTGTAGTTTCATTTGACTCCGAGGGTTGTGCTCGTAGTATACAGGCTCCGACAGTAGCGCATTCACGGTAATGCTGCGGTAGCATCAGATAATGCATACTGTTTTCTGAAAGTCATCCTAATTAAGTTTCGTTTGGACAAGCATTGGTAATTCAAAATCAATTTAGGGTTGTGTTTGCGGCTACAGCATTGCGTAATTATAATTAATATGTGGCTTTCCGCTTCGTGTGTACGATATTTTTACCATGAAACTTTCGTTGCTGAAGTTTAAGAGGCGTTGGAAGATATACTGGGTGACCAAAAGGTCGTCCATAAGGTGTACATTTGCACTGCTGAGGGGCAAATTCTGGTCTGTTACTGAGTTGCAACACTCACACGACGGCGCACGCTTTCGCTGCTCTCGCTGAAGGGATGCATATTCCTTCGACGTTAAGCGGTAATCAATTACAGCCTGGTAAGTACGTCTAGGTCTGGTCGCCCTGGCAGTATCGCAGCCCACATACAACCATGACATTTCTTTCAAACACAAACTTCATCCTGCAGCGGCCGTCGCGCAGATTATCAAGGGTCTCCTTGTCTGCTGCATACAGCAGGGCGGAAATGCGAAAACATGCTACTGCTGGCGCCTCCCTTCTTTATTTTCCACCTTTTTTTCTTACTCTCATCCCAGCCCCCGTTACTAACCTTCCTTCTATAATTCCCAGCTTAATTGACAGCAACCAAAGTGCTACTGGAGTAGTGTCATCTGCAGCCACCATCCCAAAACAACTATCGGACGCCTATAGGCAAAAGTCCCTTATAAGGCCACACTGTCCCTTTTACATGGCGACAATCAACGTCCGCACTTTATGACAAACAGGTCAGCAGGCTGCACTCGCACGCACCTTGGACACACTGGGTGTTGATGTGTGTTGTGTGTCCGAACCTAGGATTAATGACCCTAACGAGGTTATTGAATTGACTGCACCCGGCTTATCCTCTTGTTATTGGTTGCACGCATCCAGAGACGCTGATGCATTACGCACGGGTCAAGCTGGTGTAGTTATCATTTTAAACTCCAAGGCTTAGTCATTGTTGGTTGATTGCATTCCGGTGAACAGCCGTTTATGTGCAGCCCGTTTGACGGCATCAGCTAAGGTGAATTCGCGAAGTAAAACAAAACGCTGTTTGTTTGTGATTTCCGTTTATGCTCCCACTGACTGCAGTTCTAAGGCAGTCAAGGACACTTTCTATCACGAACTGAACGCCCTACTACGCAGTGCTACTAGCTCAGATATTATAGTACTTGCAGAGGATACGAACGCACAAGTAGAGCGTCTGAGCTCTTCAGAAGCTCAGCTGGGTGGTGATTATGGACTTAACGTCGAACGGACTGACAACGGCGAGCGTCTGCTGCAACTGTGTGCGGAGCACCAGCTGTTTATTACTTGCACTGCTTTTGGACACAGTGGGCGCCGAAGTGCCACTTAGCGTCCACCTGTAGCTGGCCAGCGGTGGACCCAAATTGACCACGTAGCCATAAGTTACAGTTGGTGCGGTTCCATCCTGGATTGCCGCTCGTACTGGAGTACCTGCGTCGAATCAGATCACGCCTTGGTAGGTTGTCGTTTCTCCATGAACTTTGCCGGAAGACGTACAAAGCGCCCCCTCAGATTAGCAACGGAGAAATTGTCCCAGCCCTCGTTCAGGCAAGCCTAACAAGAAAACTGCGTACCGAACATTCGCTGTCTTGTCCTAATGACACTGCGCTTCAGTGGAATAAGATCTCTGCCGCCATGCACGACGCAGGAGCATCTGCTTGTGGCACTAGCATTCGTCACCGCACCAGTCAATGGATATCCGAGAGATCGGTGAACCAGTTAGAAGCTAGAAGACACCTCCCGGCTGGTTCTGAATACAATGTGAGCAGACGGGCTATTAGGCGTGAAATAAAGCGGAGCCTACGTGCTGACAAGGAGGCCTTGTGGACTAGTCGGGCTCAAGAAATGGACGAGGCAGGAGCAGTAGGCAATTACCGCAAGCTCTTCCAGCTAATCCGCACCAATTGTCCCAGAAAACCAGGCGTCAGTGAGACAATCAGAGACAGCGCGGGTGCGCAGATACACAATAAAGAGCGCCATATGGCTCGTTGGCGGGAGACTTTGAAGATCAGTTCAGCTGGCCCTCTGCTCCTGGACCTCTTCCTACTCAGGTGATGCAGGACGAGCCATGGACAGTTAGTTTAGAGCCTCCGTCAGAGGGCGAGGTCCGAAACGCGATCACAGTCCTTAATCGTGTTGGTGCCCCTGGCCCAGCTTCCCTTCCACCTGCACTATTTAAGGATGGAGGTGAGGTTCTATGCAGAGCATGACCTCTCTATTCGAACGCATCCGCAACGAAGAGAGCGTGCCGGCTACTTGGAGTGAATAGATTATAGTGGCAATATACACGAAGGGCAGTCGCACAGAATGTGCGAACCACTGGGGTGTTAGCCTAACGCCAGTTATGGCAAAATTACTGGCCTCGGATATCGTTCGTCGCCTCACTGCAGAACGGGAACCTTGGAATAGGGAAGAGCAGGCCGATTTTCGCCCAAGACGTGGCTGTATAGACCATATATTTACTTTGCGGCAGGTGCTAGAGCAACGCCACGCATACCGCAGACTGACAATAGCTGTGTTCCTCGATTTCAAGAGTGCGTTCGATTCAGTCGATCGATCGATTTTGTTCGAATTACTTGCACGAAAAGGTGTTCCCACGAAATATGTGAACATCCTTCGTGCTCTATACTCGAACACTACAGGTAGAGTCTGGGTCTATGGTGTCCTATCGGATAGCTTTTCGACTACCATTGGTGTTCGTCAGGGTTGTCCGATCTCCCCGATTTTGTTCAAATTCGTCGTGGATCCTATCATAGAGTGTTCCCTTGGGGAATCCAACGATGTAGGCGTTGAAGTGCTGCTTGGTAAAAGAGTAGTTTACCTGGATTATGCGGACGATATCGTCTTGCTTTTCGACAATGTTGGGACGGCACAAGCAGCCCTGTATAGCCTGTCCAGAATGGTCCCATTATTCGGTACGCACTTCGCACCATCAAAGTGCAAAGTTTTGCTGCAGGACCACCAGCCACTTGATAAATAAATAAATAGTTTTTTCTCGGATTTTTAGAGACACCCAGCAAGGCATGGTCAATATTTACATGCAATATTGCTTCACAACAAACACGTTGCTATGAGTGTAGTCGGCAGTAAGCCGAAGGTTGTACAGGCTGCGGAAATTGTGTAAGTAGTCATGAGGGATAGAGTCTTCAATGAAAGACAAAATGTTGAATTCTAGCACGCGTAGTGGAAACAGTCAGAGCACTACATGTGTAATGAAAACGATACATATAGGCATGGTGTAACTTATTGTTGAAAGGGTCAGGGCAATATTGCAAAATGATTCTGGTCGACTTGCCAGTAGGTAGTCCTGGGCAGTGACTTTATTTGGTGGCGAGTCACATCCGCCGCGTCACAGTGTCGTTACACGGACAGTTGTCTCTATTTATAAGGAGAACGCTTGCCAGGCGAAAACCCACCACATCCTGGAACCCTGTCAGAAATTTGTCGGTGCACTAGTATACAACTGGCAGACCAGGTTGTCGACTGATTTCACGCTCAGATATCTGCAGTCAAATGTCCTACATTTTCCTCTGTTACTTGATCAGGTATCTTGGGCAAGGCCGTCATAATGGCTGAGGCAAATGGAGGATGGGTCTTCACGAAGAATCTTCTTTGTGGGTCTCCAGGTGGGCGAAACGTCAGTTTCTCGCGTCTGGATTTTTCAGGAGTACGTATTCTTCTCAGGTGTATGAAGTTCTCGAGTCCAGCTATCATCACTGGACAACGGTCATGGTAGTGAGTGTAGTTGCATCCGTTTGTTGTACAGCCATGTGCTTCATAGGTCCTTAGTGGCTGTCCAGTCGTGGGCAAAAGCGGTTTCTCAGTCCTATCCCAGATCCCCACGAAGTCCCGGACCTCGGAGAAAAGGGGAAGTGAGAGATAACTAAGGCCGCAACGAACAGTCGTGGATACAAACATTGTTAAACTGCTATGTTATAACATTTCGAGTGGAGACAAATGATGTACAATGTGCAGCAATAATTGTGCTGAAAGTGTCTTTTGAATGTTTTCAAAAGCAGTGGCCCTATAAGTTGGTTGCTACTATCTACAAGGAATACGGAGCGTTGCGCCATTAAGCAAAGACGTAGTATCAGTTTACTATGATGCGACTATTGCGTGGAAAGACAGAAAGCAGAGTACGGGGACCAGCGGCGTTAGAATGGTGGATGGACGGCTGGTGGCCAGCCTACATCGAAAGAGCTTCAAAGGTCAATTGGTGGTGTCGGCGGATAGATAGGACACAAGCGCTGAGTAAACATTATCGGGTAATCAAGACAGAACGCAACACAAGGGTACTAGGAGTATAGTGCTATGGCCTAATGAAATAAGATTAGCCTATAAGAGCTAACCTACTACAAAGGTAAGTGTCGAAAGCTTTGTTGCAAAAACGGATCCAGATTAATAGGTGAGAAAGGATTGATCGATATAGGTGAAGTATTAAAGGTCAGTTAAAGGAAAGCGAACGTACAGAAAAAATATATGTGTAGCGTCGCGCAAAGAAACAAGTCATAATAGGGTGCTAAGAACATGGTGAGAAATGAACACCTAGAAATGTGAAGCTAACGAGCTGCTGTGTGCTGACCAAGTGAGAGGTGGGAAGAACTGAGATGTTAAGGAACATTAATTGACGGAAGGGCAGGGAATAGCCGAAATGCAAGCGTAGAGTAAGGTTGCTTGGAGTATCAGAGCAGTGAGGCCTAACCTCAGCAGCTATGGTGGTAAGATAATACTACCAAGCTGAATAGTGCCAGAATGCTAGCCTGAGAGTTGGACGATTGCAGGTAATAAGGTCTAAGAGAATATATCAAGTAAGGGATAAATGAACAGTAAGGTGAAGCAAAACAGCGGCTTGCGCTGAATACAGTAATAAGCCTACACGACAGAAGAGAGCACAGAAAGGCTTCATAAAGGACAACGAACGGATGAATCCCAGGCATACGTTAAGGCTCTTAATTATTTTAGAGCAAAAGTAGGCGAAGCTGCGGCGCTGCGCATATAATATGATCATGCTGTCGTGCTAAAGGAATAAAACTAGAGAATACTGAGCTGGGAGAAGCCAGTGAAAATGCTGAACTGTTATTAATTAGGTGTCATAGACGAGTGACAGCTGTGCATCTAGCAAGGAGCAGCTGTGCACTGACCGGATGAGGTAAAGAAGGTTACCAGACGAGAGCTAAAATGGTGGAATAAAGAAAGGACAACAGACAAGTAGAATGCAAGCGTACAGTGAGTTGCTTGAGGGAGTCATATCATATAATGCTGAACAACGGCAGTGTACAAGTTCTCAATTTACGCTGTGGTGCTGGGATATTACTACTTTGGAGAGAGCCTGGGAAACCTAGTCCAATAGCTGAAAGCATGCGGGTGTAAAAGTCGAAGACGTTACAACCATTAAGAGATATGAGAACGTCTAGAATAGAGAGGTTAAGGAGCAACTGAGCACCGACCATAAGTGTTGGTAGGAGTGTTGGGAGAAAGCTGAGAAGTTTATATGGAAGGATATCAAACAGTCGGAATGCATGCATAAATTAAGTCTGCTGAGGACATCGCAGCATATGAGTCAGAGGCGCGCAGACGCTGAGTCCTGTTATGGTGGTAAGATTTTAGTACTAAGGTAGACTGGGCTGGAAAATGCCAGTGAAAAGTCTGGAATCCTACATGAGCAGGCCTCACAGACGTTGCAGCAAGCAATGGATAAATGGACGTTTAGAAGGGAGAGGCAATGGAGCAACTGTGCGCAGCCCACATGAATGTTGTTTGCTTCACAGAAAAGGATTAAGAAAGGTTTAATGAAGAGAGGACAGCGAACGGATGAAGCGCAAGCATACGATATGGTTGTTTAGTTGTTCAGAGCATAAAAGTCGAAGACAGCGAAGCGCAGTTGACGAAAGCATGCCGTGGTGTTTATGTAATAAAAGTAGGGAAGCCTGAGCAGGGGGAAGCCGGTGAGAGGGCTGAACTACAAGTAATTAGCTGTCACAGAGAAGTGGCAGCTGTGCATCTAGCAAGGAGCAGCTGTGCTTTGACCGGATGAGGTAAAGAAAGTTGTCAGAGGAGAGCTAAGAAGGTCGAATAAAGAAAGGACAACAGAGAAGAGGAATGACCCCGTGACGCTTGCTAACGAGGAAGTCGAGGTGGTTGATCATTTCACGTAGCTTGGCGGCTGCATCAGCAATGATGGGCGCTTAGAAACTGACGCGAGCTCACGCATTGGAAAGGCCAGAGCTGCCTTCTTGAACCCGCGTCATCTTTGGCGAAAGAAGGGAATTTCCCTCCGTCTGAAAGGCCGTGTATACAAGGTCACAGTGAGGGCCGTTCTGCTCTATGGTAGTGAATTTTGGCCTCTTTCGGTCTGAAAATCTGAGGCGCCTTCAAGTCTTCGATCATTGTTGTTTGCGAAGCATTGCCGGAGTCGGAAGGCACCAGCGTGTCCCCAACGATGATGTGCGTAGGCCAGTACTAGGTAGTGATAATCATGGTAGCTCCCTAGAACCATCGATAGCACTGAATAAGTTGCCTTGTCTCGGGCACGTGCTACGTATGCCGGGTCACCGCTTACCTAGGAGCGCTTTGTTCAGTGTCCCTGGTATAGGATGGCGCAAGGATCGAGGTGGACAGAAGTTGAATTGGCAGCGGCAAATGAAGTCACTGACAACCAAACTGGGTGCCGTTGGTCCGTCTCGCCTTCCGGGTTGGCGTCCACGTGGCTCACCTTGTGCTTGGCTCGAGACTCTGCAGAGAATGGCTCGCAATCGACACAGTGGCGCGTCTGCTGCCGTCTTCTAACCGGATTGCCTGTTTAAAATATGTTTGGAGCTGAGTTATCTGCGAGGTAATGGCCGATTATGACGCGTGGCAGTGAAAGCCACAAGGAAGCTGTCTCGCCGATGCCGCCTTATCTTTGCAAGGTAGCCAGCTGTTTGTGACGTTATGTTGTCAACACAAGATGTAGGCGCCTTGACGCTGAAAGTTTGTTTAGCGCATTAAGGTTTTCAGGTAAGTCCCAATTCTCTCGCACTTCTTATTGTTTATTTCATAAGTCCTCATGGTCGCATGGCAGCGAAGCATCAGTTCAAACGTCTGATGTACTGCTGTTGATGATGATGATGATGGTAAATACGTACTACCAAAGTGACGAATTAATCGTCACCCAAGGCGCGCTAAAAGCCTCTTGAGCTCACAGAAAGTACGGTTAAAAAGAAGGATTTAACGCACTAAACAGCGCCGATAATTATTTAGAACATTAGTTAACAATATCCATGGAACTTTTAAAGACATTTATTTTCATCTACTTTTGCTTTTGCGCGAGTGGCCAAAAGCACGCTTCAGTAGGAGGACGTTCTGTACAAATGTTTGGATAAAATGATAATTCATAGGTACAATGATGCTGCATAACATTCCTATGATTTCACAATATACTCGCTGTTAAAGAAGCCACTTAAGTATGTCTGCTATGATGTATCCACTGCTATTAAACTCACAAACCCCAAGTGTTACTTATTCCATTATATTAATAATGCGATCCACATTAAAATTCAGAGGCTAAAATCAGCGGCACAATAGGAGACGAATTAAATAGTCCAGGACGAAACTAAACGTGGACGGCAGGAATTTTTAATAAATGGGCTCAGAAACGGTATGCTTATCTTTTATACCTTGTAGTGAATAATTTCTACTTTAGTTACCAATATTGCATTAGTGTTGCGCATATTTAAGACAAATATATCTGCATGCATTACACTTCGAGGTTTCCCCATCGCTACGTAGACGTATAGTAACGCCAGTTGGATATTAGCAATTATGCAACAAAACGTGCTCAGCTGATTGAGTAGACACTAGTTTGTATTCATTTCAAAACCGGTTTGCTGCACATCTCGTCTGTGTTCTGTTTTGAGTTTGACAATCTCTAGGCAGGACGCCGCGAATACGCATAAAAGACAACCCACGGACTATTAACGGACGCTCGTGCCAACAAGCTTGTCACAAAAGAAAGCTTTTACGGCATAATTTGCGGAAATCCAATGTTTTCAACGGACTTCCAAGCCTGTGAATTAGTTAAATAAAGCATCCATGAAAACAGGCGACCTAAATTTTACTTTTAGTATTACAATGCGCTCAGTGTGCAATATTGGACATAGGGCGCGGAAATTATTTTGTCTATTTAATTTACCAAATTTACAGCATTCCGTTAACCGTATTGCCAAGCATTCGAATCGGCGGCAAACGGTTGTCAGCGTTTTAGCACACAAAACACAGTCTCTTGGTAGGACTAGAAAAGAACGTCAGAGTCTAAAGGTCAATTCATTAACTCCCGTCCGAACAATCAACAAACGTCACCATCTATAAAGTACCCTTCTAGGTCTGCAACTACCGGACAGCCGGTAGAAGCAGTATTTTCGAATCCGTACGCTTTGGAGTCCAGGAAGGGCTAATTGTTGTCATGGCGGGAAAAGATTTCGCTACCGTTGTCCTCGGGAACATCAAGTTTATTTGAGTGGTTGCAGAGCATATCCTTAATTTTGCTGGTAGTAGGTGCGGGGAAATAGAAAATAATGCTATATAAAAAATAAATAAATAAATAAACTTTTATTCTCGACAAGGCGAGGCACACCTTTACAGGCATGATCATGCTTAGCTAACATAGTGTGATCAAAGGTGTACAAAAAGTACATATTTGGCATAACAGTGTATGTAAGTGTATGAGTTTATATACGTATGTAATTTTGTATGAATGTAGTTTGTGTCTTTGAATACGCCGGATCATTTTTGACTGTTTGTTATCCTCAGGAATGTGAGCATAAACGATTGATGTCTGCAAGTTTGATAGCACTTTCCGGATATTCAGCGCGTATGGGTGTATATACGTATGTAATTTTGTATGAATGTAGTTTGTGTCTTTGATTATGCCGGAGCATTTTTGACTGTTTGTTATCCTCAGGAATGTGAGCATAAGCGATTTATGTCTGTGGGTTGGATAGCAGTTTCCGGATATCCACGTGCCAGTGACTTTATTTTGTGGCTAGTCACATCCGCCACGTCGCAGTGTTGTTAAACAGATATTTGTGGCATTTTATAGGGAGAAGGCTTGCCAGGCGGAAACCCGCCACGTCCTGGAACACTGCCACTGAACTATTTGCTGGAACGGGTTAAACCCGAACCACCCAGCTGGCACCACGAGGAGGTTGGTCGGCTAGCCATTTATGATAAATTAAAGTGATGACTACAGGCGTAGTTGAAGTTCACAGCATAATGGAAATCAGGCAAATACCAAATAAAAGTGTAGTGTAAACGGCTGTTTTATGGAGCAACTAAGTGTTAATACAATTGTTTCATGTATGTGAGTTTATGCTTGCAGTAAGTCACTTGCTTGGATAAAGGGTATACATGTCTCTAGCCTGATTATTGTATATTTTATAATTTTTAAAATCGCTATAAATGAAATTCACAACTAATATATCTTACCAACTACCATATTTTGTACACACTCAAGCATAAAGCGACCTATACACTTCTCCCTCAAACCCAGTTATGAAAGCGTCCTCATTTAGCCTGGTGTACTGGAACACAAAGTCCCTTCAGGCCAATTTTTCATGTAAAAATTAGCCACTCTCATGGAGCCTGATTTCCGGAGAATCTTCCTTGGTCCTTCTTTTGACAGTTTTGACGAGCTTAATCGTTTGTTTTCAGGCTTTATGCTTCTTCATTACGTCAATTTCGTACGCTACAGCAGTAGAAAGTGTAACCTGTAACGGGTGAAGTAAGACAGGGTCACTTTTCGATGTGCCGCTGCGCACGTCGGAAGTCAAAAAGTACAGGAGTGAGACAGGTATAGTAGGATTTCGCTTCTATTATTCTAAATCTTTCAGCTCACGTGATACCAAAGGCCAAGCTCGCGTTAACCTCATCAGAACGGGACGCAAGCTGAAAGTTACAACGTTCCATCTGTCTCACAATCACCCAGTTAATTGCCTTCCTTTGGAGCGACACCCAATCAATCGCCGTCTGACGGATGATGAGTTCACTCAGTCCGTGGACCTTTACCGCTACATTACCACAACAATCGACATCAAGCAGTTCGTTGAGGTTCGATTCGGAAAGCATATTACCAGCGATGATGTCCTCAATGTTCGTCGTAAACGGAGACCTGGCGTTGAGTGTAAGCTTATTTTGATAGCCTTTACTTTCTGCAGTAAAATTGCATCAGGTTATTAAGTCTATGGAAGAAGACGGAGTTGCGCGGATTTTTTCTGAGGACGGCTTGTGCACACCCGTATTATGCGCTCGGCATCAACAACTAGAACTTTTCCGCCGATTCTCGCATGTCGTTTGTGTTGACGCTACTCATGGTACCAACCGGTTGAAGTAAGAATTGATAGCTGCCTTACTAGTTGCTTGCAGCTTCAAACTATACCACTTTTTAATAACTGACGGCATGGGGTACGGCCGGCCAATATTTTATGCGTTTCTGCGTCATGAAGAGTACGCATCATTGCTTACGTTGTTCGAAGCGTTTCGGGATACCATGGGTCATGATATTCCCGTCCGCACAATAATGATGGACCAAATGGCCGCTCAAATACGTGCGGCGCGCGCGGTTTTTTAATGCGAAATTTTGTTGTGTTACTTTCACATCCGCCAGGCCATCAGGAAGCATGTAAGTGCTTAATCTTCGTTACATTCTGTAGATAAACATTAACCGGTCGCATTATCTGTTTCATCGCATGGCAACTTCTGACACGGAGACTGAGTATAATCTCTTTCTATATGTAATATTCTTGTTTTAGATTTCAGCAAGATTTGAAGCTCCTTCAGAGAACAGACCAACGGTTTGTGCGCCACCTTACGTTGTACTGGTTGTACATAAAACGCTAGTGGGAGAAACACGCCCAAGCTGGACTTGTGCATTTTGGCAATACTACGAACAACCGAGTTGAGAATGCGAACTTGCGATTGAAGAAAGTGACCCATGCATCGGATGGTTTTACTGCAGCCGTTCGCAAATTCTGGGCGCATTCGGAAGTTCTCCTGAAAGAGTCCCAGATGCGTGCGGCGTTTTTCTGTGACAGGCGTCAGCTGCGAGAAGGCAGCGCATATGTTTATCGCGTAGTTTGCTCTTAACTGCTAACGCGTGCAACTTAGTGATGTGCCACTTAGCACAACCCATCTTACAAGCAGTTTACTCGGACCTTGGTGATGGAGTGGTATGTGAATAAAATTTTCTGACGCTTCCATATTTTGACATATCGAACCATGGATACCGCTTCACCATCCATTGCTCCTTGGGAGCATGCACCTGTCCTTTTTATGAAACCATGTGGCTTCCGTGTTGCGTTTAATGACGGCCTATAAGCAGCACGCGTACCCGACAAGTAAGCCGTTTCAGATATGTGCATCAATTTACAGGCCAGAAGCCTACTGGCATCCGCTGGCTGGCGGACTGCAGCATACCCACAGAGTCCATGCCTTTGCGCACGTTGAAAGTCCCCGTTACGAAACCATCCACGTCTAAAATTGCACATCCGGTACATTGTCTGAGAAGTGCTGAAGAGGTTTATCCATCCGGATTTTCGGAACTGTATCAAGAGCTAATGCGAAGCACTAACGAAGTAATTGGTGATGCATCAGACTTTCAACGTGCAAAGAAACAACCGCGTTGGCCGAAAATTATGGCGCCCACAGATTTGTGTTTCAAATGCAGCAAGCCTGTTGTGATTGACGCAGTTTGCTGTGCACACAGTCGGTTACTTTACCATCAAAAGCGTTTGCTTGTTCAATCAGTAGCCCGTTGTACAATTTGTGTCAACGCCTCACAAACGGTGTCTGTGCCCATGATGGCAGTGCAATGCTGTACTACCGGTAAGAAAGCAACATTTTACTTCGTTATTTAGCTGTTGGCTGTTCACCCTCACCGGATTTCACAGTTGCCTCTACCCCATCAACCTGCCCCGCTTACGAAGGTAAGCGAAAGCTTAGTATAACTATTTCCTGCGCAGGCAGTCAGGATGAGATTACCGCCGATCCGGGTACAAGTGAACCGATTCTACCCCATATTGCACGTGCACTTGGTACTGGTGATCTATTTCCTTACCTTTCATCGATAGCTTGTCGAAAGGGAGCCGTGGAGTTCCCACACCTCCAGAGGTATTGTGCAGAATAGAGTGCCAAAGTAAGCTATTCGGTGTAAGTTAAACTTCCATTTTCACTTCATTATAGCGTCGACATGGATGCCAGCCCAGTAAATAAAACGCAAAGGTAAAAGCTTGTTCAGATAAAACTCATTCAATTACCAGACAGTAGGTTATACGCTCGCACTATCATTATATTTTAGCCGATGAATACGACTTTGTGTAATGATACCTTGCATGAGACATGCGCGCTCAAGGCACGAATATAGTGAACAACCCTGAACACTCTCACGCTGCCTTTTGTTAAATACAATACACAGTTTTTATATCGGTTTCTGCGCTCATTTGGGATTACAGCATTTTAAACAATGAACTGGACTAGCGGCACGTTTGCTACCAGTGTAATAGGAACCTGGTGGGTTGTCATAACACACGGCTCGAAGTCTCGTGCTCGTTGTGTATAGGCTCCAACAGTGGCACCTTTGGTGTCAAGGTAATAGAACCCAGTTGGGTTCTAATAGCATACGGCTCTAAGCCTCGTGGTCGTTGTATATAGGCTCCATCAGTGGCGTATTTTGTGTCAAATTAATAGGACCCAGTTAAGTTCTAATAGCATACGGCTCTAAGTCTCGTGGTATTTGTATATAGGCTCCATCAGTGGCACATTTGGTGTCAACGTAATAGGACCCATTTGGTTTATAATAGCATACGGCTCTAAGTCTCGCGGTCGTTGTATATGGGCTGATACAGTGGCATATTTGGTGTCAACGTAATAGGACCCAGTTGGGTTCTAATAACATACGGCTCGAGGTGTCTTGGTCATTGTATACAGGCTCCATCGTTGGCACATTTAGTGCCCATGTATTAGGACCAAAGTGCGTTGTAATATCATTTGACTCCGAGGGTTGTGCTTGTCGTATACAGGCTCCGACAGTAGCGCACTCACGATAATGCTGCGGTAGCATCAGATAATGCATACTGTTTTCTGAAAGTCATCCTAATTAAGTTTCGTTTGGACAAGAATTGGTAATTCAAAATCAATTTAGGGTTTGGGTTTGCGGCTACAGCATTGCGTAATTATAATTAATATGTGGCTTTCCGCTTCGTGTGTACGATATTTTTACCATGAAACTTTCGTTGCTGAAGTTTAAGAGGCGTTGGAAGATATACTGGGTGACCAAAAGGTCATCCATAAGGTGTACATTTGCACCGCTGAGGGCAAAAGTTCTGGTAATTTAAGGAGTTACAACACACACGATGGCGCACGCTTTCGCTGCTCGCGCTGAAGAGAGGCATATTCATTCAATTTTGCGCGGTAATCGAGTACCGATAGGTAAGAACGTACTACCACAGTGACGATTTATTCGTCACCTATGGCGCGCTAAAAGTCGCTTGTGTTGACCGAAAGTACCGTTAAAAAAAGAATTTGATGCACTAAACCGCGCCGATAATTTTTAGAACATTAGTTAACAATATCCATGGGCATATAAAGACATTTATTTTCATCTACTTTTGCTTTTCCGCGAGTGGCCAAAAGCACGATTCAGTAGGAGGGCGTTCTGTACATAGGTTTGGATAAAATGATAATTCATAGGTACAATGATGTTGCATAACATTTCTATGATTTCACAATATACTCGCTGTTAAAGTAGCCACTTAATTATGACTGCTATGATGTATCCACTGCTATGAAACTCACAAACCAAAAATTTTACTTATTCCATTATATTAATAATTCGATCCACATTAAAATTCAGAGGCTAAATTCATCGGCACAATAGGAGACGAATTAAATAGTCCAGGACGAAACTAAACGTGGACGGCAGGAATTTTTAATAAATGGGCTCAGAAACGGTATGCTTATCTTTTATACCTTGTAGTGCATGATTTCTACTTCAGTTAACAATATTGCAATACTGTTATGCATACTTTAGACAAATATTGCTGCATGCGTTACCCACTTCGATATTTCCCCATCAATACGTAGACGCATAGTAAAGCTAGTTGGACATTAGCAATTATGCAACACAGCGTGCCCATCTGATTGAGTGGACACTAGTTTGCATTCATTTCAAAACCGGTTTGCTGCACATCTCGTCTGTGTTCTGTTTTGCATTTATCAACATCTAGACAGGACGCTGCGAATACGCATAAAAGGCAACCCACGGACTATTAACGGACGCTCGAGACAACAAGATTTTCACAAAAGAAAGCTTTTACGGTATAAGTTGCGAAAATCTAATGTTTTTAACGAACGTCCAAGACTGCGAATTAGTTAAATAAAGCATCCATGAAAACAGGCGACCTAATTTTGACTTTTAGCATTGCATTGCGCTCAGTGTGCAATATTGGACATAAGATTGCGAAAATTTCTTTGTCCAATAAGTTTACCAAATTTACAGTATTCGGTTAACCGTATTGCCAAGCATTCGAATCTTCGGCAAACGGTTGATAGCTTTTAAGCACACTAAACACCGTGTTAAGGTCAAAACAGATTAGATTGTCAGAGTCTATAGGTCAATTGTTTCACTCCCGTCCGACCAAGCAACGAACGTCACCACCTTTAAATACCCTTCTAGGTCTGCGACTACCGGGCAGCCGACTCCCGTAAGTGCAGTCATTGAATCTAAGGCTAAGGGTTTCGAGCGACAGTTAGACGCTCTTGGGTAGCAACGCGAATCCTTTCCTTTCTCCTGACGCTTGATAACGCTACGCGATAACGGAGTTTCCGCCCTGCTCCAGTCAGAACGCTGCTTAGTAGCTTCATGGGATGACCGCGAAGACAAGGCAATCTAGCCGGGCTAAATAGCCAGCCAGAGTCCGGTCAAACCTTCCCTGTTAAAATACGGTAAGTAAAGATTAGGTCTTACCGAAGCCGTCGGTAGTGCATTGAATACATACACAAACTAAGTAGACACTCGTGGTACGATTGCCCCGTAACCCCTCGACCAATTTCGTACCTACTCTCAAGTTCAAGTTCAAGTTCAAGTGGGACTGGAACGATAAAATGAATCCCGTAAGTTTTCCTTCTTGAGCGGGTCGTCGATCCAGGACTTGATAAAGGTGCTCTGACATTTTGTTGTGTCTAAAAAGTAAACACCCGAAAAACACCCTGGTCCACCAATTTAATGCCCACGTTCCGCACATTAGTTGTCCCAGCTATGTCAGTTACGTGAAGTAAGTAAGAGAGGAAGAAAAAGCGAAGGTAAGAGAGTAGGGAAAATTAGTTAAAAGAAGAGAATGATACCAATGGCAAGGAAAATTAAGGAAAATAGAATCGAAGTATGAGAATCGAAGTATGAGAATTTGTCAGGACAAAGGAAAGGTTTCGTGTTGCCACCCAAGAGCGTCTAGTTGACGCTCAAACCCTTAACCGTGGATTCCTTGACAACATGTTCTGGAAGCAGGTTCCAGCACTCGATGACTCGACGTGAGAACGGTGTCTCCGTTCTAAGTTGATCGGAACGCGGTCTGTCCAGCTTCAGCCAATGCCCGCGAAGACCAGCTAATCTAGCAGGACTAAATAGCATGGAAAAATCAGGACCAACATTTCCAGTCAAAATACGGTAGGTTAGGATTAGGTCCCCTCTAATCCTTCGATAGTGCACTGACTGCATCCCCAAACTAAGTAGGCGTTCAGGGTACGTTTGCCCTCGTACTCCCTTTACTGACCTAGTACCGACGCGCAACTCCTTTTCTAGTGCCATTTTGTTCCTGACAAGGCGTGGTGGACAGGCCTGGACGCAATATTCAAGGTGGGGTCGCACAAACGCTGAGAAAACCTTCACAAACACATCAGCGGTTAGGAACCCAAAAGAACGACGGATAATGCACAATATCCGGAACCTTTACTAGCCGCCTTCTTCCAGTTGTCGCCAGCGTGTAGTGTGGAACAGTGGACGACACCTAGATCAACCTGATGCTTCACGTAAGGAAGTTCACTCCCATCGAGCACATAACTTGTGGAGGAAGCAGATGCTCAAATGCGCAGCACTGAACAATTTGCCAGGTTTATGGGCAGCAACCACAAGACAGCTCATTCCCAGAGTTTATCCAGAGCCCGTTGAAGAGCCACAGGACCTCCAGGGATTTCAACAATATTCCAGAGATTTAGGTCATCAGCAACTAAGAGCGATGGTACCTCAAGCTCCTCCGGCAAGTCATTCACGTAGACTGAGAAAAGCAGCCGATCTAGGACAGAGCCTTGCGGAACACCGCTAAGTACAGCTTGTCGAAAAGAAAGACAGCTTCCCACACGAATACACTGTTCCCGTCCATCCAGAAACGATGACACCCACTGGAGAGCGCGACCAGGTATTCCATAGGACGTCAACTTCAGTGAGAGTCGCAAATGGGGGACAGTGTCAAAGGCCTTGGCGAAGTCAATGAACACCACATCCAAAGCATGTCCACTGTCTACGGCTTCAGCCCAGCTCTCACGAGCTACTAGCATGTTCGTCTGACACGAAAATCCTTTGCGAAAACCATGTTGCTCGACGCAAAACAGGTTAAACCTATTTAAATGGTTCGCCACTGTATCCTGTAATAATTTTTCAAGTAACTTAACCACCACGCTAGTCAAGCTGACAGGCCTGTAATTAGCCGGTAGGTCTTTGTCACCGCAGACAACAGCCTCCTTCCATTCGGTAGGTAAGCCGCGGCTGCTGAGTGACTTCTGAAACACACAAGTCAGAGGTCCAGTGAGTTCCACTGCCAATTCATGCAACAATTTTGGGTGAGCGGAATCTGACCCGGAAGCCTTAGCAACCTGAGAACTTGGGACTCAGTTACAGGAATTTCATCCAGACAACAGTCCTCAGTGACTCTTGAAGCTAACTATTTGCATGACGTTTTTGTTTCGCGGACAAAGACGCTTGAGAAATGCTTACCAAGCTTGCATGCCTTTTCATAGTCGCTATAGGCATGGGTCCCATCTCCTCGAAGCAATGGTGGTATGGGCGAGTTGGTACCGCAGCGTTGTTTAAAGTAAGCGAAGAATTTCTTGGGATTTTTCGAGGCAGTATTAGCTAAGCCCTTTTCATGCTGAAGCTGGGCCAACCTAAGATGTAGCTTTCACTCATTTCGCACCAACCGATACTTGTCAAACGTGCTGTTCGACGGAGCTGTTCGTATGCTCGCCAGCACCTAGACCGCCTCTTTAGCAGGCCCTTCCCAGCGAAATCTATCCACGGAGGCTGCGCTCTCGATTCCCTTCTTTTTAACAGTGGAATGTGAGGTGCAGAAACGTCCACGAGGTGAGCCTTAAGTTTTTCCAAGGCTATGTGAACAGTATCGGCCTCAGATATCACACAAGGCGATGACCTAGCTTTATCCCGCATCGCTTGGAAGTCCGCGGCCCAAATGTTCGGATACCAACTGGTAGTAGCTTGGCAAGACCTGATAAGAGCACACTGGAAAGACAAGCAAACGTGATCGCTAGGGCCATGAGGCGAGTCATATTTAATGTCATTTACAAAGTCAAGTGACTTAGCAAAAACAAGATCTAAAATGGACGGCTGCTGATTGCTCATGTACCTAGTGGGGAGGTCCACGAACTGGTGTAGTGGTACCCGCAGCATCAAATCCAACAGTTCTGTACCGAACGATTCCAGCGTCGAAATGCAAGGACGATCATCCCAACAAACATCTGGGAGGTTGAAGTCTCCCAGCACCAGACACTTGGTCGCAGAGTAAGTGCGTATAAAGTCAATGATTTCATTGGAGGTGCTCATAGTGTAGCGAAAATGACGCGACAGAGGGGTAGACGTTTATTGTACACCGAAAATGGGCATTTATGGGTCTCACGCGCGCCATCGAATATCGACTAGAGTTCCGTCCCACAACGCAACACATGTACGGAGGTTAGAGATGAGACAGTCATTTCGCCTCGAGAGCTCTGACTTGGAAGACCCGCCTTGCTGTTTTTGCATAGATCCCCACTTCTCTGTACCCGATTTGGATCGGGCAGGGTCATTCGAGAGCTCTCGACTTGCTTGTTCTGGGCTGTGTCAATCGGCTCTTCCTCGGTCCTGTGGGCTGCTCTAGCGGCGTATATGTCTGATTTATTGCGCTGTCCACATAGTTCCGCTCCGTAGTTCCGGGCCAAGGCTCGTCGCTAGCCGTCCTTCTCGATCCGCTCTCAGCTAGCTCCTAAGAGCTCCCCCTAGGCATTCTTGGAAGCGGACCCTCTACAATAGGGCTTCTATACACTAACACAACCGTAACCTGAATCGATGAAGCGCAAAGCAAGACAGTGAGAGCCTCAACAGATTTGTCGAGAGACTTAAAAACGCTGGTCCTCAATACGTCGATGTGATAACTCACATAAAGAGCTACACCACCCATTTGACGGCCAATGAAGCGGTCAACGCGGAACAGTGCGTAGCCAGGCAGATATACCTCGTCATCTGTGATTTCCTCACACAGACACGTTTCAGTGAAAGCAAGTATATCTGGACGAGATTTGTCTACGATTAGACCCACCTTGCACATCTTGTTCCTCAGGCTACGCACGTTACTAAGTAATACTTGGAGGGTTTCGTCACGACTAGCCCTGGGTCGTGCGCAAGTAGTATAGGTTCTGGCAGGGCGGAAAAGCACCGCCGGCTGACCACCTGAAAACCCATTAATCGGAGACCTTGCTCGCCAGCTGCACGCCGGGATTTTAGGTCTCTGATGGCTTCCTTTAACCTATCCGCTAACGGAAGGTCTGGTTGCACACTAACCTTGGTACCTTTGAGTTTGAAGGCAAATCTCAGTAAGGCCCTGCGCTCTTCTGGAGTGGAGAGGACCACCCTAAGCAGACGGGGTCGAGGATTTGGTTGACCAACCGGAACGTTCCCCAATCTGATGAGCTTCCTGACAGTAAAGCCAGGGAAACCTGGTGGCAAAAGCCTGGTCACACAAACTTTAAGCCAACCAAGATCCTCAAGCAGGCGCTCGGTAGGAAGAGCTGCAGTGGATTCAGTGAGGTTTCTGAAAATCACACAGTATCTGCGTACGAATCGCCTCGACGAGGTGTATTTACACCACGTGCTGTACCATCCACGCCACATGGTTTTTGACAGGAATCGATGAGATAGAAGGTGACGGCACCTCTTGTCTCACTGAGGTAAGTGCAACACCAGGTGGCGTTTCCAAAACAGTCTCTTGTTTCTTGATCCTTTTGTCACCTCCCGGTTTGGGGGCTGAGGGTTTGCGCGCTTTCCTTACCCTCTTACGCTTATACTTTAATGGCTCAGGAGCCCGGGATTTGCCTTCCATTTTTGGCGGGTCAACAATGCCGACCGATGCATCTGTGTCTGTTATATCCACGTGAACAGGAGCGTCCGGTAGGATGAACTCTTCGTCAACGGTTGGACTATGAGCAGAAGGACAGTCCGTTACAGCGTCCACATTCGCAATATTCAGGGATTTCATAATCAAATCCACTTTAGAATTGAGCGAGGCAAGTGAGGCAAGCTCGGCTAATGCCTTCTCGACAACTGTGAATCTGGACGCTAGTGCTTTGAATTCAGCACAGGTGAACGCCGGGAGCTTCGCTTTCTGAGCGCAACAATCAGCACATCAAAACCGAAGGCTTTCACTGGATGATAGAATCCTGTACTGATTCGCTCGGAGGCCGGTACAACTTTTGTGATACCAACGGGAGCAAACATCATATTGCATCCCACCAAATGAGTCTGTGACTGGTCTTGAACAGGCCGAATTGCTGCAAGTTGCATTTGACTCATCAAACGAAGACGCAAGGTGTTCATCCGCCTCGGTTTTTTGCGAGACGACCACGTTGAAGTGGAAAACAACGCAGAATGTAAACCACGTATACAACCGTAAAACTACCACAAAACAAAAAGGCAAAACTGGGTGTAAAACGGGATTAAAAAGGGAACAACAGCAAAATCACCAGTAAGCGTCAGGAAGACGCTTTGGCCAGTACCACCTTAGTCGACCCAAGGTAGCTTGGATCAGAAGAAATTTGACAATAGTCAAATTTCGTTTCAAGTGTTTATTCAAACACTGTTTTCCACGTTATTTCAACTAAAAATCTCGATCAGTATGGGGGACAAGGACTCTCACATCTGGCCGGAACGAGTTTGCGGGCCAAGGTCAACCGACACAGCCGGGCGTATATTGGTAGCGTAGAATGCTTAAATGTAGCTAAATAATTTGTAAATACTATAACTAAACCAGTAGCAGATGTATAAAGGAATCGTGGTCCTGTGCTATTATAATACCATAGTTTACTGTAAGCTTGGTAGCAGTTGCACGAAGTTTCCAATTGCATAAATGTGTCTAAAATGAAGTTATGTATTCGGATAAGTAAATAATGTATTCGGTTAGTCAGAAAACTAAAACTAGCCACTTTAAGGGAGACTATAAATAGTGATACACTTAAATTGGAGGGGAAATGAATATTTTGCTTACCCCACATGCTCCTATGTGATTTCATTTTTGGGAAAGGACTGGGCAGAATGGTTAGCGTACTTCGAGAAATAGGTGGACAAGAACGGAAATGGCTGTGAGAATAATATGTAAATAACGGGATGAATGGATGTGGCACGAATAGTCAAATAGCCTTGCGATATGCGCATACCTATTTACATTTGGTACTAGTTACGGAATGCGTATTTACAAAGGAAAAATAACGCGAAAGCGTCAGTTGCATATATTAATGCCTGGGGGCAGTAAGTTAAGTGATCTAAGGTGAAGGGGGAGTGAAAATGCATGTCGGTCCCCGGTCAAAATGTGGTGGCTAAATGCTCACAACGGCGGAATGAGCTTTCTTAGGGTACATAAATGGTTGCTGAAACCTTATATATATATACATATATATATATATAAAGTTTCAAAATTAGAATGCATATATTTGTAATTAAATATATGCATTCACTTTCTGACAGCATTATTTGTACATAAATGTACGCATTATTAACCTCAATCCCATATATATGGATATAGGTTAATAAGGCATGCATGTATGTACACATAATGCTGTCAGAAAGGGAATGCATATATTTAATTACAAATATTTGCATTCCTAATTTTGCAACTTTAACGTGATTAGAAATGGTATTGCTCCTCCAATCTATCCATGCTTATATCGTCATATAGAAAGACATTTGTACGCGTGTTACGGTAGCACTGATCATCAGTTCTATGCCACTTAAGGGGACGGCACGTTATTAGTCCCCGCTATGATTACCTAATGCAAATCCCCGCAATTGGACGTCAGTGGACCAACGTATACATCTCTTTCATTACAGAGATATAAATGACCTTTTCCGTACTTGAATGAGTAAATAATTAAGTATGTTCCCGACAGTTTTCATGGAATTTAACCGGTATCTGTAATGGTGCATATCAAGGTGTCAGGAGTAAAGTAAGTAAGGCACACATTTCATTAATTAGCTAATACCGTTTTATGAATAATACTAAGGGAAGTTTATCACACCCAGTATATGCGGAAGTTATAGGAAGCATAGCGAATAATAAAATGGAAAAAGAAAGAAGGAAAAAAACAATGAACGTTTTTGCGATGTTTTCATACAAGTAGCCCACATATATACGCAAGACTATAGGTTGGTTTATGCTCATGCAAACGTGACGGGTACATAGAAAGGCCAAATGATTGCCTCAGGTGTGGCATTTGTTTGTTCACTGAACCGCCCTCCAATGTTGGTCGCGATTGGTTGCACGAGCGATGCATGGCAAAGTATCATGGGTTCTAAAGCAGCAGTGTCATAAAGATCATTAAACAGGTAGATATTTTTGAATTCACTGCGATAAAAGAACGGCGCTTAGTAAGCCTATGTATGTTCCACAGGGAAGTATAATTATGGCCTACAGCAACAGTGATGTTATTGGCACCAGGAGCCTACATGAACGGCCTTCACTTATGCTAATTGGGTTCCATGATATTTGCATCCATATGGGCGGCGGTATAGTAAGCACTGCTAACGAATAAAGCGAGAATGCATCTGCACGCCCACAGCAATAGTTTTAACTGTTCCCAGCGCAGCTTCATCACCTCTGATACCATGGAATTAGCAATGGCTGGTCCCACAGGCGTTTTTGAATGACGGTACATAAGTCTCCGTAGGTCTCACGTTGGTGGCAGCATAATGGGCACGGGAGAGGACTGCGCTATAGGCGGAGCGTGTCTCCATAACCAGTGGTTATGAAATGCATATAGGTCGCATAGCAGGCACTATTGTTGTTGGGAGGGAAGCCACAGTGGCAACCTTAGGCATTGCGACAAAAAGAACATAAGTAATGAGCTTTGTTAACGCTACTGATACAACTGGAATGGCTTTTCATTTGTTTCCGTCATTGTATGCAACTCCGTTGAATGCATTACTCTGAGTACTCGTGACAATATGGAAATGGTAACGAAGATGAGACACAAATGGAGCGCTGACGTCTGTACCGATTCCGAATATTCACGACATCATGGGGAGCGTGTGAAGCGCAATTGACCCACAACGCGCGCACACTGAGGAATGGTAAATGGAAATTTATTCCGTAGGCACACATTAAAGCAATATGTATAGATGTAACGCGGGGTTGACTTACTCAATCACATGGAAGCGACGTAGCGCACCTCCCGATAGTGGAGTGTATGGTTCACGTCATCAATGTCCTAGACAAAATTACCAGAAAATAAAAAGTGATGTATTTCGGTGGTAAACGTTTGATAATTGTTCATTGTGGTGCCACCCATCAGCATGAGAAGAGGGTGCATACAGGCGACTGATCAATCGAAGCTAAAAATTCCACCATTACTGAATACTGTATTTTGAAGCAAGTAGAAAATAATTCTGTGCAACTCCATCGGGTGATAAGAAAATGCATTAAAATAAATAAATAAACACGTCCGGTGGTTATCCTGAGATGGTTCAGCAACTCCTTCTGTAGCACACAAAATGCTTGTTCACACAGTGCGTCACAAGTGGGTGATATCGTTGTCAAGTGCAACCGTTCTCTGAAACGTATGTTAGCGAAGTGTAAATCCAAGAAAGATTTGAAGTTCTGCACAGCTTCGGCCTCGACGACGTGTTCTGGCAGACTGTTCCATGCGTGCACAACCCTCCGTGCGAAACACAGGGGTGTGGGATTTTCTTCAGATCAGGTACCACGAGTTTTGTACCTGTGCCTACGTGTGGTGCATGGTACTCGCAAGTGGAGTAACGATCTCAGCATGGGGAAATGACCGAGATGTAAAATACGGTAGGTCATGATAAGGTCCACTCGAACACGGCGATATGACAAGGTGTAGAGCCCAAGTTCCATGCACCGGTTTTCATACGATAAGCCTCTCAAGCTGGGGATCAACTTGGTGGCGACGTGTTGTACTCGTTTGATGTTTTGCGCTTCGCCGCGAGTGATCGGACAGTATGCAAGCGAGCCGTACTCTAGCATTGGTCTGACGATGGAAGAGAAGAGGCGAGTGGCGACGTCCTCAGACCAAGTGCAGAAGCTGCGTTTCAGCGCCCAGAGCATGCGCAGTCCGTTTCAAGACAGTTTGTTGGTGTTGTCGACGGACTTCAAGTCGCAGCGTGAGAGTACACCTAGGTCTTTTACGGAAGGGGTGGGATGCAATGGTTGGCCGTCTAGGGTGTACTTTCGTCAATGACCAGCCTTCCCGAAATTCATGAATAGGGACTTTGCCGGGTTGCCTGGTAGGTGGACTTCAACAGACCATACTGCGAGGCGGTCGAGGTCTTGTTGGAGAATGTCACAGTCATCGAGAGTATTAATTTCTCGCCAAATTTTGAGGTCATCCGCCAACAGTGCACGCGGCGACCGTAGAAGCTGGGGCAGCTCGTTGATATGGATGAGAAATAGAGTAAATCCCAGTACCGTACCTTGGGGTGCACCACTGGGCGAGGGACAGCAATCGGTTAGATGGCCGTCCACCTGTACCCTCCACTTTCTTCCAACGAGAAACTCATGGATCCATCGATGTAACGATCCTCCGACACCACACGACCTTAATCGGTCTAGAAGCACTTCATGATTAACTTTGTCGAATGCTTTGCTGAAGTCGATGTAGATTACGTCAACGGACTTTCCCCGGTTCAGTGCTTGCAACCATTCCTGTCTCGTCACAAGTAAGTTGGTAACAGAGGAATGTCCCATCCTGAATCCGTGTTGTGTTGGTGTCAGAAGTTCTTTCGATTGCAACAGATGTATTAGACGCTTTTTTACTATCTTCTCGATCACTTTGGCCAAAACCGGTGTAAGACAAATTGGCCTGTAGTTATCCACCTTACTGGAGGCGCCATCTTTCGGGATCGGCCTCACCACCGAGCGCTTCCAGTCATTTGGCAATGAACCCTCAGACAATGCTTTGTTGTATAGATCCGTAACAGCAGGCGAGATAATGGCAGCTAGTGATTTAATAATTAGCGGATGAAACCCGTCAGACCCTGCGGGCTTGGTACCGTCAAGGTTCACAAGTAGCAGGCGCACCTCGCCGACATCACAAACCGAACTGTTGAGTTCTACAGGAATGTTACTCGCTGAGATGGGTATGGACGCCGCGTCGTTTGCAAACACGTAAGCGAAGTGAGCGGCCAGTGCGGACGCGCGATCGGAACTGGAAGTTAGCAGGTGTTCTTCCGCGTCTTCCAGACATAACACGTCACATTTTGGCCTCAAACGGCGTTACACGTAAGCAAATATATCCTTTGGGGCCATCCTCGCGTCAGTTGCAAGCTTTTCTTCGAACTTCCGGCGTTTTATTAATTTCACTTTGTTGCAAATATTTCGCTGTCTTTTATATGCTTCGTAATCAGTGGCGGAGCCAGAATGACGAAATTCGTCCTACATTCTTCGCCGTAACCAAACCAGCCTACCATATTCCTTGTCGAACCGGTGTTGTTTGATTGGTCCGAATTTCTGAAATTTCAACGGCACAAACTGAGAACAAAGCGAAGCCAATCCTTCCTGTATTACTGTCCAACTGTCCTCCACAGATGCAACATGCGGTAGAGACCAATCCATTTGGCTCGTTGTTCGATGTAATCCATGGAAATCACGTTTCCAGTAGTTGTAAGCTGGTTCCACCGGAGGTACACTTGGCAAGTTCAGTTCCATAGTGGCTATCACCACGTAATGGTCGCTTTTAGCTAGGGCTCCTGGATTCGTATGTCATGCAACCGCTGTTCGCAATTCGTCACCAACCAATCAAGGCACGATGAGTTCGAATGCGCCGTCATGCGCGTTGGTTGGTATATGTGTTGTGATGCCCCAGTTTCAAGCAACAAATCAACAAACTTTGATTCGACTTCAGAATACCCGGGCATGAATTGGATTTCAGGCCATTGAATGTGGGGACAATTGAATTCACCCATGAGTAGAAAACATGGCCGACGCATGTTGCTCCGAAGATGCGGTAGCCAATCTAAAGAGCTGTTCAGAGGGATACGGTAGAATGCACCTACTGTCAGCTGGCCGCGCCTGAGGTTGATCGAGCACCATACCTGTTCACACATTCCATCCTCACTTCGGTACACGCTTACAAGCCTCCCACGCAGGGAAGACCGTATATAAAGTAAGACACCACCACGAAAATTTGATATTCTGTCGCAGCGAAAGCATGAGTAGCCACTGAGATCGACTTCCTCTACCATTACCACAGGAGTTAGTCATGTCTCCGCCAGTCCTACGACGTCTGGTCGCTCAGAGGCAAGGAACCGACACAGGTCATCCCGTTTGTTCATAAGGCTACATATGTTTGTGAATGCAGCAAGGAGGCCCTGAGAGGCACCGCGGGGCGAGACGAGACAGAATAAGTTGTGGCGTATTGTGGTCGGCAAAGGTGATACTTAAGGCCAACATGATTGGTTAGTATACTGACCAAGTCGGACTACTTGTTTAATCTTTACGCTGCATACATCCTTATCCAACATTTTATCAACGAGCCCCTGAAGGAACTCGACATCGTGAGCATAACGTTTCTGAAGGTTTTCACCTTTCGACTCTGGTGCATGAAACACCATGAGATTATAACGCCTCAGGGAGATGGGTGACGAACTTGAGGCAGCAGGAGTGGAGGCCGTCGCAACGAGACTAGACCTTAACGTGGTGCGACGGTTTGCGTTGCTCAGTGACCCATTGAGCTATACTGGGTGATGCCTCCGAGCATCTTGAGAGCTACTCCTACCAGGTTGGTTAATGTTGAGAGGTCAGACAAACTCAGTCTCCTGGTCCTCCAGGTTGGGGGTTTGAAATGGGATGACGCCCATTTCTGTAAAACTAAGTCACTGCTGCCCCGCTGCCGTGCGAACCGGCTTTTGAGCCAAAGGCTTTGGATGAGGACCCTAATCGTTCTCCTGTCTAGGTCTGGGCGCCCTGGCAGTATCCCAGCCCACATACAACCATGACAATTTCTTCAAACATAAATTTCATCCTGCATCGGCTTGCATCGTCCCACATCACTAAACACCTATTTGCCGAATGCACGCGGATGAAATCAGCAAGCGCCTTAGCAACGCTGTCAAGGCTTCTATGGAACAGCACAAGTTTAAGTTACGCCGAGGCAATACACAGGTTTACTTTGAGTGCCACAGCATCACCCTCTGATGATCTGACACTATACGTGTTAAAGACAGTAAGCGCGGGGTTAACGTACAAAGCAACGACACCTCCGCGCCGATCAGAGGTGCGGTCACATCTCAGCAGTGCGTAGCCTGGCAAGCACACTTCACTGGCAGTGACGTCGGTGGACAACCCAGTTTCAGTGAATGAGAGAACATCTGGACGGCAGTCGTTGGCAAGAGCGCCCACTTCGCACAGCTTGTTTTGCAGGCTACACACATTGCATAAGAGCACCTGAAGAGATTTAACATTGTGAGTCCAGGATCGTGCGCCACCAGAACCGGCTCTGTCAGGGCGGAAGTGGACCGCCGGCTCACCACCCGAAAACCAACCAAGCGGAGACCCTTCTCTCCTGCTTCACGGCGGGCTTTAAGATCCTTTACAGCTTCCCGCAATTTCAGCCTATCCGCCAAAGGGAGGTCTGGGTGCACAATGACACCAGTGCCCTTGAGCTTACAGGCGAAACGCAGAAGTGCTTGGCGCTCCTCCGGAGTGGACAGAATAACTCGCAACAAGCGAGGGCGAGACTTGTCGGCTGGCAAGTTACCGAGTCTGGTTTGTTTGCACACAGCCACGCCGGGAAATCCGGGAGGCAGGATTTCGGTAACGCATATTCTAAACCACTAAAGGTCATCTGGCATACAGTCGTTTGGGAGTACAGCAGAAGACTCAGTGGCGTTGCTGAAAATAACACTGCCGTCGGTATACGGGTTTTCGCGACGCGGAGTATTTACTGAACGCTCCATGGACGTCGCTGGTCTCAGTTTATTGTCCGTCTTTTTATAGATTCTAGTGTCGTAGACATTTCCAGTTGCAATGATTCCAAAGTAGTAGAATTTGAGGAGGGGGTATGGGCGCGCGATGGATTTCTCATGTCCGCCTTGGGTTTTTTCCGCTTTTAACCCTCTTTGGCCTTCTTTTGACAAGGGCAGAAACCTGCTGCTCTGCTTCGCTAACAGCCGAATCAAACACGCATTCTAAGGGTTCGTTACTAACAAGGTCATTGTTAACAGGCAAACTGACATTCGACAGTGATCAAATAGATGCAGGATGTGACAACTTACCAGTGTCTTCCGGCAAGTTGAACACCGACATCAGGGAAGCCATCTTTCATCCCCAACCTTCATTCTTCTTGACTGTCTGCTCAATTCATTTGCAGTCCGTTGATTTATCCGGAACACTTAAGGTATCCACTAGCCACTAGAAGGCTCCACCCCAATGCCATTTCTGGTTGCGGATACTCTCTATCTCACCTTGTATCATTATCAGTTCTTCGCGTTACCTACGTCACCAATTTCCAGCTGCAGCTAGTCATTGCAGGTAGCATGCATATCTACGATAGAAGCCACTCTGCATCTCTCCAACTTACTCTCTTGAATGGTTAGCATAACATACCTTCACTGGTTTGTTGACTTCTTCTGTCACTGTAAGTATCTAATAAAAAACTAAAGGGCTCAATGGAATTCCGTTGCTGCCCACTGGTTCTCTCCATTAGCACAAGTATCCTTCGTGCTTATCTTCATTACGTTTACTGCAGAGACTCATTGTAGGCTCCATATATCTCTGAGCTTATCTGGAGCTACTGGGAGACATTCCTTGTTTTCACACCCTGTAATCTCTCAGATTGTATGTATCACTTACCCTCACTGGCGTGTTGATGTGTTCTGTGACACGTAGGAATCCACTTGTGACCAAAGTGTCTAATGGAGTGGCTACATTAGGCCATTGAAAGTTTCTCGTAGCGCCATTTTCTGTCGATCCTCTTCACCTCAGCACTTCTACTTAGTAGCAACTAGTGGTCGAGGGCTCCACGTAGCTCTGCATATTCGGAGCTTGCTAAGTGCCACCCTCTTTCATCCCCAACCTTCATTCTTCTTGACTGTCGGCTCAAATTCATTTGCAGTCCGTTGACTTATCCTGGGACACTTAAGATATCCACTAGCCACTAGAAGGCTTCACCCCAATGCCATTGCTAGGTGCTGATACTCCCTATCTCACCTTGTATCATTATCAGTTCTTCGCGTTACCTACGTCACCAATTTCCAGCTGCAGCTACTCATTGCAGGTTGTGTAAAGCGCTGAAAACTAATCGACGCATGGAAGTAGGAACTACGGGTCGTGAAGAAGTTTGTGAAACGTCACAAAGAATGGTCCCCTCAGATGAAGATGGTGGAACTTCGCGTAGTTTCAACGAGGTTTTGCGTCGTAGCTTGTCTATGTCGGGATCAGCTTGTTGGGCAGCAGCCATAGCGGCTAGATCAATGTTGGCGCCAGTCGAAAAGCTGATACGCTGAGCGCATCACCAACGGGATTGAGAGCACCTGAGACATGTCGTACGTCTGTCGTAAATTCAGAAACGTAGTCTATGTGTCTAGTTTCCCGCGGAGCATACTTGTCTGTTTCACCATTTATTGCGTAGATCATTGGCTTGTGGTCAATGAAGACTGTGAAACGTAGACCTTCGAGGTAGTGACGAAAATGTCTGATACCTAGGTAAATAGCTAACAGTTCCCTACCGAAGGTGCTGGAACGCGATTCGGCAGGTTGTACACGTTTCGAGAAGAAACCTAAAGGTATCCATCGATGGTGGATGAGTTGTTGAATAACTGCACCGACGGCATTGTCGGGTGCGTCAGTCGCCAGGGAGAGTGGTGCAGACGTGTTTGGATGGGCGAGAAGCACTATGTTAGAGATAGCGTCTTTGAGCTTCTCAGAAGACAGTCTGGCGTCGTCTGCAAAATGAAAAGACCGTTGTTTACCGCGGAGCAAGTCAGTCACTGGTTGAACAATGCTCGCACAGTTGGGCATAAAGCCTCTATAAAAGTTGACCAGGCCAAGGAATCGGCGCAACGGTTTGAAGGAACTGAGATCAGGATGGTCATTTAGTGGATTGATTTTGTCTGGCAGAGCTTCAATACAAGAGGCGGATATGCGGTGGCCAAGAAAGTCTGTAGAACGTTGGCCAAGCTCGCATTTATCGGGATTGACGGTACCCCCATGCTGTGTTAAGCGTTGGAAAAGAGCGTCGAGTTGACGAAGATGCTCCTCTTCAGAAGAGGTGGCGATCAGCATGTCATCTAGATAAGGATACACGCCTTCGAGCCCACGCGTTACCTCATGAATGAAACGCTGAAAAGTTTGGGAAGCGTTGCTGAGGCCAAAAGGCATTCTGTGGTACTCGAATAGGCCGAATGGCATGATGAATGCGGTTTTAGTAATGTCGTCTGGCGCGACAGGTATCTGAGGGTTGGTCCAATTTGCAAAAAATAGACTTACCAGCTAGAGCTGAGGTCAAGTCGTGCATATGCTTATGGGGTACTTATCCGGGACGGTAACTTTGTTAAGTGCCCTGTAGTCACCACAGTGGCGCCTTTCACCGGATTTCTTCGGTGCCATGTGTAACGGTGATGACCATGGACCTTCCGTTGGGCGGATTATTCCCCGTTTGAGCAGTTGCTCGAGTTCTGCCTTAGCAGCTTCCAAGTTTTCCGGGGCTAGTCTGCGAGGGCGGGCCGAAACAAGTGGGCCCTTGGTGCAAATGTGATGCATGAGATTTGACGTCATAGGAGGCAGATCGTTCAGGACGGAACGAGTTTAGGATGTTTGTTGAAAAGTTCTATGAAAGGTTGTGAAGCTTGAGGTAGGACAAGAATGGGAGTGATAGCAGCCACGTTGGCACTAGTCCCGATAACACTGAGCTGTGTCCTAGAGTCGATAAGCTTCTTCCTTTAAGCGTCCACGATGAGGTCGAAGCGTTAAAGAAAGTCTATACCAATGATGGCGAAACGAACGGCAGCGATAATGAAAAGCCAACGAAAGGTTCGACGGAGGCCTAAATTGAGCGTTAGCAGCTTTTCGACGACAGTTGCGATTGGTGTGCGAATGCCGGCACGCAGCTTGGTCGGCGATGGCAAGATGACCTCATATGGGCTACGGGGTATAAAGCTAACTTCGGCGCCAGTGTCAACTAGAAACTCGGTGCCGGAGCATCGAGCTGGCGCGCCCAACCCTTAACCGTACGTTCCCTAACCACGTGATCTGGAATCGAATTCCAGCGATCTATAACTCGGCGCGATAGACGAGTTTCCGTCCTAATCCTATCAGACCGTGGTTTATGCAGTTTCAGTGGGTGACCGCGGAGACTAGGTAACGTAGCGGGACTAAAAAGCTCTGACAAGTCCGGGCCAATCTTACCCGTCAAAATACGATAAGTGAGAATCAGGTCCCCTCTTATCCTTCGGTAGTGCATGGAGTACATACCCAAACTGAGCAAGCGTTCAAGATACGTCTGTCCCCGTAGACCCTGCACTAACCGAGTGCCCACTCGTAACACCCGCTCCAAGTCCATTTTGTCTCGGTTAAGACATGGTGGACAAGCCTGAATACAATATTCCAGGTGGGGTCGGACGAATGCCGAAAATAGCTTCACAAACAACTTGGCCGCTAAGATTCCGAAAGAGCGCCGGATAAACCACATCATACGAAACCCTCGACAAGCAGCTTTCTTCCAGTTTTTCCAGATTGAAGTGCTGATGCGTGTACGACTCCTACATCAACCTGCTGAGTGACAACAGGGAGTTCACCACCGCTGACAGCATATCGGGTGGGAGGATTTGCAGCTCCGATTCGGAGAACAGAGCACTTCGCCCTATTTATGGGCATCAACCATAAGATAGACCACTCCCAGAGCCTATCCAAGGCACGCTGAATTGCCTCAGGACCCCCCGGGATATCCACCATATTATAGAGCTTAAGGTCGACAGCAAACATTAGTGATGACACTCTTTGCTCTCGCCGACAAGTCATTTACAGCAATCCAGCATCCTGTAACGGTGTGGCATTTATTATACCGTAAAAATAGCAACTTACAGTTTCCCAGTAACGTTGCTACGCCTGCAATGAACACAGGGATACTGCATGTACCGGTACGGGTACTCATCTGGCAACCCATTCCACTTTTGCCGTTTATAATCCGGTAGCGTCACATGCGTATGCTTGCAAGAACCTGTGGCAATTGCAAATTTCTTTACATCGGACTCAACCTCATCAAGTTTCCGATAGTGGTACGCACCAAAGGACATAATCCCTTAGATTCATCCACCATGATGACAGTTACAAATGTGGCGCCAAGTGATTTTTAAGTTCAATTGGGACCGGAACAGCATAGAAATCCCGCGAATGTTCGACCTTCAATACTCCTATAATCTATCACAACTACTATGAGAACCACATTAACCTTCTTCAATACCAAACATACACCGAGTTAACATCTGTATACTATTTATATATACAATCCGCAACCTAATGGCAACCTCTCCAGTTGGCCTAGCATACCTACCGAACCAAACCCGCTGCTAGGCAAATCTCAGATGTAAGAGTCCCGGTCCGTCAGTATGGCACGCCAAAACTCGAGTTACCGCGTAGCACTCGCAGAACGGGACCGTTCCATCCGCCACTGGCGCGATTTTGAAAGCGGGCTGTTGTTTACCAGGACAACCTCTTTTCTGCGTTCTCAGAAAGCGAGGGTTTTATTAGGTACTTGCGCAGAGTGCTTGTATAGAGGTCATAACCACCAAAAATCCAAAACCTGCTCTGTACCATGCCTAATTGCGTATTTGAATACAAGTGGAAAAGTTGACATATAACATTGCGTTCATTGAGTTCATTGAGTAGTAGAGAGCAGAAGGGGGTCCCGTGTCAGCTCCTTCGCTTCCCGATCTTCCAAGGATTGCAGGCGAGTTGGCTGTCATGTCTCGGGATTTAATATCAGCCCTGCAGGATCCTGGAGTACTCAGTAGGATGATGTCTAGCAAACGTTTGAAACTCGCTTCTGATTGCGCATTGACAATCGGGTCCGGCAGTCGGTTCCAATCATTAATCACTCGAGTAGAGAGAGCAACATCTGAGCGGACTTTGAGCCTCCTCGGTTTAAAAAGCTTCCAGCTGTGACCTCGAGTCGAGCTGCCAAGTCTTAGCTGAAAGAACTGCCTTAGCTCGTTTCCCAGTTCTCCTCGTAGGATGCGCCTGGTATAGATGAAGTCTCCGCGACGTCGGCGATAGTCTAAGGGAAAAAGGTTCATCCTCTGTAGGCGGTTGGGCTGCGGGAGGTTGCGTAGCCCAAGGACAAATTTCGAGGCTCGTCGCTGAATTTTTTCTATCATGTCACTTTCATGTTTAGATAGAGGGGCTATGGCCGGATGTCCGAATTCAAGAATGGGACGGATATGGGAGGTGAAGAGAAGTCTAAATATCTGCGGCGTCATTTTAGAGAATGATCTCCTTATGGCGCCCCACATCCTGTTCGCCGCAGCAGTTTTCTTTAACGTATCAAGGGTCGTTTTGAGATCAGAGGAGATTATTGTCCCCAGGTCCTTTTCCTGTGTGGCAATCTTGAGTAGGTGCCCGCCAATGTGATAGATGCCCAGTGGTTCAGCAGCACCTATAGAAAGGACTGAGCATTTATCTTTGTTGACCGGCAAACCCCACTTGATAGACCAAGAGTGTAGTAGATCAAGCGTTTCCTGTAATTGGTCGGCGTCTTCCAGGCTGGACACTTCCGACCATAGCTTGAGATCGTCTGCATAGAGCAGACAGTCCGTTTGTAGCATACTTGGTAGATCTTTGATATATATCTTGAACAATTCCGGCCCGAGAACGGAGCCTTGTGGTACGCCACTATACATAGGCACGGGGAATGAGAGGGTATCGTTTACTTTGACTCTCATGTTCCGGCCTTGCAAGAAGTCACTGATCCAAAGTAGGAGGTTCCCTGTCACGCCAATTCCGCCGAGCTTAGACAGTAGTTCCTGATGTGGGACTCTGTCAAAAGCTTTGCTGAAGTCGATGAAGACCGCATCTAAACGTTTTCCAGCGTCCACTGATTTAGCCCACTTCTCTCTAGCGACCAACAGGTTAGTGATGCAGGAGTGCCCCTTTCGGAAGCCATGCTGAGTGACTGAGGTGAAGTTCAGATCTTCGCAGTGTCTGTGGAGAGCAGATTTAATGAGCTTTCCATGATCTTGCAGGCGACCGACGTCAAGCAAATTGGCCGATAGTTCGCAGGATCCTAGCGTTTTCCACCTTTGTATTTCGGCATAACTACACCCGTCTTCCAATCGACAAGTAGTTGACCAGCTTTAAGAGAGAGCTGAAAGATTTGACAAAGTGGGACGGAAATGAATTCTGCAACCATCTTGAGAAAATGTGGATCTAACCCGGCTGGGCCAGGTGAAGAAGAGGAGTTCAGTTCTAGTAGTAGCTTCAAGGTAGCACCTTCATCGATATCGATATGTTCCAGAGGTACTGTATGTGCAACTACATTAGGGTTTGCGAGTCTGTCTCCCTTCGTCTATACTGAGGAGAACTGTAGGGCAAAGAAGTCAGCTTTGGCGTCATCATCATAGTGTATCATATCTGGCTCATTAGTAGACAATGCAGGAATTCCACAGCCCGTCTTGGAGGATCTATTAAGGTATGAAAATAGTATCCTTGGCCTAGAGAGAGATTGTTCGGCCAGGCCATGTTCGTATCGTTGTCTCTTTTCACTTTTCTGCAGGGAGCAGAAGTTCCTGATGGCTTTGTATTTAGAGTAGTCTGAGTCTAAGCGGGAAAGCTTGATTCTGTCCCATAGTTTTCGTCGTTGTTTCATGTTGGCCCTGAGTTCTCGGTCGATCCAGCGGGGACCCTTAGAAAGAGGCCTGTTACTGTTGAATGGGACGGCCTCCTCGATGAGGAGCTTCAATTTGCGGAATAAATCGTTCCAAGCAGCATCGAGATCTAAGTGTTGTGTAACATTCCAGTCCAATGTACCTGCTGCCACCCTTAGCTTGAGTGCGTCGGTTCGCCAGAAGTTGCGACGGTGTGCGCTCCGGGTTCAGATAGCTAGACGTTTAGTCCAAAGGAAGGAGATTGTACAATGGTCGCTTTTGCCTATGGGTGGTAGAAGGGTCAATTCTGAGACATCTGCCAGGGACGGAGTGAGCACAAGCTCAAGAATGTGCGGAGTCTGGCCGGGAAGAAGCCTGGTGGGCGATGCTATATGCTGGGTGAGATTCGTTTTGAGGACAGTTTCAAGGAGGCTGGTGTCAAATGACTCGGGTGAAAGGTGGCAGTGTGGTAGATCCCAATTGACATGCGGGGCATTGAAGTCGCCCACAATAAGACAATCTCTGCGGTTTCCATGCGAGTTGATAAAGTCTAGTACAGAAGTACCAAGTCCCCAGGGGGCTTTGTAGATGACGCCAACCATAAGGGATTTGAAGCCGTCGTTGATCCTACACCAGAGTAGCTCTGCGCCACCAACAGCGTCGCTGACGGCTTCTACGAGATGAACTTTAAGATCCTCTCTCCAGTAGAGAACTACGCCACCACCAACTCTATCCCCAGATCGGTCAGTACGGAAAAGTTGGTATCCTGAGATGTGGATCTCAGTCCGAGATGTCTGAAGTGAGCCAGGTCTCAGTGAAGACCATCAGGTCAGGAAGTAGCCTTGCGGCAAGAGCGTGTACCTCATCAAATTTGTTGCTGAGACTACGGACATTTGCAACCAACACCTGTAGTCCATGCTTTCTCCTTGTTTTTAAGTCCCGGGGAGGACCAACAGTGGTTTCCAGCGGGACCTTATAGTTTATTATCCGGGGGTGAGGAGAATGGGCCTCCAGCGGGTTTTCGGAGTCCTTCGAACTACTCGAAAATCCACAATATGGAAGTCTGTTTCACCACTTCCCCGTCTTGTACGTAGTCCTTCTACGGCCTTTTTCAGTTTGACTCCATCTTCTGGTGAGAGGTCACGAAGTACATAGAATGGCTCGCATTTGAGACGCGAGGTCCTTCGCAGGATGCGTCGGCATTCCTCCTCATCCCGGCAAACGATTTTAAGGGGGCGATTTCTCGAGATATCCTCTTGCTTTTTTACCAAGACGGAAGGAAGATACAATATTGATTCCCTGTTCGCCTTTATCAAATAGCAATGAGAACAATCGCTCAAGCAGTGTTTGGTCATCTAGTATTCTTTCCGCAGGGCTTGGTTTTTCCGATTCCGCTGCGTTCATGATGATAAGACAACGGTCACGAAATGGCTGGTTACGTTCAGGAACATGTGGCTCGCTACGGGGCGGATTTTCCTTGACAGCTTTCTCAAGCTCAGATAGTCTGTCGAGAACGAGCTTCATTTGAGACTGAGATGATAGCTTAGGTTTGGGTTTCTCGGCGGGCTTAGGCCTGGACTTGGCGCCACTTGTAGTCAGGCTTTTGCAAATAGGAACAGAGACCGCGCTTTCGCTCACAACTGCCGCATAAGATCTTGTGGTGGGATCAGTGGGCAGAATCTGTGTAGATGGATCCGTATGCGTAGTGGACGTGGTTCGACTTCGCTTGCCTATGGGGATGATCCAACCGGAGGTAGATGTTGATGGTGAGCACGGTGGAGCAGATGAATCGTGAATCGTATCAGGCTTCGTCGGAGAAGAAGAATCAATGCTCAACGCAGATAGTCTGGCGAGAAGACGCCTGCAATTCAGTGAGGCACGGCAGTTGTCGCGAAAGGTAATGGCAGGCGAGGTGAATCGCTGCAAGTGCACATATTGATCAGGACAGATGCCGCAGCAGGCGATGTGCATCCACCCATCACATTCAGAGCACTGCACTGCTTTGGAACGAGTGGTGACACCTTTACTACAGGACAAGCATTTGGACGCCATGGAAGATGAAGTCCAAATATTCACTAAATGATTCTCCAGAAACGATCTTTATTCTCTTTTCTTCGCATAGAAGATCACAGTGGAACGTAACACTCAAGAGGACGTCGCTCTCACAGGTCGTTATTAAAAGGATACGGAATATAAAAAGTGGTTTATGGAAGTCCACTGTATGGATCGGATAAAGAAGTATGTGGGAGAATATATGGTAAATTGTCCAAGACACAGGAGAATCCACCCACTAGCGTTGAATTTGTCCCCAGAGTACCTGATGGTTCTTATTTAGCTGAGTTTCCTGTGGTGGAAACGCAAGTCGTTAAACTGCTGCAAGAACTGAACCCTTCCAAAGCAGCTGGACCTGATTCAATTCACCCGAAGCTTCTGCATGAGTTGGCGGGGGAACTAAGTGGACCGCTGACGATGGTGTTTCAGAAATCACTTGACACCTTATAGCGGGTTGATCGTGCGCTATATATCCGGTACGCGACTAGACGGCCAACCAAAAATAATGGATAGAAGACACAACAGTAAGCTAGGGAAAAGTTTATTGGACGGGAGGAGCGTTAGCTAATGCTAAAAATAGGGCACCCGGAGAGAGCTAGCTAGGGAGAATGTCGATGGCGTCGAGTGCGTTGACAGAGCGTCGTTCGCAATCGAGTCGCGCGCGCCAAAGGCGGAGATGGCGTTCGTGTTTTCAACAAACGGAAACAACGTTCCAACAGGCAAACCGCCTAGTTCCCTAATACATAAGAAAGCTATAATTTCAATATTTTAGAATAGTTTACACAGTCATACGAGGGAATCTCCAGGTCGCTACAACCTGTACATTACCTTCCGAATGGAAGGAGGCTGTCATCTGTCCTATCTTCAAAAATGGCGACAGGAGTCTGTCAGCCAATTATAGGCCAGTTAGTCTGATTAGCGTCGTGGTCAAACTGCTTGAAAAGCTGGTGAGAGATTCGTTGGAATGTCACCTGAATAGATTTAATCTGCTCAGTAGTGCACAACATGGATTCCGGAAGGGATTTTCGTGTTTGACGAATTTGTTGGTTGCTCGTGAAGTTTGGGCCGAGGCAGTGGACAATGGCCACGTGGTGGATGTGCTTTTCGTAGACTTCTCGAAAGCATTTGATAAGGTACCCCACTTGAGGCTATCACATAAGCTGAGGTCCTACGGCGTATCTGGCCGCGCCCTTCACTGGGTATCTGCGTTTTTGCAGGGAAGAGAGCATTGTGTACGTGTGGGTCGCAGCTTATCCTTTAAGCAAGCGGTCCTTAGCGGTGTCTCACAGGGCTCGGTCCTTGGACCGATGCTGTTCTCCATCTACGTAAACGATCTCCCTGGAGAGCTTGGGGTATCATCCTTATTGTTTGCTGATGACCTTAAGCTATGGAATGTTGTAAATGATCCTGGGGGTCCTGAGGCCATACAGCGTGCACTGGACAGACTCTGGGACTGGTCTACTTTGTGGCTACTGCCCATAAATCAGACTAAGTGTTCCGTCCTTCGTATAGGAGCAACTTTCCCGCCTTCGAGCTATGTACTCGGTGGGGTCGAACTCCCCCTTGTCTCCAACCAAATAGACCTAGGCGTCGTCCATTCCTCGTCTTTGCATTCTGGTGACAACTGGAAGAAGGCAGCTAGTAGGGGTTTCAGAATGTTATGGTTAATACGCCGTTCTTTCGGGGTCTTAACTGCCGACA
Organism: Dicrocoelium dendriticum; assembly: GCA_944474145.2. NCBI lineage: Eukaryota > Metazoa > Platyhelminthes > Trematoda > Plagiorchiida > Dicrocoeliidae > Dicrocoelium > Dicrocoelium dendriticum. Next base: position 277,166,453 of record OX104063.1, read on the forward strand.
TATTTGTGAAGCTATTCTCAGCTTTCGTTCGGCCCCATCTGGAATACTGCGTCCAGGCTTGCGCGCCCTGCCTTGTTCGGGACAAAATGGAGCTTGAGAGGGTTTTGAGAGTATATACCAAATTGGTCGAGGGGTTACGGGGGCAATCGTACCCCGAGCGTCTACTTAGCTTGGGTATGTATTAAATGCACTACCGACGGCTTCGAGGAGACCTAATCCTTACTTACCGCATTTTAACAGGGAAGGTTGGGCCGGACTTGCGCTGGCTATTTAGCCCGGCTAGATTGCCTTGTCTTCGCGGTCATCCCATGAAGCTACACAAGCCGCGTTCTGACGGGATCAGGGCGGAAACTCGGTTATCGCGTAGAGTTATCGAGCGCTGGAACTCGCTTCCAGAAAATGTAGTCAGTGAACCTACGGTTAGGGGTTTCGAGCGTCAGTTAGACGCTCTTGGGTGGCAACACGAAACCTTTCCCTTCTCCTGACCATATTCATCTTCAAACTTTCAGTTCTTATTCTGTCATTCTCTTCACTCTTTGGTGTTATCCTTCATTTTAATGACTTTCATTCCCCTTTATCTTCCATTTACTTTCTACTTCTTTCTTACTTCACGTAACCTACACAGCGCGGACTGCTAGTGCAGGGAATGTGGGCAGTAGTTGGTTGATCAGGGTGTGTTTCGGGTGTTTCGTTTTACAAGTGTCGTGCAAAAAAATTTGACTTTTGTCAAATTTCGCTTGATCCAAAGAATTTTGGATCATCGTTTTCCCCGGATTACGTCGTACCCGTTTTCGGGTACATACCAACGTCGTCCATCTTTTTCGGGTTCAGCCTCTGGCTATTTTTCCGGTATTTTTGTGTTTTGTAATCCGTTTTGCACCTTGTTTAACCCATAACTGTTTCTGTTGACTGCCCTGCAGGTAACAGCTTGTCGGTTTTACGTTTTGATACTTGTTTCACACTCTTTGAAAGCGTCATGTCGGATTCACTGAATACCGGCGCTAATATGTCTTCGGCTGCATTGATCAGCGAATCAAATGCTGTATGTGGCAGCGGGAGCTGCTCAAAGCCCGTGACGGACGAGTCTGGTGGCATGCAGTGCTATGTATGCAACTGCTGGTACCATGAGACCTGCACCGATTTGAGCCCTGATCAGTACGCAATGCTTTCGACTAGCGATAGCATGCTGTTCCATTGTCTTCTATGCCGTCGCCGTCGATCTACGCCTCTTGAGGTCACTGAGGAGACATTGAGCAACATCGGGCTGGGTAACCAGCAGTTGTGGTCTTTCCTCATATCTCTTGATCGGAAAGTGGAGCTACTGATGAGAAATATGGGAGTCTCTATTGATGTCGGCTCATTGAAGGAAGACACGCAACTAACCTCAATTGCTGTCGATGGAAATCCGACCGAGGTGATGTCTACCGTGTCGTGTGTCACAGCGGTCCAGAATGCCTCTAAAGGGGCCTCTGATGTCGTACCGGAAGCCGTCCAAAGCGTGACCGAACTTATTGCCCCTGGGCCCAATAAAAGCAGGAGGAAGAGGGCTAAGAAAGTCCCTAAGGCTGTTTCAAAGCCTGAAGGTATTGAAAGCATTAAGGTATTGGAGGTGGAACACAAAACTCCAACTCCAATCACCCCAGTTCCATTGGCGAAGCAACGCGCGGTGTCGACTTCGGCCACACCCGCAAAGTCTGAAAAGACTAGACCGGTGAGGGAGTTGGAGGCAGAGGATAAAGCCTCAACCTCAATTACTCCAGCTCACTTGGCGAAGAAACGCGCCGTGCCATCTGCCAAACCGGTCGAAACTGAGGTCGCGTCGAAGACGCGTGGAGTGAATACACCTCGTAGAGGTGATTCTTTTACTGATAGTAGCGTTATCTTTCGTAACGTTGCTGAATCCGCGGCAGCTCTTCCAAAGGAGCGCATGCTGGATGACCTCCAGTGGTTCAAGCTCTGCGTCAACAAGATGCTTCCACCTGGTTTCCCCGGTGTCACTATCAGGAAATTAACCAGATTGGGGAACGTCCCTGTTGACACGCCAAATCCGCGACCCCGACTACTTCGTGTAGTCCTCTCAACCCCGGAGGAACGCAAAGCGTTAATGCGCTTTGCATTCAAACTCAAGGGTAGTAATGTCAGCGTTCAGCCGGACCTCCCACTGGCAGATCGACTGAAGTTAAAGGAAGCCATCAAAAGCCTCAAAAGCAGGCGGGCGGCTGGTGAGCAAGGCCTTCGTCTTGTGGGTTTTCAGGTGGTCAGCCGGAAGTCAAATTCTGCCCTACCAGAACCTCTTCTGGTAGCGTACGACCCAGGGCTGGTCGTGCCGAGTTCCTTCGGGTAGTGCTTAGTAATGTGCGTAGCCTAAGGAACAAGGTACACGAGGTGGGTCTACTTGTAGACAAATCTCGTCCCGACATACTTGCTATCACCGAAACGTGGCTGTCCCCGGATATCACAGACGGTGAAGTATGTTTGCCTGGCTACGCACTGCTTAGATGCGATCGCTCCATTGGCCGCCAAGGTGGAGGCGTCGCTCTTTATGTGAGTTGTAAACTCGATGTGTTGAGGACTTGGGTGTTCCAGTCGCCGGATCAAACTGTTGAAGCCCTCTCGGCTATTGTGTGCACTTCCTCCGCTCAGTTTACAGTTGTAGTGGTATATCGAAGTCCTGGTAGTATCTCCAGGGAGGTTATTGAATTTATTCGTACTCAGGCTGCCAATAGGTGTCTAATACTGGGTGACTTCAACCTCCCTGAAGTCTGCTGGGCTGATCTATCTTGCAGTTCGGCGGTGGGCACTTTCGGTTCGGATCTCCTTGAGCTAACATTGCAACTGCCTTTGCATCAGTTCGTGGACCTCCCGACTAGATATATGCGCAACCAAATTCCGTCTACCTTGGATCTCATTTTTGCGAAGTCACACGATTTCGTAAGTGATATTGCCTACGACTGTCCTCTAGGAGCCAGTGACCATGTCTGCATATCCTTTCGATGTGCTCTAACTAAGTGTCATCAGGCTACCGCTGAGGCATGTCCAAATATTTGGCGGGCAGACTTTAACGCAATACGAGCCAAAGCTTCAGTTTTGCGTTGTGCGATCACCGTGGCTGACACCGTTGAGACAGCCTGGGAGAAATTTAAAGCGTACCTCACTGAGATCTCTGCTCCCCACATCCCATTCACTAAGAGAAGGGTGACACGGGCGCAGCCTCCATGGATAGATCATACAGGTAAATACCTGCTCAGGAAGCGCTCTAAGTGCTGGCGAACTTACCAAGCGGCTTCATCAACCAGCACCTACGAAAGCTATCGAGCGGTTAGAAATGAATGTAAGCATCATCTTAGAACTCTTCGTCTTCAGTACGAGGAGGATTTGGCTAACGCAGCCGTAAAAAACCCAAAGAAGTTCTTTGCTTACGTAAAGAGACGTAGCGGTACAAACTCGTCTATACCGGCTTTACTACGAGCGGACGGGACCCATGGGCATACCGACTACGATAATGCCTGTATACTTAGCGAACAGTATACTGGTGTCTTTTCTCATGAGGCCTCTCTACCTCAAGTTGAGCTGGTCACTAAAGTTCCGGAGGATTCTTGCCTAACTGAAATAAGCATAACGGAGACACAAGTCTTCAGGCTATTGCAAGGGCTAAATCCTTCCAAAGCTTCTGGCCCTGATTCAATTCATCCGAAGCTGATGCATGAATTGGCCGCTGAGCTAAGTGGCCCTCTGACATGCATGTTTACAATATCACTCGACAGCTGTGCCTTACCTTCTGAATGGAAGAAGGCAATCATCTGTCCGATTTTTAAGGGCGGGGACAGAGTTCTGCCCGCGAACTATCGGCCTGTCAGCTTAACAAGCGTAGTAGTTAAGTTGTTTGAAAAATTGGTCAGGGATTCGGTGGAGAATCACCTGATTAAGTTTAAACTTCTCAGTGCGGCCCAGCACGGATTCCGTAAGGGATTTTCATGTCTGACAAATTTGCTTGTAGCTCGTGAAAGCTGGGCTGAGGCAGTAGACAACGGCCACGCCATCGACGTGCTTTTCGTTGACTTCTCGAAAGCCTTTGATACTGTCCCACATCAGCGACTCTCATTGAAGTTGAGATCGTATGGGATATCCGGAGCCGCCCTTAAATGGGTTTCTGCTTTCCTAGAGGGCAGAGAACAGTGTGTACGCGTGGGACGTAGCCTTTCGCTTAGACAAGCTGTTCTTAGTGGCGTTCCGCAGGGCTCGGTTCTAGGGCCGTTGCTTTTCGCAATTTATGTCAATGACCTACCCGAGGAGCTTGGAGTACCGTCGCTATTGTTTGCTGATGACCTCAAGCTCTGGAATATTGTGGATATCCCTGGTGGCTCTGAGGCACTTCAGAGTGCTTTGGATAGGCTCTGGGATTGGTCAACCTTATGGTTGATGCCCATAAATCAGGCGAAATGTTCTGTCCTCCGCATTGGAGGTGCTAATCCCCCCACGCGCTATGTAGTTGGTGGAAGTGAACTCCCTGTTGTCATTCAGCAGGTTGATCTAGGTATCACCCATACCTCCTTGCTTCACTCTGGGGAAAATTGGAGGAAGGCTGCTTGTAGAGGGTTCCGTATGATGTGGTTTATTCGTCGCTCCTTCGGTGTCCTAACGGCCAATATCTTTGTGAAGCTGTTCTCAGCTTTCGTGCGACCTCACTTAGAGTACTGTATCCAGGCTTGTCCACCTTGTCTTGTAAGGGACAAAATGGAACTGGAGAGGGTTTTGCGAGTGGGTACAAGGTTAGTGCAAGGATTACGGGGGCAAACGTATCCCGAACGTTTGCTTAGCTTGGGTATGTACTCAATGCACTACCGCAGAATTAGAGGAGACTTGATTCTCACTTACCGTATCTTAACGGGTAAGATTGGTCCAGATTTATCCTGGCTATTTAGTCCCGCCAAGCTGCCTAGTCTCCGAGGTCACCCGTTGAAGCTGCACAAACAGCGTTCTGACCGGGTAAGGACGGAAACTCGCTTGTCGCGTCGAGTTATTGAACGTTGGAACTCGCTTCCAGCGCACGTGGTTAGGGAGTCTACGGTAGAGGGTTTCGAGCGTCAATTAGATGCTCTAGGGTGGCAGTACCAAACCTTCCCCTTCTCCTAACCGACTTGTATCTTCAACTTCCCCTTCGTTCTTTTTTAATCTTCTCACCTTGGTATTATCATTATTTAGCTGACATTCCTCCTTTTCTTTTCTTAACTTACCCTTCACTCTTTTACTTCACATAAACCGGCCCGGCAGGGACTGCTGGGCAGGAAAATGTGGGCAGTAATTGGTTGGACAGGGTGTGATGCGGTCTTTGTTTTAGAATTTTCAACATCTCAAGCAGACCTGTCAATTCCCGATCCGACGATACGCAAAAGAAGGAACATTCACGGGATTATCCTATCGTTCCGGTCCCAACTGAACTTGAACTTGAACTTGATCTATCAAGAACTAACACCTTATCATTTCCTGACTCAACGATTTGCTCAAGAAGGAACACTCAAGGGATTTTCCTATCGTTCCAGTCCGTCTGAATCTGAATCTGAAAACCGTGTGTACCGAAATCACCCTGCCGAAAAAAACATTATTTCCAAGTAGCGGATGGGACGCTCCGTCACAGAACAACTCAGCGCTCAAAACCCTCCCTAGCTTCAGTTTGTCCCCAACAAGGCAGGGCGAGCAAGCCTAGACGCAGTATACCAGATGGGGCCGGACGAAAGCTGACATGGTTTGGATTACATCCTCAACTACTACTATGGCTCTCTGAATTCTTACGTGGAAGGACATTTAGAGTCAGCGTTGGGGAAGCGAGTTCTAGTGTTGGTCATGCCTACAGTGGTGTCCCCCAAGGTTCGGTTCTGGGTCCATTGCTATTTCTTATGTTTATAAATGACCTGGCTCCTCTTCTTGAGGACCCCTGCTACATCTTCGCAGATGACTTGAAGCTGGTCAGTAGGGGAAACCGTGCGACATTGGCTAAGGACATCCTCACTGTGGTGAATTGGTCAAGTCAATGGGACCTACCTCTAAATGCCAACAAATGTCAACTATTGACTAGTAGTGGTAGCGGAATCGCAGTTCAGTCTCCTGTGGGATTTCTATCATTGCGGTGCACTGACGAAGCCCGTGATCTAGGTGTCATCGTAGCGAACAATTTTAAGCCTTCGGCACAGTGTCGCCATGCTGCCAATAAAGCACGACACGAATTATTTCGTCTTAGGAGGGCGCTGAGTAACACTAAAGCAGAAGTATTCTTGCCCTTATATAAAGCAGTGGTCAGGCCACATCTGGAGTATTGCGTTCAAGCCTGGTCACCGTACCTCCGTAGTGACATCACTTGTATAGAAAAGATTCAGAAACTTGCGACCAGGATGATTGAAGGTCAACGAGGGAAGTCTTATGAAGATCGTCTAAGTAGCTTAGGATTATTTTCCCTGGAACGGCGTAGGTTGAGAGGGGATTTGATAGAGACGTTTAAGATCATTAAGGGACTTAGTGGTATTAGTTCCACCCATCTGTTTGAACTGGCTACGTCAGACCATCTGCGCGGGCATCGCCTGAGGCTTAAACATCACAGAGCTCGTTTGGACATCAGGGCAAAGTTTTTTACGAACCGGGTAGTTAACTACTGGAATAAACTCCTTCTGATTTAGTGGAGTCTGAGACAGTAGAAGCCTTCAAAAGGGGCTTAGACAATTGTTGGTCCATCCTTTTTCCAGAAATATTGTAGTTGTACTTTAATATGTAGTGTATTTTGATGCTGGCATATGAAAGTGCAGAGATTGCTCTTGTTCTTGCTTCATTCCATTGCAGAAGCAAGAAGAGACAATCCAACGTCGAAGTGCCGGGGGTCGCTTCACTTACCGGCACAAGAACTGGACGCTCGTTAGGCGGAGGCCTCTATCGTCCATCTGACCTGACCTGACCTGACCTGGCCTGAACAGCTTCACAAATATGAGCGGAAAACCTACGCTACCGTTGCTTCCGCGTCGTTTGGGAAGCCAGTGGTGAAAACAGCTGGTACAGGTGTCGACTCCAAGGCACGTGGGGTAAACACTCCACGTCGTGCCGACACTTTCACTGATAGTAGCGTTATATTCCGTAACGTTACTGAATCTGAGGCCGTTCTCCCAAGGGAACGCATCTTGGATGACATCAAGTGGCTGAAACTGTGTGTCAGCAAGCTGATTCCACCTGGTTTCCGTGGTGTCACTGTCAGAAAGCTGACCAGATTGGGGAACGGTCCTATCGCTGCGCCAAATCCACGACCCCGACTACTTCGCGTAGTCCTTTCTACCCCGGAGGAACGCAAATCGTTACTTCGATTTGCATTCAGACTTAAGGGTAATGGTGTCAGCGTTCAGCCGGACCTACCACTGGCAGATAGGTTGAAGTTAAAGGAGGCTATCAAATACCTCAAAACTAGACGGGCGGCTGGTGAGCAAGGCCTCCGTCTGGTGGGTTTTCAGGTGGTCAGCCGAAAGTTACTTTCCGCCCTATCAGAACCAATCCTGATGGCGCACGACCCAGGGATGGTCGTGCCGACTTCCTTGAGGTAGTGCTTAGCAACGTGCGTAGCCTAAGGAACAAGGTGCACGAGTTGGGTCTACTTGTAGACAAATTTCGTCCTGACATACTTGCTTTCACTGAGACGTGGTTGTCTCCGGATATCACGGACGGTGAGGTATATTTACCTGGCTACGCGCTGCTTAGAACTGATCGCTCCGTTGGTCGCCAAGGCGGAGGCGTTGTACTGTATGTGAGCTGTAACTTAGATGTGTTGAGGACTTGCACATTCCAGTCGTCGGATCAGACTGTTGAAGCCCTATCGGCTGTTTTGTGCACTTCCTCTACCCAGTTTACAGTTATAGTGATATATAGAAGTCCTGGAAGTTCCTCCAGGGGGATACTTGACTTTATTCGCACTCAGTCTGCGAATAAGTGTTTAGTTCTAGGGGATTTCAACCTCCCGGAAGTCTGTTGGGCCGATCTTTCTTGCAATTCGGCATTAGGAACATTCGGTGCAGACTTCCTTGAACTGACTCTCCAAGTGCCTTTGCACCATTTCGTTGACTTTCCCACTAGGTATATGGACAACCAAATACCATCTACTTTGGATTTGGTTTTCGCTAAGTCCCTGGACTTCGTGACTGACGTTTCATGCGGTGCACCTCTAGGGTCTAGCGATCACGCATGCATATCCTTTCGATGTGCTCTTTCAAGGCACCAAGAGACCGCTGTTGAATTACTTCCGAATATTTGGCGGGCGGACTTTAGTGCAATGCGAACTAAGTTTTCAGTTCTGAACTGTGAGATCTCAATGGCTGACTCTGTCCAGTTAGCCTGGGATAAATTTAAGGCATACCTTACGAAGGTCTCCACTCCCTATATTTCACTTATGAGGAAAAGAGGGTTAAGGGCACAGCCTCCATGGATAGATTCCACAGGCAAGTACCTACTCAAGAAACGGTCTAGATGCTGGCGAACCTACCAAGCAGCTCCATCAGCCAGTACCTATGATAGTTATCGAGAGAATAGAAATAAATGTAAGCAACATCTCAGAACTGCTCGTCTCCAATACGAGCAGGGTTTAGCGGACTCGGCCGCAGCTAATCCCAAGAAGTATTTTGCTTACGTTAAAAGACGCAGCGGGGCAAAACTGTCTATACCAGCTTTATTGCGAGCAGACGGGACCCGTGCGCAAACTGACTATGACAAGGCTTGTATACTGAGTGATCGGTATACTGGGGTCTTTGCTCGGGAGACCTCTTTACCACAGGTTGAATTGGTTTCAAGAGTTCCAGAGGATTCTTGCTTAGCTGAATTTAGCATAACGGAGACTCAGGTCTTCGAGCTACTGCAAGGCATTAATCCCTCTAAAGCTTCCGGTCCTGATTCAATTCATCCGAAGCTGTTGCATGAACTGGCTACTGAGCTGGGTGGTCCGCTCATGTGCGTATTTTTAATATCGCTGGACAGCTGCAGCCTACCTTCGGAATGGAAGGAGGCAATCATCTGTCCGATTTTTAAGGGCGGTGACAGCGCTCTACCCGCGAACTACCGGCCTGTCAGTTTGACAAGCGTAGTCGTCAAGTTGTTCGAGAAGCTGATAAGGGATTCAGTGGTGAACCACCTGAATCGATTCAACCTTCTCAGTGTTGCACAACATGGATTCCGCAAAGGATTTTCATGTCAGACTAACTTACTTGTAGCTCGTGAAAGCTGGGCCGAAGCGGTAGACAGTGGCCACGCTGTAGACGTGCTATTCGTAGATTTTTCGAAAGCTTTTGACACTGTTCCACATCTTCGACTCTCACTAAAGTTGAGATCTTACGGGATATCTGGTCGCGCCCTTCAATGGGTGTCTGCCTTTCTTGAGGGGAGGGAACAGTGCGTACGGGTGGGGCGTAGCCTTTCGCTCAGGCAAGCTGTCCTTAGTGGCGTTCCGCAGGGCTCGGTATTAGGGCCATTGTTGTTCGCGATCTATGTAAATGACTTGCCGGGAGAGCTAAGAGTGTCATCACTAATGTTTGCTGTCGACCTTAAGCTCTATAATATTGTGGATATCCCGGGGGGTCCTGAGGCAATTCAGCGTGCCTTGGATAGGCTCTGGGAGTGGTCTATCTTATGGTTGATGCCCATAAATTGGGCGAAGTGCTCTGTTCTCCGAATCGGAGCTGCAAATCCTCCCACCCGATATGTTGTCGGCGGTGGTTAACTCCCTGTTGTCACTCAGCAGGTTGATTTAGGAGTCGTACACGCATCAGCACTTCATTCTGGAGACAACTGGAAGAAGGCTGCTTGTCAAGGGTTTCGTATGATGTGGTTTATCCGGCGCTCTTTCGGAATCTTAGCGGCCAAGTTGTTTGTGAAGCTATTTTCGGCATTCGTCCGACCCCACCTGGAATATTGTATTCAGGCTTGTCCACCATGTCTTAACCGAGACAAAATGGACTTGGAGAGGGTGTTACGAGTGGGCACTCGGTTAGTGCAGGGTCTACGGGGACAGACGTATCCTGAACGCTTGCTCAGTTTGGGTATGTACTCCATGCACTACCGAAGGATAAGAGGGGACCTGATTCTCACTTATCGTATTTTGACGGGTAAGATTGGCCCGGACTTGTCAGAGCTTTTTAGTCCCGCTACGTTACCTAGTCTCCGCGGTCACCCACTGAAACTGCATAAACCACGGTCTGATAGGATTAGGACGGAAACTCGTCTATCGCGCCGAGTTATAGATCGCTGGAATTCGCTTCCAGATCATGTGGTTAGGGAACCTACAGTTAAGGGTTTTGCGCGCCAGCTCGATGCTCTTGGGTGGCAACAGCAAACCTTTTCTTTTTCCTAGCTGACTCACCTTTACTTTTCAGTTCTTTTTTATTGACTCAAATATCTTGGTATTCCACTTGCTTAGCTCTTACCACTTTCTCTTTTGCCTTCTGCGTTTACTTTTTTCTCTTTCTCATTTCACGTAACCGACCCAGCAGGGACTGCTAGGGTAGGATACGTGGGCATTAATTGGTTGGACAGGGTGTGATGCGGTCTTTGTTTTAGGTCCATCAGTATTTCAAAGTTCGCTAACTCTTGGTTCAACGACCCGCCGAAAAAGGAACACTCACGGGATAATCCTATGGTTCCAGTCCCGCTTGAACTTGAACTTGTTAAGACCCCGAAAGAACGGCGTATTAACCACAACATTCTGAAACCCCTACTTGCGGCCTTCTTCCAGTTGTCACCAGAATGCAAAGTTGAGGAATGGACGACGCCTAGGTCTACCTGGTTGGAGACAAGGGGGAGTTCGACCCCACCGAGTATGTAGCTCGAAGGCAGGAAAGTTGCTTTTATACGAAGGACGGAACACTTAGTCTGATTTATGGGCAGTAGCCACAAAGTAGACCAGTCCCAGAGTCTGTCCAGTGCATGCTGTATGACCTCCGAACCCCCAGGATCATTTACAACATTCCATAGCTTAAGGTCATCAGCAAACAGTACGGATGATACCCCAAGCTCTCCAGGGAGATCGTTTACGTAGATGGAGAACAGCATCGGTCCAAGGACCGAGCCCTGTGGGATACCGCTAAGGACCGCTTGCCTAAAGGATAAGCTGCTCCTCATTTCATAAAACGGACTCTGTAGTCCAGCGCCAAAACCCGCTGCCTTGCGGTAAGGTTTTTGAAGCAAAGGCTTTGGTTGAGAACCCTAATCGTTCTCCTGTGTTTGCCTGGGCAACCTGGCAGTATTCTGCCCACGCAATACGATAAACCTTTCCTAGAACAATTTCTTGATGCTCTGGCCGTCGCAGAGAATAATAAACGGCGCCCTATCTGCTGCATCGAGCAGAGTGGATCGGGGTATGAATGCTACTGCTCAGGCCTTCCCGTCTTTTATACCCCCTCTTGCGCTTCATTCTTATCGTCCCGCCCCATTTTCACTCCCCCAATTCTTGGCCCTTCCCCAGCATACTTCAATAGCCGCTTGTCTTCTAATTTCAAATCACACGCAATCGCAGAGCCTCGCTCCAATCCAATCGAAAGTTCTTGTTCAACCAAGCGGACAACATCAGTTCATCCGTTTCCCTTTGGAGTCCTCGTGTCTCTCTAAGACTGACATGTCTCAACGTGCGCACTTTGATGCAGATTGGCCAACAGGCAGCACTTGCCCGCACACTAGAGACCCTATCGATCGATATTTGCTGTTTACCAGAAACCCGCCTGCATGGTTCCGTGCTTACCCTGGGATCCCCCACATGCGACACTGGCGGCACACTCTCATTGCGCCTGTCTGGCTTTGAGGCAGCTTCAAATGCCGGTCAAGCTGGCCTCGGCATTGTTTTGAGTCCCCGGGCTGAAGCTGCCCTGAATGATTGGATCCCAGTAAACATTAGGATGTGCGCCGTTAGATTAGCTGGTTCGTTCCGTGCTACGAAGTCGCGCGGGGACAAACGGTGCCTGTTTGTCATTGCGGTCTACGCCCCTACAAACTGTAGCACTGATTATGTAAAAGGTGACTTCTACCAGCAACTTCACGAGCTCCTTCGTTACAGAAGAAGCACGGATACTGTGGTGTTGACTCGCGATCTAAACGCCCAAGTCGGAAAATTGTCCTCTGATGAGCTTCATCTGGGCGGCCAACATGTTGTAGGCTCCCGTAATGATAATGGCGTGCGATTGCTACAGCTGTGTGAAGATGCTCGCCTCTTTCTCGCGAGCACTAACTTTCGACACAGCACCCGCAGAAGCGTGACTTGGCGGCCACCAGCCTCGGGCCAGCCATGGACGCAAATCGATCATATCGCGATCAGTTACCGCTGGAGAGGCTGTGTCCAAAACTGTCGCTCGATTTGGAGCACGGGCGTGGACTCTGACCACGCACTTGTCTGTGCCGACCTGGTGCGTTTCGGTGGACGTCCGCAACATCGATGTGAACGGACTGACACCAGCCAGCTGGCGAAGCCAGATGTTCTGAATGTGTATCAAACTGCGCTGACATCTGGGCTAAGTAAGCGCCCACTAAACATCGTTGAAGATCACTGGTCACATATTCGTCAAGCTTAGCTCATGCCTGGTGGGAGCACAGCGTGAGCAATGAGCGTGTTCGACGTCGCGTATTTGTCGCATGTAGAGCGAGTGAACCGCTCAGCACCATTATATCACGCACCAGGCTCCGATGGCTGGGCCACGTGTTGCGCATGCCAGCACACCGACTCCCTCGACGTGCATTGTTTGCGCGTTGTGGGTGCGGTTGAAAGAGGAGAACAGAAGGCCAAGCGATGACTTGGTCAAGAGAGCTGAAAACCTTCACTTCGAAGTTGGCGTCGGTAGGTGCATCCCGACTGCCTGGCTGGGATCCTAAGGACGGTGAACACGTTTGGTTGGACACACTTGCTGATATGGCTTGGAGCCGGCCCAAATGGCGTTTGTGTTGTGAGTTCCTTTGTCCATCTCCCTCCTGCTTAACATCCCCCTCCAATCACGATCTCACTTGTTAGGCATAATATGACTCTCTTTTACGGCAGCCAGCTGTTAGCTCTCCGGAACGATGTCCATCCGTTATCGGGGACTCAGCGGGCGTGCCACTGTTTGTTTTTCTTTTCTTGTCTTTTATATTGCGGCACAATAGCTGAGGTGTTTCCACCTCCAGCTAGCGTGTAATGATGATTATGATGATGCCACCCACGTGTACACACTGCACTCTTCCCCGCAAGAACGCAGATACCCAGTGAAGGGCGAGGCCAGACACGCCGTAGGACCTCAGCTTTTGTGATAGCGTCAAGTGGGATACCTTTCGAGAAGTCTACGAAAAGCACATCCACTACGTGGCCATTGTTCATTGCCTCGGCCCAGGCCTCACGAGCAACCAACAAATTCGTCAAACACGAAAACCCCTTCCGGAATCCATGTTGTGCACTACTGAGTACATTAAATCTATTCAGGTGACATTCCAACAAATCACTCACCAGCTTTTCCAGCAGTTTGACCACGACGCTAGTCAGACTGACTGGCCTATAATTGACTGACAGACTCCTGTCGCCATTATTGAAGATAGGACAGATGACAGCCTCCTTCCATTCGGAAGGTAATGTACAGCTGTCAAGTGACTTCTGAAACACCATCGTCAGCGGTCCACTCAGTTCCCCCGCCAACTCATGCAGTAGCTTCGGGTGAATTGAATCAGGTCCATCTGCTTTGGAAGAGTTCAGTTCTTGCAGCAGTTTAAGGACTTGCGTTTCCACCACAGTAAACTCAGTTAAATAATAACCCTCGTACTCTGGGCCTCGCTGCCTTGCGGGTAGGCTATTTAGCCAAAGGCTCGGGTTGGAGTACCCTAAGTCAACTCCCTACTTCGGCTTGTGAAACCGTGTAGTATCACGCCCTCTCACAAAATCATGGACTGTATTACAAAGCGCTCATCAGCTACTGTTTCTGCTACTCACTTTCACGCGACTTCATCACACGCCAATTGTTTGTTTGCTAACAATCCTCACTTTTCGTTACCCGATTCATGTGTTCAACAATCTGGCTGCGATTTCGGTTTCGTCGCAGACCAAGCAGTTCAACTTATGGCTCTCCTTCGTCCCTGATCCTCGTTCCGTCTGGCGTGCTTCAACGTTCAGACGCTCATGGAGAATGGACAGCAAGCCGGTCTAGCGCGCACCCCCCTTCGTTGATTCAGATCATGCTCTCGTCTGCGCGAAAATCTGTACGTGTTTTGGAGGATCCCGAAACACGAAGCACCGCAAGATTGATGTAAACAGATTAACTGATTCCTCTGTCCAGGCGAGCTATCAGTCTTCACTGGCATATGCACTCAGTTGCCATCCACCGCAAGAAGTGGAACAACACTGGATTTGTATACGGAAAGCGATGACTATTTCAGGACAGTCATGCTGCGGCCTAACTCGACGCCCCTTGAAGGCTTGGATCTCAACTCGTTTGCTGCAGCTGTTTGAACGCCGCGATGATATCCTTGCAGAATCAGATTGCAACGACAGGCGCCGTTCTGCCAACCGGCTGCTCAAGCAAAGTCTACACAAGGATCGCGAGACATGGTGGTCTGGGCGTGCTTTAGCGATGGAGACTGCTGCTTTCTCTGGCAACACGCAGGATTTTCCAACTTATTTGGTTCACTGGCCTCAGGAAGCCTGGTGTCAGTGACGTCATTTATGTGGTGGATGAGTCTCCGATCACCAGCCAACAGAGGCGTATGGACCGCTGGGCCGAGCACTTTCACTCGCAGTTCAACTGGCCTCCACCATCCATCAGTACATGCAGTACACCTTGTTGTCCACCCTGGCTCGTCCCATTGAATCCACCCAGTGAAGTGGAAGTCTGCCTGGAGATTCGACGCTTGAAGCGCTTCAAGGCTGCCGGCTTAGACGGACTTCCTCCGGAACTATTCAAGTACGGCGGTGTGGCGATCATTAACCAGCTGACCGCGCTGTTCGCAAAAATTTAGCACGAAGAGAAAATGCCTTCCTCTTGGGGCGAATCCGTTATTGTCCCGATTTTTAAGAAAGGCGCTCGCACTTCATGTGCAAATCATCGCGGGATTAGTCTTATTTCGGTTGCCTCTAAGCTATTGGCATCCATACTGCTTTGCAGACTCTCCCAGTACGTAAATCATACAACTGTGAAGAACACGCTTGTTTCCGTCCATGCCGTGGATGCGTGAATCAAATCTTCACGCTCCGCCAGCTCCTCGTACATCGGCACATTTGTCACTGGCGTACAATCGCTGCATTCCTAGACATACGTGCCGCTTTTGACTCCGTTGATCGACCTGCTTTATGGCGTTGCTTGTTAAAGAAGGGGGCGCCAGAGAAATACACCGCCATCTTACAAGCCCTTTGCCTTCGTACATCCGGCAGAGTGAGGGTCTATGGCAAGCTTTCCTCGCAATTCGCTGTCAATAGCAGTGTGCGACAGGGCTACCGTATGTCCCCATTCCTCTTCGACTTTACAATCGAAGACGCTCTGTCGAATGCCCTAGAAGGTTTCCAACATTTTGGCCTAGAGCTTCTACCGGTTGAGCGCGCGACCGACTTAGATTATGCTGATGACATCGCCTTACTTGGTGACGATTCTCAGGGTATGCAACTCATTCTGGATCGTTTGGCGGTGGGAGGATCTAAATAAGATGAGCTTCGCCCCATCGAAGTGTAAGAATTGGCTCAAGGATTAGTTTTCACCTGCTGCCGTGCTCACTCTTGAAGGTGCACAACTTGAACAGGTAGATAGTTTCGTCTACCTTGGGAGCTGTGTTTCCGCTGACGGCACTATCAACAAAGAAGTTTCGCTTCGTATCGCTAAAGCTCGATCAGCAATTGTTAATCTAAGGCACTTGTGGTGTCGTCGTGACTTCCCATTCTCACTAAAGTGCCCCGTTTACAGCGCATCAGTTCGCTCAGTATTGTTGTATGGGTGCGAGTCCTGTCCGATTCGCGTGGAAGACACGCGTCGTCTTTCTGCGCTCGATAACGGTTGCTTAAGGAGGATCGCTCGTGTTTGGTGGCAACATCAAGTGGTGGTCAGCCGGCGGTCTGTTTCCACCCTACCAGTGCCAGTACTGGTAGCGCACGACCCAGGACTGGACATTACGAGTACCTTCAGATAGTGCTAAGCAATGTGCAGAACCTAAGGAATATGGTGTGCGAGATAGGTCTGCTTGTAGATCTGTCTCATCCCGATATACTTGCATTCACTGAAACCTGGCTGTCTCGGGACATCACGGACGGTGAAGTACATCTGTCTGGCTACGCACTATTTAGATGTGATCACTTCGCTGGCCGACAAGGCGGGGGCGTTGCTATTTACGTTAGGTGTGAACTTGACGTTTCACGTACCTACATGTTTCAGTCGGCAGATAAAGCTGTCAAAGCGCTGTCGGTAGTGATTAACACTTCCTCAGCTCAACTTACAGTTGTACTTGTGTATAGAAGCTCTGGGAGTGTGTCCAAAGAGGTGCTTGACTTTATTCGCTCCCAATCCGCAAACAGGTGTTTGATACTGGGAGATTTCAATCTACCAGAAGTTTGCTGGGCAGATCTTTTTTGCAACTCGGCAGAAGGTACTTTCGGGGCACATCTACTTGAGCCTACGCTACAAGTACCGTTGCATCAGTTCGTGGACCTCCCCACTAGGTACATGGACGCCCAACTCCCGTCTATTTTGGATCTAGTGCTTGTCAAGTCACTAGACTTCGTAGGGGAAATCACTTACAGCTCCCCCTTAGGTGCTAGTGATCATGTTTGTTTATCGTTCAGGTGTACTCTGACCAGGCGTCACCAGAGCATTGCTAAGCCATTTCCAAACATATGGCGTGCTAACTATCAGGCAATGCGTATCAAGGCTGCTGGGATGCGTTGCGAAATCTCGGTGGTTGATATGGTTCAGGCGGCCTGGGATAAATTTAAATCTTATCTCACTGAAGTGTCTACTCCCTACATTCCGCTTGCGAGGTGAAAGGAGACACGAGCGCGGCCGCCGTGGATAGATACCACTGGCAAGTACCTGCTCCAGAAGCGTTCTAGGTGCTGGAGGACCTACCGTGCGGCTCCATCAACTAGCACCTATGATAGATACCGCGAGGCTAGAGATAGGTGTAAGCAACACTTAAGGAAAGCTCGGCTGTTGTACGAAAAGGAATTGGCTGATGGAGCTTCGGAAAATCCGAAGTTTTTCGCTTATGTTAAGAGACGCTGTGGTTCAACTTCGCTAATCCCAACTTTGATGCGGGCCAATGGAACTCGTGCGTATGCGGACTCAGGTAAGGCTCGTGTACTTGGGGAACAGTATGCAGGGGCTTTTGTACGTGAGGCCGCGTTGACTAGCCTTGAACTTGTCTCCAGAGTACCTGAGGATTCTTATTCAGCTGAGTTTACTGTGGTGGAAACGCAAGTCCTTAAACTGCTGCAAGAACTGAACTCTTCCAAAGCAGCTGGACCTGATTCAATTCACCCGAAGCTTCTGCATGAGTTGGCGGGGGAACTGAGTGGACCGCTGACGATGGTGTTTCAGAAGTCACTTGACAGCTGTACATTACCTTCCGAATGGAAGGAGGCTGTCATCTGTCCTATCTTCAATAATGGCGACAGGAGTCTGTCAGTCAATTATAGGCCAGTCAGTCTGACTAGCGTCGTGGTCAAACTGCTGGAAAAGCTGGTGAGTGATTTGTTGGAATGTCACCTGAATAGATTTAATGTACTCAGTAGTGCACAACATGGATTCCGGAAGGGGTTTTCGTGTTTGACGAATTTGTTGGTTGCTCGTGAAGCTTGGGCCGAGGCAATGAACAATGGCCACGTAGTGGATGTGCTTTTCGTAGACTTCTCGAAAGCATTTGATAAGGTATCCCACTTGACGCTATCACAAAAGCTGAGGTCCTACGGCGTGTCTGGCCTCGCCCTTCACTGGGTATCTGCGTTCTTGCAGGGAAGAGAACAGTGTGTACGTGTGGGTCGCAGCTTATCCTTTAGGCAAGCGGTCCTTAGCGGTGTCCCACAGGGCTCGGTCCTTGGACCGATGCTGTTCTCCATCTACGTAAACGATCTCCCTGGAGAGCTTGGGGTATCATCCGTACTGTTTGCTGATGACCTTAAGCTATGGAATGTTGTAAATGTTCCTGGGGGTTCGGAGGTCATACAGCATGCACTGGACAGACTCTGGGACTGGTCTACTTTGTGGCTACTGCCCATAAATCAGACTAAGTGTTCCGTCCTTCGTATAGGAGCAACTTTCCTGCCTTCGAGCTACATACTCGGTGGGGTCGAACTCCCCCTTGTCTCCAACCAGGTAGACCTAGGCGTCGTCCATTCCTCATCTTTGCATTCTGGTGACAACTGGAAGAAGGCCGCAAATAGGGGTTTCAGAATGTTGTGGTTAATACGCCGTTCTTTCGGGGTCTTAATTGCCGACATATTTGTGAAGCTGTTCTCAGCTTTCGTCAGGTCCCATTTGGAATACTGCGTTCAGGCTTGCCCGCCCTGCCTTGTTCGGGACAAACTGAAGCTATAGAGGGTTTTGAGAGTATATACCAAATTGGTCGAGGGGTTACGGGGGCAATCGTACCCCGAGTGTCTACTTAGCTTGTGTATGCATTCAATGCACTACCGACGACTTCGAGGAGACCTAATGCTTACTTACCGCATTTTAACAGGGAAGGTTGAACCGGACTCTGGCTGGCTATTTAGCCCGGCTAGATTGCCTTGTCTTCGCGGTCATCCCATAAAGCTACTAAGCAGCGTTCTGACCGGATCAGGGCGGAAACTCGGTTATCGCGTAGAGTTATCAAGCGCTGGAACTCGCTTCCAGAAAGTGTAGTCAGTGAGCCTACGGTTAAGGGTTTCGAGTGTCGGTTAGGCGCGCTTAGGTGGCAGCACGAAACCTTTTCCTTCTCCTGACCATATTCAACCTCATACTTTTAGTTCTTGTACTGTCATTCTTTTCACTCTTTGGTGTTACCCTTTATTTTAATGACTTTTATTTCCCTTTATCTTCCATTTCCTTTCTACTTGTTTCTTCACGTAACCTACACAGCGGGGTCTGCTAGTACAGGGAACGTGGGCAGTAATTGGTTGATCAGGGTGTTTCGGGTGTTTCGTTTTAGATCTATCAAGAACTAGCACCTTTTCTGGCTCAACGATTTGCTCAAGAAGGAACACTCAAGGGATTTTCCTATCGTTCCAGTCCATCTGAATCTGACGTTCGACGTCGCATCTTGGGGAATCCGAGTATTCCCTTCAACTAACTGGTCTTGCTGCGCCAGTTAAGATGGCTCGGTCACTTCCTACGCATGGCACCTGGGCGTCTACCGCGTCGCGCTCTATTTGCTCGTCAAGGATCTGGCTGGAAGCGACCGCGTGGTGGTCAGCCTTCCACTTGGCGGCTGCACATGAAATCGCTGACGTCGTGTCTAGCCGCTGTTGGGTCCGTATGTCTTCCAGGATGGTGACCCAAAGATGAGGAGTGCCAATGGCTTAGCACTTGAAGACATGGCCCGCAACCGGAATCAATGGAAAAATTGTGTACAGTATTGTATTGCTTCACATGTTTAATACTACAAACATTGAAAATGTCGAAAAAGGAGAAAAATCGGCGTGTGAAAAAATCTAAAAATGTTTTGTTCTATTTTTTGTCAAAATGTTCCATTCTTCTTGCGGCATATTTGCGGAAGTGTGTTGCCCACCTTCAACTACCATGCCACCATGATTATGATGTAGTGATTTGCCCTTTTTGCTAATCTCCATGGCTTTGTTGGCTCTGTGTCTAGTTGCTAGGCTGTGGAGATTACACACATACATACATTGGTATACACAATATTTATTCCTATTTAGACTGGACCATATCAGACTAATTCGATAAGATCACTGCGGCTGGAGCTGTGTTTTCCAGTCGCCGGATCAAACTATGCACTTCACCCGGTTTACAGTTGTAGTGGTATATTGCTGTCTTGCAATTATCTCAAAAAATACCAATGTATTTATTCGCACTCAGGCTACAAACAAGTGTCTACTACTGGGGATTTCAACGTGAGATCTGTTGGGCTGATCTATCTTGGAGTTTAGCGGTGGGCACCTTCGGTTTTGATTTTCTCGAGCTAACATTGCAACTGTCTGCATCAGTTCGTGGACTTCCAGACTAGATACATGAGCAACCAGCTTCCGTCTACCCTTGATCTCATTTTTACGAAGTCACACTATTTCTTACGTGCTATTACGTACGACTGTCGTCTAGGAAACGGTAACAATGTCTGCATCTCTTTCCGATGTGCTCTCACCAAGTGTCATCAGGTCACCTCTGAGGCATGTCCAAATATTTGGCAAGCCGAGTTTAACGCAATGCGAGACAAAACTTCAGTTCTGCGTTACGCGATCATTGTGACTGATACTTGAGTCAGCCCGGGAGAAATTTAAGGCAAACCTCGCCGAGATCTCTGCTCCGCACATCTCATTCACTAAGAAAAGTGAGACAAGCGCAACCTCCTTAAATAGATCATACAGGTAAATACCTGCTCAGGAAGAGCTCTAAGTGCTAGCGAACTTACCAAGGGGCTTCATCAACCAGCACCTACGGAAGCTGTCGAGCGGTTAGAAATAAATGTAAGCAACATCTTAGGACTGCTCGTCTTCAGTACAAGAAGGATTTGGGTGACGCAGCCGCAAAAAATCCAGTTCTTTGCTTACGCAAAGAGGCGCAGCGGTACAAACTCCTTTATATCAACGTTGCTACGATCGAGCGAGACCCGTGTGTATACCTAGTATGATAAGGCTTGTATACTTAGCGAACAGTATATTAGTGTTTATTTCTCGTGAGACCTGTCTACCTCAGGTTGAGCTGGTCACAAGAGTCTCGGAAAATTCTTACCTAACTGAAATCCGCATAATGGAGGCGCAAGTCTTCCAGCTGTTACAAGGACTAACTTCTGCCGAAGCTTCTGACCCAGATTCAATTCATCCGAAGCTGATGCATGAATTGGTCGCTGAGCTATATGGCCCTCTGACATGCGTGCTTACAAAATCGTTCGACAGTTGTGTCTTACCTTCGCAATGGAAGGAGACAATCATCTGTCCGGCTTTTAAGGGCGGTGACAGAGCTCTGCCCGCTAACTACTGGCCTGTCAGCTTGACAAGCGTAGTAGTTGTTTGAAAATTTGGTCAGGGATTCGGTGAAGAATCACCTGCACAAATTTAACCTTCTCAGTGCTGCACAACACGGTTTCTGTCAGAGATTTTCGTGTAACATACTTTAGCCCGTAAAAGCTAGGCTGAGGCAGTAGACAGCGGTCACGCTATTAACGTGCTTTTCGTTGACTTCTCGAAGGCTTTTGATACTGTCCTACGTCAACGGCTCTCACTAAAGTTGAGACCATATGGGATCTCTGGAGGCGCGCTTAGATGGGTGTCTGCTTTTCTAGAGGAGAGAGAAAAATGAGTACGAGTGGGGTACAGCCTTTCGCGTAAGCAAGGTGTGCTTAGTGGCGTGCCGCAGGACTCGGTTTGAGGGCCGTTGCTTTGCGCAATTCATGCCAATGACCTACCCTAACAGCTTGAAGTTCCGGTGCTACCTTTTGCTTTTGGTTTCAAACTTTGGAATTTTGGAAAATCCCCTGTGGGCTTTGGAGTCATTCATAATTCTTTGGGCTAGGTGTAGGATTGGGCAACCTTAAGGTTGGAGCCTTTAAATCATACGAAATAGTCTATCCTTCCCATTGGCGGTGTTAGTCTTACCACGCACTATGTAGTTTGTGGAAGTGAAATCCCTGTTGTCCCTCTGCACATTTAGCTGGGCATCGTGGACACCTCACAGCTTTACTCTCTGAACACTGGGGGCAGAGGTGCTTGTGGAGCGTGTTGCATGATGTGGATTTTTTCGCTGCTCCTCCGGTGTCTCAATGTTCTAGATTTTTGTGATGCTGTTTTCCTCTTCTGTGCTTCCGACTTCGACCAACTTAGAATCCAGTGTCTTGTAATGGACAAAAAAGAGTTAAAGAGGAATTGGCGAGGGGGTTGAGGGATAGTGAAGTGTGGACGGGGCAGACGTACCCAGGCCGATCGTTTACCTAGCTTATGTATTCAGTGCGCTGCCGGACAGTGAATTAAGGGAGGATTATAGTTTACTTTATCTTAACTTTACTGTGCCGTAGCGGCCAGACCGTGTTAGCAGTGATAGTCTACAGGACACGAAAGGCAACAGAACTCGCTTGAGTTCATTCCAATCAGCAGGTCCTGACAATGAACATCCAGCAGCAATAAACACAGCCACTAGCATCCTGTCGCAGGATTATTCAACTTACCGACTCAGGAATGCTAGTTACCACGAGATCGAAAGGAGGCAACCCTAGTTGCGATAGCCGGCTGTTTGTGACGGTATGTTGCCTGCACAAGGTGTAGGCGCCTTGACCCTGAATGTTTGCTTAGGACATTAAGGTTTTCAGGTAAGTCCTTCTCTCCCTCTTATTTTGCTTTATTTCATAGGTCATCATGATTGTATGGCAGCAAAGCATCAGTTCAAACGGCTGATGTACTGCTGTTGTTGTTTTGTTGTCTAAATCGGCCAAGAGAGCACGGTGATCACTCTGATAAGGAAGCATGCAACTCTGGCTGGTTAAACTGCGTTTCCGATTTTTCTACCTAACGCTCCAAGCGTCTTAACAAGCTGTCTATTAGCCCTCCATACTCGTCAACTTTGGTCCCGCTAACAACAGGTTTTTTTCTTCCCTTTTGACGTATCATGCGGGACAACTTCTGGTGGTTACCAATGACAGCTGCCAGTTCAATATCCGATGCATGATGAGACCACCAGGCTTGGCAATCTGTTCAGGATACCACGCCAGTTTCGCACTGAATTCTTTGCGAGTCGCGTGTTCGCACCGAGCAGGATTGTGTGATTGAGCATACAGAAGTTCCAAAGACTGCATTGAGACCAACTGTCCAGGTCACCAGTCAGATACGCTGCATGAAGGCATGTCCGCTGCTAATAACGTCTGGTGGATATGCGACCAGTGACCTACTCAATGTGCATGACAGCGAAGTTTGATGTGCACTCAGATCATCTTGCTTCATCTGCTGCTGGATGTCTAGGCGCTCACAGAATCGTCGCAGGCGCCCACCGAAGCAAATTTGTAGAATACTGAATACTGGATGGAGGCAGCAAGCGGAGATGTCTATGTGTAGCTGCATCTAAAATCTTTCAAGTACAAAGAGCTATTTTGTTGGAGAGCACTTACGATATTTCATATCGGTAAAGTGTTTGCTCAAGAATTTCTTGAATTCCGACACAGACTTTACCTCGACTACGTGCGGCGTCAGGTTGTTCCATACATTCCCCACTATTCAAAGCAGACCCACTTGGAATCCGGTACGACACGCTCGTACTGGTGTCCTCGTGTGATGATTAGTGTGCGCACATGCAACAGGGGCCTCAACATGGGGTAATCACCAAAATGTAATATCTTGTGCGTCATGATGAGATCAACCCGCATTCGACGACAAGAAAGGGTGTAAAGTCCTACTCTATTGCACCGGTCTTGTATGGCACACTTCGCAAAGTCCTTTCTACCTTGCCCCGGGTGAGCGGACAGTATGTGGATGAGCCGTACTCTAGCAGTGGTCGTATGATTGAGACGAAGAGGCGGGTGGCAAATTCTTAGGACAAATTGCTGAAGCTGCGCTTGAGCGCCAAAAGCATATGAAGTCTGTTTTAGTAGAACTTATTCGTGTTATCCACGTCAGAGTACACCGACGTCTTTCATGAAAGGCGCCAGACGCAACGGTTGGCCGGCCATAGTGTAAGTTCGACCGTGCTCACTCTTACCCAGCCTCGTGAATAGTGATTTGACCGGGTTTATTGGATGGTTGACCTCTGCAGATCACATGGAAGAGCGGGCAGGGTCCCGCTGAAGCAGTTCAGTCTTCGGGTGCGTTGGTTACTCTCCACACCTTCACATAATCTGTAAACAACGTAAAAGGCAAACTAAGTGGCTGAGGCACATCATTTCTATGGATCATGAACATTATGAGCCCCATTACAGTGCCTTGGCGTATGCCAGTCGGTCAGATGGTTGTCCATCTGGACCCTCTGCTTTCAAATAAAAAATTTCTGATCCCTCGGTACAGCGAGCTGCCAACACCGCAGAACTTTAGCTTGTGGAGGAGGACCTCATAATTCACCTTGTCAAAAGCCTTACTGAAATCGATGTAAATGACGACCGCATTCCCATGGTCCATCGCAATGAGGCTGGACCTTACCGTGATGCGATGGTTTGTGTGCCTCAATGATCCACTGAGCTATGCTGGGTGGTGCATTTTTGCACCTTCCGAGTCACTCATACCAGATTGGTCAGTGGTTATAGGCCAGATAAACTCAGCCTCCTGATCCTCCAGGTTGGGGGTTAGAATGAAGATGGCACCTTATTCCTTAAAACAGAACCCTTGTAGCCCAACGCCAAATCCGTTGCCTTGTGGTAGGGTTTTTGAACCAAAGGCTTTGGTTAAGAACCCTAATCGTTCTCCTGTCTAGGCCTGGGCAACCTGACAGTATCCTGCCCACACAATACCATGAGTCTTACTTCAAACAATTCCTTGATGCTCTGGCCACCGCAGAGGATAATCAGTGGTGCCCTATCTGCTGCATCGAGCAGGGCGGATAGGGGTTTGGATAATACTGCTCAAGCCTTCCCATCTTCTTATTCTCCCTCACGCTTTTTCACCCTCATCGTCCCGTTCCAACTTCACTTTTATCCCCCCTGTTCCCAACCCCCCAATTCTTGGCCCTTCCCCAACATGCTTTGCTAAGCGTTTAGCTTCTAATTTCAACTCACATGCTAACGCGGAGCGTCACTCCTCTTTTGTCGACAAGCCGATGTCCAATCAAGCAGTCCATTCCAGCTCATCGGTTTCCATTTGGAGCCCTCGATCCTCCTTCAGATTGGCATGCCTCAATGTACGCACATTGCTACAGATCGGTCAACAGACAGCACTTGCCCCAACATTGGAGACCTCAAACGATATCTGCTGCTTATCGGAGACTCGCCTGCAAGACTCGAGCTCTGTGCTCACTGCGATCCCCTTCAGGTGGCACCAGCAGTATCTTATTGCGCCTATCCGACGACGATACAGCTTCGAGCACCAGCCAAGCTGTTGTCAGCATTGCTCTGAGTCCTCGGACTGAAACTGCTGTGGTTGATTGGATTCCAATCAGTAGCCGGATGTGTGCGGTCCGATTGGCTGGCTCGTTCAAAGCTTCCAAGTCGTGCGGGAGACTAACAGGTGTCTATTCATCATCGCTGCCTACGCGCCCACGCACTAGCGATGATTCGGTAAAGAACGACTTCTACCGCCAACTGACTCAGCTCCTTCGCCAGAGAAGAAGCACGGACACTGTTGTGCTGGCGGGGGATCTGAACGCACAAGTTGGAAAGTTGTCCACTGATGAAATACATCTGGACGGTCAGCACGTTGTAGGCTCCCGTTATGATAACGGTGAGCGGTTATTTCATTTGTATGAAGATGCCCGCTTATTTCTTGCGAGCACTAACTTCCGACACAGCACTCGCCGGAGGGTAACTTGGCGCCCACCAGCCTTGGACGCAAATCGATCACATTGCAATCAGTTACCGCTGGAGTGGCTGCATCCAGAACTGTCGCTCGATTTGGAGCACACGTGTGGACACCGATCATGCACTTGTATGTGCTGACATGCGGATGCGTTTTGGCAGACGCCCACGACGATGCTGTGAGCGCATTGACACCAGCTAACTGACAAAGCCAGCTGTTCTGAATGGGTATCGAAGTACGCTGACATGCGAGTTGAGTAAGCACTCACTAGAGACAATTGAAGGTCACTGGTCACATGTTCACCAGGCCTTACTAGCAGCAGGCAAATCCTCATATTGTAAGTCTAATAGCTAACATGAGTCTCTTCGCGGTCTCTGGAACTTATCGACGCTCACCGGCATATCCCGGCTGGAAGCAAACACAATAAAACTCGCAAAGAGCTCCGGGCAAGAATCCGTTCTAGCCTGAAGAGAGACTGCGAATCTTGGTGGTCTCTTCGTGCATCAGAGATGGAAGTAGCCGCTGCCCCTGGGGAAAGTGGGTAGAGGTCACGGGACCTAAATCGACACTGCCACGTTCAAAGTCACCTGCAGGTCGATCATGGAGGAAGAATTCATTTAGTAAGCTTGTACGCTACATATCACTGCACTGAGGATGCCACCTCGCATGGTGGTGAAACGTTTGCGAGAAAACCGCCAAGCTCGGAGAACAAATGAACAATTGGTAAGTTATTCCGTCTGATACTGGAAACGGGCAACAGGAGACTTGGTGTTAGTGAAACTAAGCGTGACGAGAGTGGACAGCGTATCCACAATTCGTTAAAGCGTTTGGAGCGTTGGGCTGAGAATTTTGAAAAGCAGTTTAATCGGCTGAAATTATTCGATTCCTCTGGCCAATGATCGCCCTGCTCCATAGGCTGTCTTTGGATTCGCCCTCTCGCTCAGAAGTCAAACGTGGAATCGGACTGTTGTAGTTAAACAAACCCGCGAGACCAGATCATCTTCATCCATCCCTCTTCAAATTCGGGGGCTCTGCTCTTGTTGATGATTTACATGAATTACTATTGAAACTGTGTGAGCAGGAGACTGTCCCAACCGACTGGAGCCGCTCCGTACTTGTTCCCATCTTCAAAGGAGGCTCGCGTTCGGAATGCAGCGACCATAGAGGAATCCATCTGATCTCCATTGCCTCTACATTACTCGTCTCCATAATCCTTCACAGACTGACTGGCGCTCGTGAAAGCCAGATTCGTGAGGAGCAAGCCAGGTTTCGCCGGGGTCGTGGCTGCATCGACCACATCTTCAACTTGCCTCAGTTGTTGGAGCACCGTCACACATATTGGCGGCCCACCGTAGTCGTGTTCATCGACATCAAAGGTGCCTTCGCTTCGGTTAATCGATGTGCCCTTTGGAATTCTCTACTCAGAAAAGGTGTGCTCGAGGAATATGTAAATACTATCCAATCATTATACGCGCGTAGCTCAGGCAGAGTGAGGGCTTACGGCAAGCTGTCGCTGCCCTTCAAAATCTCCAGCGGTGTGAGACAAGGATACCCGTTGTCACCTTTCCTCTTCAACTTCGCTATTGATGAAGTCATGGAAATCGCGTTCACAAGACACGACTTAGAAGGTGTGGATCTGCTCCCAGGAGAACGACTTCTTGACTTTGAGTATGCAGACGACATTGCCTACATTTGTGACAACTCCCAGACGTGCCAAGCCGCACTGGCTCTCAGCCGCTTCGGGCTTTGCTTTGCACCCTCGAAGTGCAAAGCGTTCCTCCAAGATTGGTCTGGACCGCCTCCTACGCTGATTATTGGTGGGGATCAGCTAGAAGTCGTTCAAAAATTCAACTACCTGGGAAGTTGTATCAGCGCCCGTAGGATTGTAGATGAGATCACGAACCATATATCAAAAGCTCGAAGTGCTTTTGCCGGTCAAGCTGGCGTCGGCATTGTTTTGAGTCCCCGGGCTGAAGCTGCCTTGCTTGATTGGATCCCAGTAAACAGTAGAATGTGCGCCGTTAGATTAGCTGGTTCGTTCCGTGCTTCGAAGTCGCGCGGGGACAAACGGTGCCTGTTTGTCATTGCGGCCTACGCCCCTACAAACTGTAGCACTGATTCGGTAAAAGATGATTTCTATCAGCAACTTCACGAGCTCCTTCGTTACAGAAGGAGTACGGATACTGTGGTGCTGGCTGGCGATCTAAACGCCCAAGTCGGAAAGTTGTCCTCTGATGAGCTTCATCTGGGCGGCCAACATGGTGTAGGCTCCCGTAATGATAATGGTGAGCGATTGCTCCAGCTATGTGAAGATGCTCGCCTGTTTCTCGCGAGCACTAACTTTCGACACAGCACCCGCAGAAGTGTGACTTGGCGGCCACCAGCCTCGGGCCAGTCATGGACGCAAATCGATCATATCGCGATCAGTTACCGCTGGAGAGGCTGTGTCCAAAACTGTCGCTCGATTTGGAGCACGAGCGTGGACTCTGACCACGCACTTGTATGTGCCGACCTCCTGATGCGTTTCGGTGGACGTCCGCAACGTCGATGTGAACGGATTGACACTAGCCAGCTTGCGAAGTCAGATGTTCTGAATGTGTACCAAGATGCGCTGACATCTGTGCTGAGTAAGCGCCCACTAAACACCGTTGAAGATCACTGGTCGCATACTCGTCAAGCGTTGCTGTTAGCAGGCATGTATTCATGTGGCAAAACAAATTGCAAAACCGGACATTGGGTCTCTACACAGTCTCTCGAACTTATGGATGCTCGCCGACGTATTCCGGCTGGAAGCGTATACAATGAAGCACGCAAAAATCTCAGGGCGAAACTACGTGCTAGCCTAAAGAAGGACCGCGAAACCTGGTGGTCTCATCGTGCCTTTGAGATGGAAACTGCCGCTGCCATTGGTAATCATCGTGAGTTATACCGTCTGATACGGGCAACAGGCAGCAGAAGACCTGGTGTTAGCGAGACCATACGCGACGAGAGTGGGCAGATGATCCACAGCCTGTCAAAACGCTTGGAGCGTTGGGCTGAACACTTTGCTATGCAATTTAACCAACCGGAGTTATCGTTTTCTTCTTCGGGCATTGAGCGCCCTTCTCCTTGGGCCGTCTCCTTGGATCCGCCCTCACGCGCAGAAGTCGAATGTGAGATCAAGCTGTTAAAATTGCATAAGGCCGCAGGAGCAGATACGATTCCTCCAGCCCTCTTCAAATTCGGTGGACCTGCTCTAGTAGATGATCTACACGAGTTGCTAGTAAAACTTTGGGAGCAGGAGACAGTCCCGACAGACTGGAACCGCTCCGTCATTGTCCCAATTTTCAAGGGAGGCTCCCGTTTAGAATGTGGCAATCATAGAGGGATCAGTCTGATTTCGATTGCCTCTAAATTGCTTGCCTCTCTCATTCTCCACAGACTGACTGGCACTCGTGAAAGCCAGATTCGTGAAGAGCAAGCCGGATTTCGTCGAGGTCGGGGCTGCATCGACCACATCTTCACATTGCGTCAAGTGTTGGAGCACCGCCATGTTTATTGGCGACCCACCGTTGTCGTGTTTCTTGACATAAAAGGTGCCTTCGACTCAGTCGATCGATGTGCCCTTTGGGACTGTCTGTTGAGGAAAGGTGTGCCTGATAAATATGTAAATATTATCAAAGCGCTGTACGCACATAGTTCGGGCAGGGTGAGGGTTTATGGCAAACTCTCGCCACCCTTCAGTATCACCAGCGGTGTGAGACAAGGATGCCCGCTGTCACCTTTCCTCTTCAACTTCGCTATTGATGAAGTCATGGAAACAGCGTTCGCTGGACACGACCTAGAAGGTGTGGAGCTACTCCCTGGTGAGCGACTTCTTGACTTGGAGTATGCAGACGATATTGCCCTAATCTGTGACAGCTCCCAAACATGCCAAACAGCACTGAACCGATTAGCACTGGCTGTCAATCGTTTTGGGCTATGCTTTGCTCCATCGAAATGCAAAGTACTTCTCCAAGATTGGCAGGGACCCAACCCTGCGCTAACGCTTGGTGGTGATCTGCTAGAAGTCGTTCAGGAATTCAAGTACCTGGGCAGCTATATTAGCACCCGTGGGATTGAAGATGAGGTTACGAACCGTATAGCAAAAGCTCGAGGTGCTTTTGCCAATCTCCGCCACCTGTGGCGCAGACGCGACATTACTCTCGCCCTGAAGGGCAGAGTTTACAACGCAGCCGTCCGTTCAACTCTCCTATATGGCTGTGAAACCTGGCCCATCAGGTCGACAGACATGAAGAGACTCGTCACATTCGATCATCGCTGCCTTCGCAGCTTAGCTCATGTCTGGTGGGAACACCGCGTGAGCAATGAGCGTGTTCGGCGTCGCGTATTTGGTACAGGAAGAGCGAGTGAACCGCTCAGCACGATTATATCACGCACCAGGCTCCGATGGCTGGGCCACGTGTTGCGCATGCCAGCACACCGACTCCCACGACGTGCTTTGTTTACGCGTTGTGGGTGCGGTTGGAAGAGGAGGAGGGGAGGCCAAGTGATGACTTGGTCGAGAGAAATGAAAACCCTCACTTCGAAGTTGGCGTCGGTTGGTGCATCCCGACTGCCTGGTTGGGGTCCTAAGGACGGTGAACACGTTTGGTTGGACACACTTGCTGATATGGCTAGGTGCCGGCCCCAATGGCGTTTGTGTTGTGAGTTCCTTTGTCCATCCCCCTCCTGTTTAGCATCCCCCTCCAATCACGATCTCAATCGTTTGGCATAATATGACTTTCTTTTACGGCAGCCAGCTGTTAGCTCTCCGGAACGATGTCCATCCGTTACTGGGGACTCAGCGGGCGTGCCACTGTTTGTTGTTGTTGTTTGTTTTTTTCTTCTTTTCTTGCCTTTTGTATTGCGGCACAATAGCTGAGGTGTTTTCCACCTCCAGCTAACGTGTAATGATGATGATGATGATGAACCTTCGCCACCTATGGCGGCGGCGCGACATCACTCTCGCCCTGAGGGGTAGAGTGTACAATGCAGCGGTACATTCGACTTTACTGTACGGTTGCGAAACCTGGCCCCTAAGATCGGCGGACATAAAAAAGCTAGTTACTTTCGACCATCAGTGCCTTCGCAGTTTCGCTCACATCTGGTGGGAACATCGCGTGAGCAACCAGCGTGTTCGACACCTTGTTTACGGCATAGAAAAAGGAACTGAACCGCTCCGCACCGTCATTTCACGCACCAGGCTCCGATGGCTGGGCCACGTGTTTCGCATGCCAGCCCACCGACTTTCGCGACGTGCGTTGTTTGCTCACCGGGGGTGTGGATGGAAGAAGTGAAGGGATGGCCAAGCGATGACTTGGTCCAGGGGAATGAAGGCCCTCACTTCGGAGCTGCCCTCGGTTGCAGCGTCACTGCTCCCTGGTTGGAGTCCAAAAGATGGTGAACACGTTTACCTCGATACACTTGCTGACATGGCAAGGAGCCGACCTCAGTGGCGTTCTTGTTGTGAGTTTCTTTGTCCCTCCCCATCCCTTTTAGCCTCCCCCTTCAATTACGATCTCATTTCGTGGCGCAATATAATTTTACATAATAATTTTTCTTTTTGCCCAATAGCTGGCTGGTAGCTTACCGGAACGATGCCTATTCGTTGCCGGTTGCTCAGCTGACATGCAACTGTTGTATTTATTTTCCTTTTCCTTTATGTATTGCGGCACAGCAGCTGAGGTGTTTCCCACCTCCAGCTAACGTGCATAATGATGATGATGATGATGATGATGATGATGATGATGATGATGATGATGATGATGAAGAAGAATTCCCTTGGTTCACCTCTTGCAATCATTAGTGTCTCGTCCATAGTAGGTTGGTGATGCATGATTGACCTTTCACGAAACCATGCTGTGCAGGCGTCAGGATGCTTTTCGACACAAGAAGCTGCAGAAAACCATTTTTTACGATCTCAAGCGTCTTTGCCTAAACTGCGGTCAAGCAGGTCGGCCGGCAGTTGTCCACTTTGCTTGGGTCACGACTTGATATTGGCTTCGCGACTGAGCATGTCCAGTCGCTCGGTAATGAACCAGTGGATAGTCACCTGTTGAACAGCTCAGTCACGAAAATCGAGGTGATTGGCATATCAAATTGCGTGAATGAAACCCACGCTTTCGCTCCATATTGAACGGCAGTTTTGCACACGGCAACTCCAACGGTAACTGATCGTGATGTGAATTGTTCGAGACTGGTGGGTGGCATGTCGCCGTTCTGCGGGTGCCATGTCGAAGTTGGTACTCATCAGAAGTAAACGAGCATCTTCACCTAATTGTTCCAACAACACTTACCGTTATCATTACGTGAAACTGCACCGTGTTAATCGCCCAGGTGCACCTCCACAGTGGACAGTTTTCCAACTTGAGCGTTCTGACCACCAGCCAACGGTGTCTATACCTTTCCTGTGACAAAGGAGCTCGTTCCTTACGGCGTACAGCTGACACACACTCATGGGCCATGCTCGATTTCGAAGTTTTGAAGGAGCCAGGCGATCTCTCGGCGAACATGCAGCTGCTGATTGGGGTCCAATCGATCAGCTTAACTTTAGCCTGATTCAGAGTAATGCCCACACTAGCTTGACAGGTATTTGAAGCTGCGTTATCTCCGGACAGGCGCATAGAGAAACTGCCGTCAGCATCACATGTGGAGGATCACTGGCGGATTTATGAGCCTGGGCAAGGGTGGTAATGGCTGAGACTACAATCTGACCGGCCAACAGTTACACCCATCGCGATCCGTGAGAGATCTCGGCGTGCTCTCACGCTGCGACTTGGAATCCATTGAAAACACGAACAGGCTTTACCAAAACGGAATGCGCATGCTCTGGGCGCTCAAACGCAGCTTCTGCATTTGGTCCGAAGAGGTTACCACCCGCCTCTTCTCTTCTATTATCAGACCA
Organism: Dicrocoelium dendriticum; assembly: GCA_944474145.2. NCBI lineage: Eukaryota > Metazoa > Platyhelminthes > Trematoda > Plagiorchiida > Dicrocoeliidae > Dicrocoelium > Dicrocoelium dendriticum. The sequence goes on from OX104063.1 coordinate 277,198,945, forward strand.
ATGCTAGAGTACGGCTCGCCCGCATACTGTCCTCTCAGCTGGGGCGAGACGCAAAGGATTGAGCGGGTACAGCATGTGGCCACAAGACGCATCCTCGGTTTACGAGGGGTGCCATATGAAGATCGGTGCAAGAGGCTAGGGTTGTACACCCAATCTCGTCGTCGAATGCGGGTTGACTTCATCATAACACACCGTATGTTACCTCTGAGTGATTACCCCATGTTGAGGCCGCTCCTTCATCTGCGCACACTAAGCAGCACACGAGGACACCGGTACGGGCCTGTCGTACCCTATTAGAAGTGGGTAGCTCACCGATTCTGTTTCGAGCGGAGGGCGGTGAATGCTTGGAACAACTTGCCTGCAGACATAGTCGAAGTAAAGTCAGTGTCGGAGTTTCATGAACTCCTGGACTCGTACTTCTCCGACTTGCGATTTCGAGAATAAGCATCATCATACTAGGTAGATTTGCCTAAAAGATATTAGATGTAGCTACACAGAGGCAACTCTACTCTCTGCGTATTCACAGTATTTAGCAAACAGCCGATATCGACTGGTAGGTTCTCCATGTTTCCGGAAAATGCTTTATGTTGACTAATCTGTCACAAAGTGCGCACTTTGAGATATGCCATTCTTAGCGAGGATCGAGAGCTCCAACAAAGAACGGATGAACTTTCCTCAACTTGGTTGAATATAGACTTGTGGACACCGTACGATTGCGCGTGAGTCGAAACTAGCAGACAAGCGACTATCGAAGCAAGATGAGGGATGATCAAGAATGGGTGAGTTACTAACGGGGATAAGATTGAATGTGTAACGGGAAGATAAGGATGGAAAGTGCAAAAGTGGGATAAGAAGACGGGTAGGCGTGATCAATAGCATCCAAACCCCTATCCACCCTGCTCGATGCAACAGATAGGATGTCGTTGGTTATCATCTGCAACGGCCAACGTATCAAGCGCTTGTTTGAAGAGGAATTCATTATATTCTGTGTGCAGAATACTATCAGGTTGCTCAAACCTAGAGAGAACGATTAGAGTTCTCTACCAAAGATTAGTTCAAAAACCTGGCCGAAAGGCAGCGGAATTTTGGCACTGGGTTACAGGGTGTGGTTCGGATATTCGTTTTAGATTCATAAAACCCAAGAGAACTGTCAATTCCCGACTTAATGACCCTCTCAAGAAGAAACACCTACGTGATCCTCCTATCGTTTCAGTTCCGCCTGAACTTGAACCTAAAGCCCGCAAGTATCCTTGTAGAATGCGAAAATCAAGTGATCGTTGTGATTCGCTCTGACGGCTAGTATTTTCTTTTTCTCATTTCGTTCATACTGCTGCTGGTGCAGCCAACTCCCTTGTGTATCACCATAAATACATTAACCGGTCGTTTACCAAGTTTTCTGAAATAATAACTCCCTTGCTTGTTTGCTTCACTCACTCCATTCATGTCTACTTCTCGACACCTGTAGCAACAGAATCCAGCTCATCTCGAAGTGTTAGCCAGGTTCATCTTCCCTTCACTTCCGTCTTTTACTAGTTGGTTATGAGTTTAATGCAATCGCATACTAAGTACCTATTTTGTATTTCAGCCCCTCAGTCTGTTTCGATCTACGTACGCATTGGATGCAGAAGCTTTCGGAAATCTTGCCCTGAACACTTCCCCGGCAACATGAACGTTATGAAATTGAATGGTATCAAGGTTTATAATCTGACGGCAACACGCGCATTTCCAGAATGGGCTTCTCGAGCAGAGAAGCGGAGAAAGATGTCAAAGGACCCTGGACTTGCAAAACATCTCGAGTTGATACAGGATTTAGAGATGCCAGATTCCTCTACCTACATTTGCACCTCTCCGGACGGGCAGTATCTTTTTGCGCTGGGTCGGTATAAACCTAGAGTAAAGTGTTATGAGTTAAGCAATCTGTCACTAAAATTTGACCGTTGCGTGGATTATTTACCTTATCGGATTGAAGTTCTCAGCGAAGATTACTCCAAGTTTGCACTTCTGGAAGAAGAACGCTGGGTCGATGTCCATGCTGCTGGTGGACACTTTTTTAAGTTTCGCATACCAAAACCTGGTGTCGATATCGCCTATTCATCTTTCACCTGTGACCTATTCGTTGCTTCCTCAAGAAACTCTATTTATCGCATGAATCTCTATGAAGGTCGATTCAACACTCCTTTGTTCAGCTCACAACTTGAGGGCACTGGACATGGCTTTTCTGCTTCTGCTTACAGAAAAGAGCATAGCTTACTAGCAGCCTGCTCGACCGCTGGTCGTGTGGACGGCTGGGATGCGCGCACTGGAGATTGCGTTTTAGGCATCAAGGTCTCCGATTATGCACCTCCGCCAGAAGAATTTCGCGAATCGTTTGTTGAAGGACGAAGACGCACTGTCGGTCTTAGCTGTATCACCTACAAAGACCCCTTGAACATTGCTGTAGGAACCACTGACGGCATGGTCTATCTGTACGATTTAAGGCAAAACCGCGTTCCGTGGCATGTTAGGGATACGGAGTTCCGGCGCCCGGTCAAAACGATTGATTTTCATGAGGACAAGGTAATAACCTTGCTTCCCCATTGCCTAAAGATTTGGTACTTGGATACAGGAAAAATATTTGTCGGATTTGATACTGGGCGTTTTGAGTGCAATTGGTTGCACCATTTCCGAAACAGCGGTTTACTGATGTTGGCGACGGAATCACCAAAGATTGCAACTTATTTTCTCCCATTGCTTGGAGAGGCTCCGTCATGGTGTGGTCATCTGGATCAGTTGGTTCTAGAATGCGAGCCAGATGTGACGACTATGTATGATGGCTACAAGTTTGTCACACGTGAAGAACTAGCAGAGCTCGGAATGCTGGAACTAATTGGAACCCAGTTTTTGCGTGCCTACATGCACGGCTACTTTGTATCTATGCGCTTGTACACTAAAATAAAAGAACGATTGGGCCTTGTTGCCAGCTCCAATTTTGTTCCCACAAAAACTTCAAACCAAACAGCCACTGCCATCAAAACACATTCAGATGCAGAAGATGAGTTCACTGAGGCCTCCCGTGACACCAGATTTGCCAAGCTCAAGCTCGATCCAAAGTTTACTTTCGATCCCAACAATGAAGACTCGGATCTGATACGTATCCATCAAGCCCGCTTGGCCAAGAAGCGCCGACGCAAAGAGCAGCGTAAAGAGAGAGCAGCCAGAGCACATAAGTTGGTAGAAAAAGTCGAACAGAAATAAAAACTACATTGGCTTACTGTTGTAAATAAATTTTTTCATTTGTTTCCATTTTTCCTACTTTAAAATAAGCGTTTGATGAACTATTCTTGAATCGTATTCACCTTTTGGAATCTAATTTTCTCGTTAACTCTCTGGCGTGGTTTCTCAGGACGGAAGAACAATTTAAAGCTTCGTTGCTTTGTCTTTCATCTGCTGGCTTCAGTGCTTTAAGTCTATAAAATCGATTGCTTCGAGGCACTAAACACTAGAACATAGCTCTTGCATTCAGGAGATGAGGAATACCATCCGCTCTCGAAGTCCATCCATCATCTTTCTCTAATTCCTCCCTATTGTAACTACTCTATTTCAGTTAACCAACAGGAGGTTGCCTTTAACACTAACTAGTTCCAACCCCCTGCTCTACATTCTTCTAGAGTTAAATTTTGCACTAGACCCCCTTCATCTATTTGGTAATTTTGGTTGTATGGCTACGGAGCACCAGTTCGAATTACTGATTTACTACTGATGTTGATGTCGATGAAGATTACTAGTCCTTTCGACATCATATACACTGGCGTGCTCTCTTAATCTTCTTGAATTTTATGTGGCTGCAGATGAAAATTGGGTGTTGTCCGCCCGCAAACACTACACAACTATGACGCGTTTCGGTGTTATTTCATCTCATCAGATGGAGATAGCAGGTTTCGAACCCGCAATCCGAAACCTCTACCCCTTTGGCCACCAGGTCACGGCGGGCTGTGTACATGAAGCGCACGCACGAGGTTGATGTCATAACGAATCTAGTACCATATGACTCGCGTCCTAATGACGATGACCACGTTATCCGACTATCTGACGTTAGTGTACGAATAGGCCGTGGTATTTGTGTCGTTCTGCCAGATAGTGTGAAAGCTCAGTGCTGCTTTCGTTCCGATGTGCACTGCAACTCGAAGACCCCCAAAAGGATTAACATTGTATGCTGTCCTCCATCATTCGCTTGGTTACAAAATCGAAAGTCTTCATCATTGGTGATAAAAATGGCCGAATAGTACGACCTGGTTGATTGACTAAACGTAGTGGACTTAGTTGTCTTGTCCATCGTGGCCAAAATAGCCAATGGATACTACGAGCAATGCACAAAATTACAATGGACGTGGAAAAGTTAGTATTATTACTCTTATTGATACTATTATTATTATTATTATTAAACACTACCAATATACAATTGGCAGTGTCACAACACAGTTAACAACACCAACAAAAAGATGAAACAGGTAGACAGTGGAAATGTTTGGAGGGTTTACAAGGTTATTGTGTTGTGCTGGCAGAGATCTTCCCGGTTGCCCAGGCCGAGGAAGTAGGTTGACTTATGGGACCGCACCTCGAGTCTTTGCTCGGGCAGCAAGGCAGCGTGACGATTAACGGAGACTTGTCATCCGGGTAGCTCATTTGCCTTCTTTGTGTTCAGTAGCAGTCCACCGAGAAGCCGGTAGCCAACAAGGTTGTTCATCCGCCTTCCGTTAGGTACTCACTTCTGGTTACAGAAGTGAGTGATCAGTGACCCTATAGCCAGTCACATTGGCTTTGACGCAGCACCGTACGAGATGTGGTATTTGGTTGCGAACCAGGTGACCAGCCCAGATCTCCCCTCGCTTTGAAACGCTGTCACTGATTGTCCGCGACTGCTTATTCATCTCTCCCGCAAAGCAAGTAACGAGCGCCGTGAATACGTATCTTAGCCACGTTAAGTAATGAAACAGCGGCACACAGGCGATCCACCTCGATTGTTTTAGTGACAAAGAACTGGCTATCCTCGAAGAACCTGATAGTGGAATTTTCTTCTGTCTTGAGATATCTTTATCGCTATTCTCGGAACGATTGGGGTTCAACTCAAGGTCGTTCCCTGAGTTCCGCATGACAAGTGGAACGCGTCAGGTCTGCTCTACCTCGCATATTTCATTCAATCTTCTGTTCCCGAAGGTCAAGAGTGTTGCTGTTTTCTTTTACTTTTTCTGGAGTAACGATTCAGCCGGATTTCCTGTCAAACAGGTTTGAGTATACGGAAGACAAATCTTGGGACCGAACCCACACTCTGCGTAGTCCTTTCCGTATTGGCTTACTCTGGGTCCATATGTCTAGCGCGCTCAAATTTTAAAAGCTGTTGCAGGACTGGATCGACATGTCGCTAAGTTTCATCATCATCGAATAACCACGAATTGATGAATTGACTGACTTAGGCATGTTTTCTATCGCATCATACCACGTAAGGAATTATTGTGCATATTGGTCAAACCTGTATCTGTACAAGGTTTATCATCTTTTCGATGTCATATACCAAGTGTATCCATGTGACAATCTGCCGTATCCATTGTTGCTGTGCGGATGAGAGCAGTGGTCGTTATGGATTAAGAGCATGAACCGACTGATCATTTTTGACCATGAAGGTTGACGAGTGTTGGTCATCTCTATTGGAGGCACTCAATCAATAGTCCGGATGTCCCCTGGTTTATATTTGGATATCGATTCGGTGGTGCATCCGTGAAATGTCTGATGAACTTAGATTATGTCCTTCTATCATCATCGACCGCCGCTCCCACTGTGCCCGCATTGATTGCTGTTTCTCCACCTAGCGTGGTCCGTCCCATGGCCTTAAGGATCACAAATCTACCTTGGAATCCCGAGACTACGAGTTCGTGCCTGCACAGTTGGCCGCGCGACCACCGCAGCATCTTTAGCCCACACACGATTGGCAGTGATCGCGCTGCAGCGATGCGTAGGTTCTGTGTAGGAACCTACTACGCATGTCTATCTGGTTTGGTGGAACGTGCGGAGGTTAACCGATCACATGAAATTGAACGCAGGAATCTACGGAGAAGTCCGATTGCACTGATAAATGCCGTTTTGTCTAACGCGGATCCCAAAGAAGGCCACATTGGTGGTTTGGAATATCGTCTCAAATGGTATACTCGCAGTCTCAGTAGCTCCCGTTTATTCGGTCCATCGCTTCTGCATGCTGACACCTTCATGTGTATATTACAATATAACTTTTCTCAAATCCTTTTCGTTACCCTCTTTTTGTTTTCCTCTCACCTTTTCCTGCCATACTTAATTGCTTTTATCATTCTTTTATGGGGTGTGCCAATCGAGTCTCTTGCAACTCCGTGCTAGAAACTTACTTGGTCAACCGCGTTAAGCCAAACGCTCTTGTATGCTTCACACCTGACTGTGTTTCCTGTAGAGCTGCTCCTCTTTGGTTTCAGAGATATTTGCGAACAATCAGTTGATTTATTTATTTCACGCAAAAGCTTCGTCTTACTAGATGAATTAATACATAAATGATGCGGCGTTTCTATTACGAGTGAGGGATATAGTCGTAACAACTAAGTCATGACTGAAGAGACTGTTACAGACACAGGTGGAAAGGTCCTCTGAAGTGGTCCATTCAAAAAGTGGGACTTCCAGAGGTTTCACCGCCCATCGCGTTGCCAATTGCGGTCTTGGTGACGATGATGATGCCGGTCTTCGCTATTCAACCGGACCCACATATCGATGCATGTCAGACTGGCTGGATAGATTGGCAGGCACGCAGTCGAGATATCCACCTCCTACATTCTCTTCACACAGCGTTGACGATTTTAATCGCTTCGGCAATTAATCTCTGGAGCGTCGCTCGCCAACCTACCCTAATGACCTCGGCATTATCTAAATCGATCGAATGTCCCATGTTTTGCGCACGCACAGCTACGGCAGAGCAATGTATTCAAAGTCATTACTGAGCGGTCACAAAATGCGTCGTTTGTGTTCTATAAGCCGTGTTCCTCTCTCTCGCCGTTTAACTAATGTATACTTGTGCGCGGTCTTTGTAATTGATTTAGCACACAGGTAGGTGTCCCATCTGCGGGAAAGTGGTCCTTCAAACGCACCAGCACTGAACGTAAAGTTTGCATTTTCTGGAAGATCACGCTTTGCCCTGTTTGTTCTGTGCCATGCGAATTGTTTCCAAGGTTCCTTCCGTTTGAGGAATTCCCATCGTCCCCATCCATTGCTTTGCGGGCTTTATCTGAGTTTAATACCTTTTGTAACTTGCATTTCACTAGACATCGCGGATAACCACTGTAATAGTTCGTTCACCGCCTCCTTCCGTGTGACCCTTCCGACCTCTTCCGTTGTACACCGAGTCTGTACACTGGAATATCAATGAGGCTATCCTCTCGTAAGCGTGTTTCGGGTGAATTGAAGTATGTTGTAGTGTCCGTTGGGTATTTGTCGGCTTATGATAGGCTGTTATCTTTAAATTTGTTACTTTTCTTTGAACTAGATAGTCAAGGAACGGTATTGTATCACAAAACCATGGACTGTACTACAACGCGCTCATCAGCTACTGTTCCTGCTACTCACATTCACGGTACTCCATCACACGCCAAGTGTTTGTTTGCTAACAATCCTCACTTTCGGTTACCTGATTCATGTGTTCAACAATCTGGCTGCGATTCCGGTTGCTCCGCAGATCAAGGAGTTCAACCTATGGCTCTCCTTCGTCCCCGATCCTCGTTCCGTTTGGCGAGCTTCAACGTTCGGACACTCATGCAGAATGGACAGCAAGCCGGTCTAGCGCGCACCCTAGATTCCCTAGACATTGATGTCTGCTGCCTTTCAGAAACCCGATTGCAAGATCCCAGCACTGCGCTTCCATTGACATCCCCCACTGACCACGAAGCCAGATATCACCTGCGCCTTTCTGGAGATCCAGAAGCAGCCTCAGCGGGTTTGACTGGCGTAGATATAGCACTAAGTGGCAAGGCCCACGCGACACTACTGGACTGGTTCCCGATTAACAGCCGACTATGTGCAGTTCGGCTTCGGGGTTCATTTAGAATCCACAGGCACCGCGAAGAGAGACGCAACTTGTTTGTGGTTTCTGTGTACGCTCCAATTGACTGCAGTGGCGACTCGGTCAAGGACGATTTCTACCGAGATCTACATCAGCTCTTGACTAATGCTAAAAAGTCGGATGTCGTTATCCTTGCTGGGGATTTTAATGCACGGGTTCGCCGCCTCTTACCATACGAACGCCACATTGGTGGTCATCACGCGCTCGATGAGAACCGCTCTGATAACGGAGAGAGACTTCTCACATTGTGCGAAGACAACCGTCTGTTTCTTTCGAGCACTAACTTCAGGCGTTCGAAGAAGCGTTGCGCAACGTGGCGTCCCCCTTCGCCAACACAACCGTGGTCTCAAATTGATCACTTTGCAATCAGCTTCAGATGGCGCGGCAGCGTACTGGACTGCAGGTCCTTTTGGTCCACTTTCGTTGATTCAGACCATGCTCTGGTCTGCGCGAAAAGCTGTGCGTGTTTTGGAGGATCCCGAAACACGAAGCACCGCAAGATTGATATAAACAGATTAACTGATTCCTCTGTCTAGACTAGCTATCAGTCTTCACTGGCATATGCACTCAGTTGCAATTCACCGCAAGAAGTGGAATAACACTGGACTTGTATACGGAAAGCGCTGACCATTTCTGGACAGTCATGCTGCGGTCTAACTCGACGCCCTTTGAAGTCTTGGATCTCTGCTCGTTCTCTGGAGCTGTTCGAACGCCGCAAAGATATCATCGCGGAATCAGATTGCAACGACAGGCGCCGTTCTACCAACCGGCTGCTCAAGCAAAGCCTACGCAAGGATCGCGAGACATGGTGGTCTGAGCGTGCTTTAGAGATGGAAACTGCGGCCCTCTCTGGCAACACTCGCAGGCTTTTCCAACTCATTCGGTCCACTGGCCTCAGGAAGCCTGGTGTCAGTGAGGTCCTTTGTGAGATGGATGAGTCTCCGATCACAAACCAACAGAGGCTTATGGACCGCTGGGCCGATCACTTTCACTCGCAGTTCAACTGGCCTCCACCATCCATCAGTACATGCAGTACACCTTGTTGTCCACCCTGGCTCGTCCCATTGAATCCACCCAGCGAAATGAAAGTCTGCCTGGAGATTCGACTCTTGAAGCACTTCAAGGCTGCCGGCTTAGACGGACTTCCTCCGGAGCTATTCAAGTACGGCGGTGTGGCGATCATTAACCAGCTGACCGCGCTGTTCGCAAAAATTTGGCATGAAGAGAGAATGCCTTCCTCTTGGGGCGAATCAGTTATTGTCCCAATTTTCAAGAAAGGCGCTCGCACTTCATGTGCAAATCATCGCGGGATTAGTCTTATTTCGGTTGCCTCTAAGCTGTTGGCATCCATTCTACTTCGTAGACTATCCCCATTACGTGAATCGTCCTGCTGTGAAGAACAAGCTGGTTTCCGTCCTGGCCGCGGATGCGTGGATCAAATCTTCACGCTCCGCCAGCTCCTCGTACATCGGCACATTTATCACAGGCCCACTATCGTTGCATTCCTAGACATACGTGCCGCTTTTGACTCCGTTGATCGACCTGCTTTATGGCGTTGCTTGTTAAAGAAGGGGGTGCCAGAGAAATATACCGCCATCTTACGAGCACTTTACCTCCATACATCCGGCAGAGTGAGGGTCTATGGAAAGCTTTCCTCGCAATTCGCTGTCAATAGCGGTGCGCGACGGGGCTGCCCTATGTCCCCATTCCTCTTCAACTTCGCAATCGAAGACGTTCTGTTGAATGCCCTAGAAGGTTTCCAACATCTTGGCCTAGAACTTCTACCAGGTGAGCGCGCGACCGACTTAGATTATGCTGATGATATCGCCTTACTTGATGACGATTCTCAGGGTATGCAACTCATTCTTGATCGTTTGGCGGTTGAAGCATCTAAGTATGGCATGAGCTTCGCCCCATCGAAGTGTAAGAATTGGCTCAAGGATTAGTTTTCACCTGCTGCCTTGCTCACTCTTGAAGGTGCACAACTTGAACAGGTAGATAGTTTCGTCTACCTCTGTAGCTGTGTTTCCGCTGACGGCACTATCAACAAAGAAGTTTCGCTTCGTATCGCTAAAGCTCGATCAGCATTTGTCAATCTGAGGCACTTGTGGCGTCGTCGCGACTTCTCATTCTCACTAAAGTGCCCCGTTTACAGCGCATCAGTTCGCTCAGTATTGTTGTATGGGTGCGAGCCCTGTCCGATTCGCGTGGAAGACATGCGTCATCTTTCTGCCTTCGATAACGGTTGCTTAAGGAGGATCGCTCGTGTTCGGTGGCAACGTCGAGTTAATAGTAATGACGTTCGACGTCGCATCTTGGGGAATGCGAGTATTTCCTTCAATGAACTGGTTTTGTTGCGCCAGTTGAGATGGCTCGGTCATGTCCCACGAATGGTACCTGAGCGTCTACCGCGTCACGCTCTATTTGCTTGTCAAGGACCTGGCTGGAAGCGACCGCGTGGTGGTCAGCCTTCCACTTGGCGGCAGCACATGAAATCGTTGACGTCCTGTCTAGCCGCTGTTGGATCCGTACGTCTTCCAGGATTGGGACCCAAAGATGAGGAGTGCCAATGGCTTAGGACTCTTAAAGACATGGCCCGCAACCGGAATCAATGGAAGAATTGTGTACAGTGTTGTAGTGGTTCAATGTTTAATACTACCAACATTGAAAATGACAAAAAAGAGAAAAATCGACGTGTGACAAACAAACTAAAAATGTTTTGTTCTGTATTTTTGTCGAAATGTTCCATACTTCTTGCGGCATATTAGCGGAAGTGTGTTGCCCACCTTCAACTAGCATGCCACGATGATTATGACGCAATGACTGTCTCCTATCCACTGATTTCCATGGCTTTGTTGTCTCTGTCTAGTTACTAGACTGTTGAGATTGCATACATACATTCATTGTATCACGACTCTGGCTCCACAGTAAAGTTTACTATCTGGTCAGTGGAGTTAAGTTGATTCAGCAGTTCCTCCGTTTATCCACTTTATTATCACAAAAGTTTCATCTACATAGTTGTCAAACTTTCGGTGAGCTACCACTATTTACTGGCCCCTTCTCATCGAATTCCTCTACGTACAAGTTCTCCAATGCAGGGAATATTGGCGGTCTCATAGTCCGATCTTGTTTTTGAGCGTAGAGCTTCCACTGCAAAATGAAATAGCGCATGCCAAGGTACAACCTCATGCTCTGTACTATTTGTTCAACTGAGCTTTGTTCCCCCACCCAGTACACTATTCTCGTTTTAACGTCTTGCTAACCGCAGCGCTTCCTATATGGGTACAGCAAAAAACAAGGTGAAATCAAAGCGTACCATTAGTTCATCCGATTTGATGGCGAGCCTCGCTATATTTTTGGCAAATTCATACCAGTTCTTAACGAACATACTGGTTCGTCTTATCAGAGACTGCAATATTCCCGCCTACAATCTTGCGAGTTCATGATTCAGCGAGCCTATGTCACCGATTCTAGGCTGCATGAGAATGTCAGGTTTATGTATCTTTGGTAGCCCATAAAGTTTCGGGGCTAGAGTCGATTTTGAATATAGAGTAATAATAACAAATAATGTGTCAGCTGTACGCCGTAACGGCGCTTGGCTGCTGGCGCGGGCTGAGTATACCGCGAGGAGGCCCACCCCTACGCGGATTCGAACCGATGACCTTATGGTTGCAAAGCAAACGTGTAGACCACTTGGCCACCGGCCGACGAATATAGAGTATGCCATATGCCTACCCCTAAATCGTCCTTCACGGCTTTCGACTCGTTCCAAGCCTTTTTTCTTCTTGTTCATTACCGTCGTTACGGTTTTATTTTCAACTCATTTACCCAGCCCAGTATCCAAATGTTGCTTCATTTTTTCCAAATAATCCGTTTTCTTCATTAACATAATTTTTTATTGTCAGCTTTTGTAATTACGATACTACAATCTACCTTCAAGGCCTTCAGCGCAACACGTTCAGCGGATGCTAAATTAGGCTCCCTTGATTGCTGAAATTTAATACCATTCAATAGCTGTGCACGGATATTCCTCACCCTCACCTCGTGTAACTTAGTTACCACGCTTTTAACGGGTTTGTTGACAATAAAACTCAAACCCTTCTCCAACAATCTACTTTCATCCAAAAACCTAGCTGACAAATTAACTACATTACAGTAGTTACCACTAGATCCAAGCTTACCACTGAGGTCGGTGGCCTTGTGACACAGAATGTGTGCTTCATTGGAATCCCGTCCTCATTTGGATTTAACTTGTGAGCCTTTGTTGAGAAGTCGTACGTAGTCTGACTGCGTTAAGGTGGCCTTCAGATCCAAGCTCAGTCGATTTCCGTCGAGGTGAAGGAAATTTCTGAACATGTATTGTAATCCTACATATACCGAAAAGTTGCTCCATTACACTCCAAGCCAGGGGAAAACGTTTACGCATGCATAGCCTCGTCGCTGTTTCACTAGGTACATGCCCTGTGCACAACGAAAGCGCAAGAGCTACGAACACGGACGTTGGAACACAAAATGCGCATTTTGTGACCACTCAGCATTGAGTTTGAATACAGAGTTCTATTCAGAGATCTTTTCGTAGCTGTACATGCGATGGACACTTGACATCCGGTCGATTTCATCATCATGATTATACACGTCAGCTAGAGGTGGGAAATACCTCGATCTAGATAATGTCCACGTCATTAGGGTAGGTTAGCGAGCGACGCTCCAGAGATTAATTGCCGAAGCGATTAAAATCGTCAACGCTGTGTGAAGAGAATGTAGGAGGTGGATATCTCGACTGCGTGCCTGCCAATCTATCCAGCCAGTCTGACATGCATCGATATGTGGGTCCGGTTGAATAGCGAAGACCGGCATCATCATCGTCACCAAGACCGCAATTGGCAACGCGATGGGCGGTGAAACCTCTGGAAGTCCCACTTTTTGAATGGACCACTTCAGAGGACCTTTCCACCTGTGTCTGTAACAGTCTCTTCAGTCATGACTTAGTTGTTACGACTATATCCCTCACTCGTAATAGAAACGCCGCATCATTTATGTATTAATTCATCTAGTAAGACGAAGCTTTTGCGTGAAATAAATAAATCAACTGATTGTTCGCAAATATCTCTGAAACCAAAGAGGAGCAGCTCTACAGGAAACACAGTCAGGTGTGAAGCATACAAGAGCGTTTGGCTTAACGCGGTTGATCAAGTAAGTTTCTAGCACGGAGTTGCAAGGGACTCGATTGGCACACCCCATAAAAGAATGATAAAAGCAATTAAGTATGGCAGGAAAAGGTGAGAGGAAAACAAAAAGAGGGTAACGAAAAGGATTTGAGAAAAGTTATATTGTAATATACACATGAAGGTGTCAGCATGCAGAAGCGATGGACCGAATAAACGGGAGCTACTGAGACTGCGAGTATACCATTTGAGACGATATTCCAAACCACCAATGTGGCCTTCTTTGGGATCCGCGTTAGACAAAACGGCATTTATCAGTGCAATCGGACTTCTCCGTAGATTCCTGCGTTCAATTTCATGTGATCGGTTAACCTCCGCACGTTCCACCAAACCAGATAGACATGCGTAGTAGGTTCCTACACAGAACCTACGCATCGCTGCAGCGCGATCACTGCCAATCGTGTGTGGGCTAAGGATGCTGCGGTGGTCGCGCGGCCAACTGTGCAGGCACGAACTCGTAGTCTCGGGATTCCAAGGTAGATTTGTGATCCTTAAGGCCATGGGACGGACCACGCTAGGTGGAGAAACAGCACAACACGGATCCTAGAACACAAACGGTTCATTTTGTGACCGCTCAGGGATGACTTTGAATACAGAGCTCTGCCGTGGCTATGTGTGCGCAAGAGACGGGCATCCGGTCGATTGAGATAATGCCGACGTCATTAGGGAAGTTTTTGAACGACGCCCCGGAGATTAATTGCCGAAGCGATTGAAATCGTCAACGTTGTGTGAGTAAAATGTAGGAGGTGGATGTCTCGACTGCGTGGCGGGCAATCAATCCAGCCAGTCTGACGTGCATCGATATGTGGGTCTGGTTAAACAGCGAAGACCGGCATCATCATCGTCACCAAGATCGCAATCGGCAACGCGATGGGAGGCAGAACCTCTGGAATAGTCCCACTTTCTGATTGGATCACTTCAGATGACATTTCCACCTGTGTCTGTAAGAGTCTCTTCAGTCATGACTTAGTTGTTACGACTATATCCCTCACTCGTAATAGAAACGCCGCATCATTTATGTACCAATTCATCTAGTAAGACGAAGCTTTTGCGTGAAATAAATAAATCAACTGATTGTTCGCAAATCTACGAAACATTGACTCCGTGATCGGTTTCAGGTGTATTCCAGTAGCTGTTTATATATATTTTAGTGTTGAAATCAGTTTGGAATACTGGGTCTTTGCATTGGCGGAGGCGATCGCGATTCGTCTCCGCATTTCTCCTTGTGTATGCGTAAGCAATTCGTCAGGGCTTTGGTTTACCGTGGCCAATTATCGTCCGGACGGATTCCGTGCGAACAAATTACACCCATTTTTTGCATTCTGACATCTTCATTTTCTAGTTCTGGTTACTTGACTCACCGTTTGTTATCTCAACTATTTAAATGTGTTGTACTTGGCCGGACGATCAATCACTGTGAACGAGCTCGTCTTATTTCACCTTCTTTTAATGACTGAAACGGGAGTTGTACAGCCTTTGAAGCAAATTCTTAGTTTCCAGGTGGGTAGTCGGCCGATGCTCGAAAGGATGAAACGTTTGTCCTGCAACTCTTTCGTTCACCGGTTCTAAAGCCGCGTACGTGCAAGCGACCTAGCAGTATCACTTGCTTGCGCACGACTTATAATGGCCGCGTGACAACGAATTGTCGGTGCGGCGCACCCGCAGACTGCTGATACCTTTCTTCTTACTTTAGGGGTTATTGTACTGGCCACTAGCTTTCTGTAATATTGTACTTTTTGGACGCCTGGCTCTGCATGTGTTATTGTCCTAGGATGCAGTGATGTTACAACCTCGAAGTCACCTACACTGGGATGATGGGTGAATTCGGAACAGTTATTTTGAGGTTTGTTTTCGTTTCGTGCATTCTTAACATTGATAGCTAAACCATGACAGCTTCAATGGAGGTGGTACATGGCTAAGTGCTCGCGCTACCAGTGTAGGCTTAGAGCCACTTTCAGCAGTTTTGAATGCACAGTGGTAAAGATGAATCCTAGTAGCTTAGAGATGTGGGGCCGTTGATTGGACATTAGGATTGTGAACCATCCATCAGGATTAACACGTTGGTCAGCTTTGCCTTGTGATCGCCGAGGCACTAAGGTTTCCCGATTTGGCCGACTCCGTTGTTACAGATCGCACCCTGCTACCTAACAACTTGAGGATGTGTTATTTGACTCTGACGCTTAAATTATGATCAATTTGCCTAACCTAGCTGTGGTGTTTCCTGATCCTCTTTTTCGAACAACAAAGTACTTAAAACTCAATAATGCGTACTGTCGCTGCTTTGGAATGCATGGCTGATGAAGTGAACGATATGGTACTTACGTTGTTAGCAATTCTCTTGCCTTATCTCCAACCTGCGCGTATCTAAGTAAACGTCATCTTTCAGGATCGTTTTTGTCCACCGAATGTCAACATCCGAAAAGTTTTATGTCTATCTGACGCTGTTGAGACAGTAACTTTAGTTGTGCTTACGAATATCCTTCCAGCGGCGAAACTGATGCTAACGCTCAGAATATTATTCAAGGTACGTTACCTATACTTCCACCCCCCTCAGGTCACTTGGATACTGATCTTTCGACAAACGGAATAAGACAAGCCAGGGCCCTTCGAGACTACCTCAAGACTCTTCCAGTGGATTTATTGATCTCCAGTGACCTAAAGCGAGCTTACATGGTAATTCCTTGTCGCGGTTAATCGTCTTCTACCGTTCGATGTCCCTTTTGTTTCAGTTGTCAAAGGTAGAGACTTCACTTCAGACGCCATCTATCCCCAATAATCATGCGTTCATACTCCATAGCGTTTCTTCGTTTCCACTCAAATGTCTCATTTTTGTGGGCTCGAATACTGCAGAGGACCAAGTGACTGAGCTTGTCGGTTTTCCAGCCATTGACCAACTCAGTTAGACTCTCCCTTAAGCCTTACCCAGACTGATGCAGTGATGTGGGCGTATTAGCAACATCACAACGATACCATTATATTCATTAGCACAAATCACGAGACGGAATGAATGGAGAAACGAACACCGGAGCGCCATTGATCTCGTAACTGCGTCCTATCCGATAGAATATACAACTGATGGTGCGGTCGATCTCGGTGAATTCTCAGGTATCTTTGCCAAATCGTTGACTGATCATCTCGGTGTTTCATTCAACTAGGTGCACAGTATCTGGAAACAAGAGGTACAGAGGCAGGCAGCATGTGGGGAACATGAGATAGCTAGCGGAGGCGATTCGAGTGCAACAGACACTCCTTCAGTGAGCGGTACCTGTGCGTTCATCACCAAAAATTACGTGATAAACTTCAGTATTATTCATTCGATGCGTCAACCAGACATGAGCATTACTTCGCGTAATATTCCTCCTGTCCGACGTTCCAAGTTTTTTGTCCAGCTGTTACTACGTCCTCAAGACCCTTTGAGGTGCAACAGAAGAACAGTAGCTCGTAGTTGGTTGAATGCTTATATCACAATCACCTAGTAAGAGGTCGAGGACAAGGGAGGAAGTACAGAAGAGGACAGGACAAATAGTACCGGGACGGGACAAGGGGGTAATGGTAAGCGGGAGCAACAGCGGCAATGTAAGCACCATTCATCGACCTTCCCTTTAACGTGTTAAAGGTACGCCAGCTGACTGGCTGCAATCTTCCTCCTAATGGCAAGAGCTGTTCTCAGCCCATGTAATGGCAGATATCGATATCAACCTGAAAGACGTGTTGAGCGCGGGAGATTCAAAGACAAGCAGTACGATAGCAGGAAATTTAACAATCGCCTCAAGGGCTACAATCTAGTCTCATGGACTGTTGTCGTGAGCTAGTAGGGTTGTTAAATATGTGCTATTCCTGCGGTCCGGTGCTTCAACTTCTTCCCTATCCAACTAGACCTATAGAGTTGTAAAACAAAATAAGTGCCTCGTAGGCGATTATATGCCCATACTTCAAAGTCACCAGAGGCCAAGTTCTTAATGTTGCCAGCGCGCAGCAGCCAGCTCTCTTACCCAATATGGTTCGCACTGTAGTTTTGTAAATCCAAGCCCAAAACCCACCATCCCCATAATCCTTACAGAGCCACGATAGCTTTGGCAATACGTGCGGTAACCCTGTCCGTGATACAACCAGGAAAGACCGTATAGCTAACTAGATTCGTAGACTGGTCAACAACTTCGAGCGGTTATTCGGCGATGAGGAAGATTAGTGATGGCCTAAGCCCCAGTCTTGTTCGCGTTCTGAAAATGCAATACAAGTTTCGAAGCGCCCGACGCTAGTGTTGGTTTGTTCAAAAACGCTTGCATATCATGTTGTTATGGTGTTCCGTGAGCTTAAGGATTGCAAGCCTACGGAGTAATCCTGAGGTCGCGGGTTCGAGCCTGCGTAGGAGACCGGGCGAACCTAGCAGTATGCTTGGCCCACGTGCGACTGGCGGTGGTCCCGCAGCAACAGGGCGTCGGTACTGCGTAACGGTGTACTGCTGAAGCCTCCTCTCTCTTTTCATCTGGGTATGACCAAACTGGAGCGCTATAATGTGATTACTTTAACAACTACAGTACATCATTTGAACTGATGCCTCGCTTCCGTACAACCATGGTGATCTACGAAACGTGGAATGATAGGAGGGGGAGAAGCGGGACCTAGCGTAAAACCGTGATGCCCTAAACAGATATTCAGGGTCAAAACGCCTACACCTTGTGTCAACAACATCCCGTCACAAACAGCTGGCTATCGTACAAACGTAAAGCGGCATCGGCGAGACAGCTTTCTTGCGGCTTTCACTGCCTCGCGTCATAATCAGCCATCACCCCACAGATTATGAGATGACAGTGGACGCGCCACTGGTGTCGACTGCAAACTATGTTCTGAGGTGTTTCTAGCCAAGCACAAGGCGCGTCAAGTGGACTCCAGTCTAAAAGGTGAAACGGACCGATGGCACCCAGTTTGGTCGTTAGTGACTTCATTTCGTGCTGTTAAGTCAACTTTTGCCCACTTCGTGCTTTGCGCTACCCTACATTTGACAAACAAAATGACGCCCTCCTCGATAAGCGGTAATCAGACATACTTGATGCGTTCGCAAATCAACGCAACTTACTCAGTGCTACCTATCACTCTAAGGTATTAGCCGGATTAACACTGATCTCACTCGCCTACGCACATTATCATTGCGGACACGCTGGTGCCATCCGACACCAGCAGTGGTACACAGACAGCGATGATCAAAGAATTGAAGGCATCTCAGATCGAAAGGACCAGGTCTCACTTCCACAGAATACTTCGGCCCTCGCTGTGGCGTTGTAAACACGATCGTTTAGACTGAAGGCAACCCGTTTCAGACGCCAAAGATTCACGAAGCAGGTTATGGCCTTTGCAGCACGGGAATTGACTTTAGTTTCTATGCCCCATCGTTGCTGATGCAGCTACCAAGGCATATGAAGCGATCAACTACCTCGATTTCCTCGCTGTCAAGGTTCAAGGGGTCATCAAGTGAGTGGTAGTCGTACAACAACACTGCGCTTTGAAGGTGCGAAGCGCATGCCAAATGATGAAACCACTGTAGAGAGATTATTCCGAGTTGATTGCGTCCGCATAATCAACTAGCGTTTCGTCAGGCCGTATCTCAACGCCTGCATTGAGAGGTTCCTCAAGGGAACACTCCATGATGGAGTCCACGACGAAGTTGAATAAAATGGGGAAAATTGGACAATCCCGACGAACGCCACTTGTAGGAAAGCTATCTGACAAATCACCATAGACCCTGACGCTGATTGTGGTGTTGGAGTACAGGGCACATATTTCATAGGAACACCTTTCCGCATAAGTATTTCGAATAGAATGGATCGATTGACTGAATTGAACTCACTCTTGAAGTCGAGGAACACAGCTATTGGCGGTCTGTGGTACGTGTGACACTGCTCTATCACATGCCGCGGAGTGAATATGTGGTCATGGGCGGAAGCCTGCTTACTCTTCCTTAATCCAGGATTCTCGCTCCGCAGTGAGGCGGCGATCGTGAATTAAGGCCAGTAATTTTGTCGCCACCGGCTAATACTCCTGTGGTTAGCACAGCGGGTGGGACCGCACTTCTCGTTGATTGCTACTACAATCGATTCAGTCCGGTTAGCTGGGATAGTCTCATCCTCCCAGGTCTGTTCAAACAGGGTCTGTGTTTTGCAAAGGACCGCACCATCATCCTTGAATAGTGCGGGTGCGAGGGCATTACCCCATATCACTCCTAAGGGATGCGGAAGGGAAGAGGTGGGGCAATGTTGGCGTGCCTTACTTTTCGTCATGAATTGGGAGTAGAATTTCCCACACATCCTTCGCGACTCCGAGAACTGTGGTATAGAGGTTTGAGGATACAGGGGAATTTCTCAGATGCGGTCACAAACAGGCGCAACTAACAGGATCCGGAGTAGTCTCTATGTCATTGGGAACAGCGGGAATCGGCCCTTTGTAAGTATGATGGCCTTGAAGTACTTATCCACACACTGCATAGTCGGAAGCCAGCCCAGTGTTTACTTATCACGAGATCACTGAGCCCGAGTAGCATGCTGCAGGTGGGGAATTTAGAGGGAATCGAAATGCGATTGATACCACGACGATTTTTACAGGCTGCATTTTTGTTCACTATGTTCGACACAACATTCTGTCTGACCTATTGCCATGGGTTCAGTTATGGCGGAATGTTAATCACGATCAACATTTGGCAGTCGTCTCATTCTAATTTTTATTCTCCTTGCCCTGAATGTTGCGTTATTCAGCCACGGCTGCTGTGCAGGTTACACATGCTACCGATGTGTTTTACGGTATTGTACAAGATGCAGTTCGGTGTTGGGAGCCTTTTATCCCTCATGACTACTTGGACAACTGTTTTTTGTTATTGCCAACCGTGCACACAATACGTTTGAAGTCACCGATTACCCGTCTCCTCTCTTTGCATTGTTCCCTCATTGTCGAGACCGTATCCGAGCTTGGTCTCCCAATTCTTCCGGAGAAGAACGCTCTGCTACGAGAACGCGTAGGTCTTACATTGCTCTCAGGTGTGTGAAAGCCGTATCTCATGTTCTAAAGAATTTTGGCGTATACTGTGGTTCTCCGCGGACAGAACTACACAAATTTACCGAGCAAAATCGCACCAGTGGTGCAGGTTGCGCAGGTTGGCACGCAATTGGTGCTGAATGTAGCCACCAGGTGAGTATCTGTGTGGACTAACCCACTGAGACTTTTTGCCACGTGACTGTTCTGTTAATGGTCACTTTCCATTAAAGGTTCTTGTTACTATACACCTCACTTTGTATTTGTTCTTGCAAGGTGTCCTATAGAGTTACATGTTTTCACTGGTTTATATCATGGACCACTACTTTCGGTCTGGCTTCGTGCAGTCAACGCATTTGGCTGGCTTCATGCCGGCGCTTCACTGCCACATGACCGCCACTAGTCGCTTACGGTCTAGGCGTACTACGCAATCTCGAATCGACGATCTCTGGTTGAGACAAGCCAGACGCATGAACAACTTGGCCACCGGCCCTTGTGCCCACGCTCAAATCGTAGCCTTGCGTGCCTTTGTGGACTGTGGATCTTGCCATTATCCCACTTCATGTGATCATTGTGCGGTATCGGAAACCGCCTGTGGTCATTGTAGTTCGCGTAGTATAAAGCAGTGTTTCCCAACCTTTTCATCGCCGCGGACCTGTCAACCTTCGCTAATTTTACGTGCCTGCTGAGCAGTCGTTGCTCGTTTATATTTTAAATTGTTTTGAGTTAACAATTTTGATTTCATTATATTTAAATATGCCATAAATAAAACACAGTTACACCATAAAATACATATAAAGTAATTTAAAATGTTAACTCACTGGAACTCCAAATCAATGAGAACCCTGAGCTTGTTTCTCTGTAACGAGACGACTGCTCAGTCTGGGGTTAATAGAAGATTATGACACCCGAAGTGTGTTGCTGTTGTGACGCCGCCCTTTGCCTCTGTCTCTGGGGTACCAACCAGCCGGGGAAAACAAAATGCCGAGCCTGCTAGACCGAAGTGTATTAGGCACAAAACATGGCTACTTTTATAGGTCACATGCGCTTACCTCGCCTCTAGCACTGAGGTGAGTCACACCGCTTGTCTGAACATATTCGACTCTGGTAGCGGCCATCTATCTCTGACTGTAGGTAGGATCACGTCCGCAACATAGCAACCCGTGCGGCGACGACGGTCTGATTTCGTCAGCTTCCTGTTTGACCATGACAACGAGCCTGTCAGCCGTTCACGTGATCTGGCCGATCTCGCCCCGCTAGTGTGCACCATCGTAGTCAGCTGTTTCGCCTCCGTGACAGTTGCTTACGTCCAGCTTATTCTGTTGTTTTGTTTTGGTTACTGTCACCGCAGAAAACCCCACTTCACACAGATTTCGGATGTTGGAAATAGCAATAGGGATTTAAGTGCTATGGTGACAATCTGAGGTTAATCCGCCATGACTTTAATCCAGAACACCGGCAGAGTTGTTGTCTCGAACGTAGTTTTAAGGCCGCCGTCATTTGCAATCTCCAGCAGTTGATCTTCTTCTTGCACAGACATGCTAGATTCGCCTGGTTTGTTCGCAACAATAATAAATAAATAATGTGTCAGCTGTACGCCGCAACAGCGCGTCGCTGCCGTGCGACCACCACCAGTCGCACGCGGGCTGAGTATACCGCGAGGACGTCCACCCCCTATGCGGATTCGAATCCGAGCCGGAAGATTATGAGACAAGCTCGTTACCTCTAGGCTACGAGCCGAGGTTTGTCGACAAATAGGTCGCGGATCCATTTCTTACCAGTTCATGGATCTTTTGTTGTTGGGAACTAGCGCTCAAACTCTTTTGGAAGCAAAAACAGGTGATTGTGCACCAACTGGGAGAATGAATGCTCAAAGTTAGTCTCGCCTAAAATCGCGGCTAATGTTTGAAACATGTCCAAAATGCCTCTGCTCAAGCGCCGTCCTCACAATCCCAGTTTGGCTATAAATGCAGCTACTTTGTTTGCCAACTTGAAAACGTTTGTCGTTTGCCCCTGAGGCGATGGATTGTGTTCATTGAGCAGGCTGTATATGTCATACAGGTAAACAAGTTTTGCGACCCATACCCTACCACTGAAATATGCTGCCAGCGGTGACTTCTTTTCCGAGATAAATCTTTGCAATGACTCACGTGATTCAAATACTTTGGTTAGTTATTTTCCTCTGGTTAACCATCTTATTTCTACGTACTAGAGAAGTCATCTATGTTCTGCGTCCATTTCCTCACAAAGCTGCTCAAACAGGCGGGAGTTCAAGGCATGTGCTTTGATGTGGTTAATAACTTCAACGACATCAATCAATACGCTGTTAAATTCCGGTGACATTTTTCGGCTTGCCAGCATTTCCCTGTGATTGATACAATGCGTAGATTCACGCTCAGGTGCAACCTCTTTAGTCTGAGTAGTTAAACCAGACAGTCGTCCGGTCATGGCAGCAGCTCCGTCTGTGCATATGCCGACACGAAAGAATCATTTTAGTTGTCCTTATACATATAACAATCCAGTGACTTGAACAGTTCTGCTCCTGTGGTGTTGGTTGGCAAAGTTAGGGCACCTAACAAAACCTCATGCACATGTGGTATTGCCTTGCTGTCCATATCGGTAGGTTCGTCAACCTGGAGTGCGTACCACGATGATGTATATTAATCCTCTCCAGCAATTGTGTCTCAATATCTTCGGCTATTTCCCCAATTCTCCTAGTCACAGTGTTAGCCAACAAAGGCATATGTGCTATCTTTTTAACAGCAACCTTTCCCGGGGAGTTCACGGCAAATGCAAGAGCAATTCTTCGATAGTGAATGGCTTTTTAGTCTTAGTAGTACGGTTAGCCATCAAATATGATACCCTTAGGGCATTCTCCTTTATTGATGTGGTGGTCCTGAGAAATTTCTTGTCCCTCATGTTACCGTTTTTTTTCTTTCAAAATACACCAGGGGCTTTCTTTTAATCCACTGTGCTTGGCGTTCAAGTGACGAAGCAGTTTTGAAGGTTTCATTATCTTTTTATAAAGATAGTCGCTGCAAACTATACGGAGCGGGGTTGGTGTGTGGGAATAACCTGTCCCGATAAATTCAGAATTCAAGACTCATGGTATTAATTGTGGATGTTTATGTGTAGTGTAAAGTTTGTAGAAAGTAGAAGTCACGACTAAAATTCACACGCAATAATATGCCTCGACGGGGAATCGAACCCCGGTCCACGAATTTCCGGCCCGCTGCTCTACCACTGAGCTACCGAGGGCTGACGATTAGGTGCGCAAATTTTAGTACATAACTTTCTACAAACTTTACACTACTCACAATTAATCTACCATCGCCCATTGGACATCCGGAGGACAGGTACTTCGGTCCATTGGGAAGTGACGAGGACAGGTACTGTGAGCTCATTGGCAATACGTCGCGCGCCAAGCAGAAGTCATGTATGCTCAGTGGTAGAGCAGCGAACCGGAAATTCGTTGGGCCGGGGTTCGATCCCCCGTCGAGGCATATTATTGTGCGTGAATTTTAATCGTGACTTTACTCTCTACAAACTCATGGTATTGTCTGGTAAAAATTTTGTTTCTTTGTTGTTGAACACTGTTTTTCTGTCTTTGTCACTGGGCATTCACTTCTTCCGAAGGAAACTGTCTAACGTAGTCCGTTTCCTACTCACTATTGCTAATTTGTAGAGTTAAACTTGAGCGCTTAAGTGACCAAAATGTAACCGGGAAAATAAAACATCGTTAAACTCAGGTTGTAAATATGGACGAAAAAGTGCAAAAATTAGGCAATATACACACACGTACACCAAGCAGTGTTAAACATGAGAAAGTACCGGTGAACAGAGAGTAGAGCGATGCACACCTCGCCACCAAAGCTACAACGCTCAGCCCCAGTTAACCTTTCGTCCATGGAAAGTCGCACAATCCCGAGGGAAATACACCACACCACGTAAAATAGAAATAATTTAATGTTCTTTGGGCGGCCCGGTAAAGTGTAATGTGGCGTAGAACGACAATCCCTACCTTTTGCCATGTCACCATGCCATCGAAAATTGGGTTGTATATCACTGACGGATCTGTCCTTACCGTACAGCTGCGGTTTGAGTTTTGAATATGTATAGACTCTTGTGTTGTTGACCCCCTTCGCTGACCACCGCCTCGTTTCACTCATTTCTATAGTTGGTGTGTCGGGTGTTCGACTTTTTGGTTTATCTATGCAACCGGTTCACGCAAGGAGTACAAGAGAAAACAGCTCCAATCGCCAACTCGCCAGATTCATGCATCCTTGACCACAATGACCTTGGTCCGATGCCGGATGCTCTTTTAGGACGATTTGCCGATACTCGGGAGGCCGACTCGGCCAGTTTCACCTATGGCGGACATGCATTACTGGTACGTCGACACAGCGAAGCACTGTATCTCCCTCCCGACATACGTCCTCGTGTAAAATGATGCTTTTAAGGGGAATTATTTTTTCCACACATATTTGCAGTATTTCGCGCAGCATCGTTTTCGGAGCCCTCATGTAAACCAGCTCAAGCTATTGAATGCCCAGTAGCATAATTATATTCCCCTTAGTAAGGCTAGTCCTTATCGTACCGTTCCCACTGCCACACTGCCAGCAGTAAGTTACGCAGGGATGAAACAGACGCCTGGTGTTGCTCCCAATGTTGGTGGCCATCAAGTTGATGTCAAGTCCCCTGTGAGTCCCATTCAACTACACCTTAGTTTCCATCTCTTCAGGAGCCACTTGATTACACAGTCGGACACCGGTGAGGAGGTAAACAATTCTGTGCCTGACGAACCCCATCCTCACTTGGCACCGACCGTCCTGCAGTTAATTGCGAACCGCTCTTTCTATCAGGAAATATAAGCGAAAGCAGCCCAGTGCTGATTGAAGAGGTCATTCTGAAGCACGCGTGATGAATCCCCAAGTCATTACGAAACAGGTCGTGGAATAAGAATGGAATCCGCAGTAAGTCATATCGATGCTTCGCTGCCACATGACTGCATACAGTTGCGCGCGGGCTAGGGATACTGCTAGGTGGGTTGCGCGGGTTCGAATCGGTGATCTTTGGATTACTAGGCAAACGCCTTATCCCTCTGGTCCCCGATCGGCCGTGGATTGCAGTGACACGAACGAGCGGTACCCAATTTTCATTAGCCCATTGCTGGTTCCCTTCCCTCTTTTCTACTTAGTATACTCTCACATTCCTCTCGACCCATACTACGAACCCTCCTTCTGTATAGTCCCTAGCGTGTGAGCGACGGCGGCTGCGGAGTCGCTGAAGCTTTATCATGTGCACCCGTGTGTCATAACAGTATGCAGTAAGAATCCTCTGCCATCAGCCTCCCAATCGGGTTTGATCGTACACTAAAACAGATAGAACAACAGGCTGCGCTTGTGTTGGGACATTCAGTGGCGTAGTTGTTGACGTGTGCTGCTTTTCTGGCACCGGGCTTCGCACATTTGCTGCATCCACATCCGAGGATGTAGATACAGCAGCTGCCGCTCACGCTGGAGTGGATATCCTTCGGAGCTCCGGGACTGATTGATCGAATCTAGTTGAACAGCCATCAGTGTGCAGCCCACGCACGACGGAACGGTCGCTGCTGCATTTGTGCCAACCGGCTGCAGTCAGAAACGCCTTTTAACACGATGTTAGCACATCACTACGCAACGTCACCAAGAACTCATGCCACCTATATCGACCCTGCCACTTAACGTGGAAAACGTCGCCTCTTTACCAGACCAATGGTTGCATAAGGTTCCAGAATGGTAATAGTTTCTCTGGTAACAGAAAACCGAATTGCTGGCCATTAAAGTGAGCACCATTGGTCCACCTTGTCTTCAAGGCTGGAATCCACGCGACCCGCCCAGAAGCCTTAGTTAACGCGGCTCGCACTCGCCAACGGTGGCGCGTTTCTTACTATCGCCGAATCGAGCTGCCGCATAATGTGTGTATATTGTTGTTATCTGTGGAATAGGATTGATTGTGATATGAGTAGTGGAATGTTGTGCCGCCCCATCTGCTCAACCCGCGACGAAATGAGAACACCAAAGATTACCCAGGATCGATGGTACTTTTGTGTGATAGCTTAGTGGAACAAATAGGTTGAAGGCAGCTACTGAACACAAGAAAATCGGAGATGCCAATTAATATCAGTTAACACAACTCATAGCGGTTCAAGTTCAGGATTCAACTTGCTGTTGACTTACATAGATACGCGGTAGACCTCTGCTTGTGTTCAAATTCCACATGTAGATCGATCCAATCTTAGATCAAGGTTTTCGGCTTTGACACTGGCTGCAAGTAACACCTCCGTCGCGTAAATTGACGTACGACTTCCGTCTTGGATCCAACTACATTCTGATGACAAGTCTCCGTACCCGATCAGAGCAGCGTTTTGGTTGCGTAGTCGGCTCTTCTAGAATGGTCGTGCAACGTGCTTTGGAAGCGTTCTGTGTGCTGGCTGGCTTGTCGAAACTCCATCAGGATATCCAGCGGTAGCGGTGCTTGTACTTATTAATTTGCTAGTTGGCCGAAGCTGATTAGCGTGCCTGGTCCAAATGTGGCCCCCACTTTAACCTTATATAGGACACGTCCAAATCTGCTCTGGATCAGACCTGTCGCCCATCTTGGTCTTTTCATGTGGCAGTCTCTGACCCAAACCTTCTGTCCTGTGTAGAATCGGCGTGCTTGTGTCCTATTTCGTTTGTTATAGTAGTCTCCCATTCTCAGGTTTTTTTTCTGCTTCGGAAGCAATAACGAGTTCATTGTGCAATGCTTTCGTCCCATTAACGCTTCTGCTAGTGATAGCTGATTGGGAACATGGGGATTCGGTGTCGTGCTGTACATAAGTAGAAACGCATCCAATATCTCCTGCGTGGTTCCATCTCCCCTCATTTTCAGCAAAGCTCGCTTCAAGGTATCGACAAATCGTTCTGCCTATCCATTAGATTGTGGATAGAGAGGTGGTGGCGAGCTTACATGGGTATAATAATAATGTGTCAGCTGTACGCCGTAACGGCGCTTCGCTGCCGCGCGACCACCACCAGTCGCGCGCGGGCTGAGTATACCGCGAGGACGCCCACCCCTACGCGGATTCGAACCGGTGACCTTATGGTTGCAAACCAAACGTACAGACCACTCGGCCACCGGCAGTACTCGGCAAAACAGGAAGAAGTGAAATGTGACCTGTTGTCTGTGACTAGCATTGTTGGCACTCCATGTTGGCTGAAAAGCTTCCTCGGTACGTTGATCGTCGCGCCACTAATCACATGCTCCATGCAGAATACCTCGGGCCATTTACTGAAGGCGTCAACAACAACAATCAACAAAATACTGCTGCCCATTCACCGGATCAAAGGAATCTGCATGCACACGCTCCCACGGCTTCGTTGTCAAAGGCCAGGAGGCTAATTCCGCTTTTCTGGGCGCCTTACTGACAAGTGCACATCTCTGACATGACTTTGCCATCTGTTCCAGTTCCGGGTCGATATTCGGCTAGTAAACGAAACTTCGAGCGATCATTTTCATTTTGTTAATACCCGGATGGCCTCGATGGAACTGCTGTATAACTCTGTAGCGAAGTTCTGAGGGGGGGAAAACTCGTTCGGCCAGCAATAAGCATCCGTTGACGATTGACAGTTCATCCTTCCTTAGGAACAACTTATCCAGCTCACCTGTCAGTTTATCCTTAGCCCATTGTATAGTGTGGTATTTGATAGTTTGTCGAATGACTGGATCACGTGTTAAAGTAGCAAACATCATTTCGAAAGTAACCGGAAGCCTGCTGAGACTCTCCATCAGCACTTGATTTACTTCAGTCTCCAAGTAAACCGCTGCGATGGTTGATTCTTCTTTCTGAGGCTGCTGATTTTCCAATAGTCGAGAAAGCGCGTCAGCTTGACCCACGTTCTTTGTGATATGCTTCGCCACAAAGTCTTAACCGAGCAACGTGATGCCCCTACGTTTCATCCTGTTTGCTGTGTAGATGGGGATACCTGCCTTTGATCCGAAAATTGCAAGCAGCAGTTTATGATCAGCAAGTAGTGTGAACTTCCTCCCATAAAGCATCTTGTGAAATTTCTTTTCTGTGAAAACTATTGTCAGGGTCTCTTTCTCTACCTGACCATAAATTCGTTCTGTGGGAGACAACGACCTAGCTGCATGTCAACTTGCCTTTTCTAAACCATCTGCGAACTTGTGCGCTATGATTAAATTAATGCCATAGTTCGAGGCGTCAGCGGCCATCACAATCTCCAAGGTAGGGTCGTAATGCGTCAGTAGAAGATCGGAACATAGAAGCCTTTTCTCCTGCTCAAGTGATCCCTGACATTTATCGAACCAGTTCCAAGGCTTATACTTGGTCAGTAATTCATTCAGTAGACCATGTAAGCGATGCGTATGCGGCAGGAACGGGATGTAATGACTTATGAGTCCTAGGAAAAATCTTGGTGTTGCAACATTTTTGGGCGACAGCATCTTCTTGATAGCTTCGATGTCCGCTGGGTCTGGACCTCTAACATTCCTGCCAATTATAAAACTGAGAACCCCCATTGAGTCCATATAGAGGGTACACTTCTCAGATCGGAGTCTGAATCCATACCCTTCAACACAGTCAACAATTCGATTCAACTCCATCGCAATGAGGCTGAACCTTACCGTGGTGCGATGGTTTGCATGACTCAGCGATCCACTGAGCTATGCTGGGTGGTGCTTTTGCACCTTCAGAGCCACTCATGCCAGATTAGTCAATGGTTAGAGACCATACAAACTCAGCCTCTTGGTGCTCCAGTTTGGGGATTGGAATGAAGGTGGCACCTTATTCCTTAAAACTTACTCCTTGTAGCCCAACACCAAACCCACTGCCTTGTGGTAACGTTTTTGAACCAAAGGCTTTGGTTGAGAACCCTCATCGTTTTCCTGTCTAGGCCTGGGCAACCTGATAGTATCTCGTCCACGCAGTACAATGAATCTTCAAACAATTTCTTGATGCTCTGGCCACCGCAGAGGATAATCAATGGTGCCCTATCTGCTGCATCGAGCAGGGTGGATAGGGGTTGGGATGCTACTGCTCAAGCCTTCTCGTCTTCTTATTCCCCCTCTTACGCTTTTTCGCTTTTACCATCCCGTTCCAACTTCACTTTTATCCCCCATATTTTCAACCCTCCGATTCTTGGCCCTCCCCCAACATGCTTTGCTAGGCGTTTATCTTCTAATTTCAACTCATGCTAGCGCGGAGCGTCACTCCTCTCCTGTCGACAAGCCCATGTCTAACCAAGCGGTCCACTCCAGTTCATCGGTTTGCATTTGGAGCCCTCGATCCTCCTTCAGATTGGCATGCCTCAATGTACGCACACTGCTACAGATCGGTTAACAGGCAGCACTTGCCCGAACTTTAGAGACCAAATCGATAGATATCTGCTGTTTATAGGAGACCCGCCTGCAAGACTCGAGCTCTGTGCTCACTCTGCGATCCCCTTCAAGTGACACCAGCAGTATTTTCCCATTGTGCGTATCCGGTGACGATGCAGCTTCATCGGCCAAGCTGGTGTTGGCATTGCCCTGAATCCCCGGGCTGAAGCTGCTCTGGTTGATTGGATCCCAATCAATAGCCATATGTGTGCGGTCCGATTGGCTGGCTCGTTTAAAACTTCGAAGTCGCGTGGAACTAATTGGTGTCTATTCGTCAGCGCTGCCTACCCGCCCACAAACTATAGCGATGATTCGGTAAAGAATGACTTCTACCGCCAAATGACCCAGCTCCTTCGCCACAGAAGAAGCACAGACACTTGTGCTGTCGGGGGATCTGAACGCGGAAGTTGGAAAGTTGTCCACTGATGAAATGCATCTGAGCGGTCGGCACGTTGTAGGCTCCCTTAATGATAACGGTGAGCGGTTACTTCATTTGTGTGAAAATGCCCGCTTATTGCCTGCGAGCACTAACTTCCGACACAGCACTTGCCGGAGGGTGA
The DNA here is from genome assembly GCA_944474145.2 of Dicrocoelium dendriticum. Classification (NCBI taxonomy): domain Eukaryota; kingdom Metazoa; phylum Platyhelminthes; class Trematoda; order Plagiorchiida; family Dicrocoeliidae; genus Dicrocoelium; species Dicrocoelium dendriticum. Next base: position 277,229,274 of record OX104063.1, read on the forward strand.
CTTGGCGTCCACCAGCCTTGGACGCAGATCGATCACATTGCAATCAGTTACCGCTGGAGAGGTTGCATCCAGAACTGTCGCTCGATTTGGAGCACATGTGTGGACACCGATCATGCACTTGTATGTGCTGACATGCGGATGCGTTTTGGCGGACGTCCACGACGATGCTGTGAGCGCATTGACACCAGCCAACTGACAAAGCCAGCTGTTCTGAATGGGTATCGAAGTACGCTGACATGCGAGTTGAGCAAGCGCTCACTAGAGACACTTGAAGGTCACTGGTCGCATGTTCACCAGACCTTACTAGCAGCAGGCAAATGCTCATGTGGTAAGTCTAATAGCCAACATGGACATTAGGTCTCTTCGCAGTCTCGGGACTTATCGATCCTTGCCGGTATATTCCAACTGAAAGCGAACACAATGAAACTCGCAAAGAGCTCCGGACGAAACTCCGTGCTAGCCTGAAGAGAGACCGCGAATCCTGGTGGTCTCTTCGTGCGTCAGAGATGGAAATGGCCGCTGCCCATGGTAAGTTATTCCGGCTGATACGGGAAACGGGCAGCAGGAGACCTGGTGTTAGTGAAACAATTTGTGACGAGAGTGGACAGCCTATCCATAACTTGTCAAGACGTTTGGAGCGTTGAACTGAGCATTTTGAAAAGCAGTTTAATGGGCCGAAATTATTCGATTCTTCGACGGCCAGTGATCGCAATGCTACGTGGGCTGTCTTTGGATCCGCCTTCTCGTTCAAAAGTTAAACGTGAGATCGGACTGTTGAAGTTGAACAAAGTCGCGGGACCAGATGTTCTTCCTCCAGCCCTCTTCAAATTCGGGGGCTCTGCTCTTGTTGATGATTTACACGAGTTACTAGTGAAACTGTGGGAGCAGAAAACTGTCCTAAACGACTGGAGCCGCTCCGTTATTGTTCTTATCTTCAAAGGAGGCTGGCGTTCGGAATGCGGTAACCATAAAGGAATCAGTCTGATTTCAATCGCCTCCAAATTGTTTGCCTCTGTAATGCTTCACAGACTGACTGGCGCTCGTGAAAGTCAGATTCGTGAGGTGCAAGCCGGGTTTCGTCGGGGTCATGACTGCATCGACTACATCTTCACTTTGCGTCCAATGTTGTAACACCGTCACACATATTGGCGGCCCACCGTAGTCGTGTTCCTCGACATCAAAGATGCTTTCGATTCGGTTGATCGATGTGCCCTTTGGAATTGTCTACTCAGGAAAGGTGTGCCCGAGAAATATGTAAATATTCGCCGAGCATTATACGCGCGTAGCTCAGGCAGAGTGAGGGCTTACGGCAAGTTATCGTCGCCCTTTAATATCTCCAGCAGCGTGAGACAAGGATGCCCGCTGTCATCTTTCCTCTTCAACTTCGCTATTGATGAAGTCATGGAAATCGCGTTCACAGGATACGACTTAGAAGGTGTGGATCTGCTCCCAGGAGAACTTCTTGACGGAGTATGCAGACGATATTGCCCTAATCTGTGACAGCTCGCAGACGTGTAAAGCTGCACTGGACAGATTAGCACTGGCTGTCAGCCGCTTCGTGCTTTGCTTTGCACCATCGAAGTGCAAAGCGTTCCTCCAAGATTCCCAAGGATCGCCTCCTGCGCTGACCCTTGGTGGGGACCAGCTAGAAATTCAACTATCTGGGTGCTTGTATCAGCGCCCATGGGATCGAAGGCGAGATCACGAACCGTATAGCAAAAGTTTGAACATCGCCACATTTATCACAGGCACACTATCTTTGAATTCCTAGACATACGTGACGCTTTTGACTCAGTTGATCGACCTGCTTTATGACGTTGCTTACTAAAGAACGGGGTGCCAGAGAAATATATCGCCATGTTACGAGCACTTTACCTTCACACGTCCGGCAGAGTGAGGGTCTATGGCAAGCTTTCCTCGCAATTCGCTGTCAATGGTGGTGTGCGACAGAGCTGCTCTTTGTCCCCATTCCTCTTCAACTTTGCAATCGAAGACGTTCTGTCTAGTGCTCTAGAAGGTTTCCAACATTTTGGTCTAGAGCTACTACCGGGTGAGCGCGTGACCGACTTAGATTATGCTGATGATATCGCCTTACTTGGTGACGATCCTCAGGTTATGTAACTCATTCTAGATCGTTTGGCTGTTGAAGCATCTAAGTATGGCATGAGCCTCGCCCCATGAAAGTGTAAAGTACTGCTCAAGGATTGGTTCTCACCTGCTCCCGTGCTCACTGTCGAAGATGCACAACTTGAACAGGTAGATACTTTCGTCCACCTTGGGAACTGTGTTTCTGCTGACGGCACTATTAACAAAGAAGTTTCTCTTCGCATCGCTAAAGCTCGATCAGCATTTGTCAATCTGAGGCACTTGTGGCGTCGTCGCGACTTCTCATTCTCGCTAAAGTGCCGCGTTTACAGCGCATCAGTTCACTCAGTATTGTTGTATGGGTGCGAGTCCTGGCCGATTCGCGTGGAAGACATGCGTCATCTTTCTGCCTTCGATAACGGTCACTCGTGTTTGGTGGCAACATGGAGTTCTCAGTGATAACGTTCTACGTCGCATCTTGGGGAATGCGAGTATTCCGTACAACAAACTGGTTTTGTTGAGCCAGTTAAAATGGCTCAGTCACGTCCTACGCGTGGTACCTGAGCGTCTACCGTGTCGCTCTCTATTCGCTCGTCAAGGACCTCGCTGGAGCCAACCGCCAGGTGGTCAGCCTTCTACAAGGCGGCAGCACATGAAATCGCTGACGTCGTCTAGCCGCCGTTGTACCCATACGTTTTCCAGGATGGGGACACAAAGATGAAGAGTGCCAGTGGCTTAACACTCTTGAAGACATGGCTCGCGACCGAAATCAGTGGAAGAATTGTGTATAGTATTGTACTGATTCACATGTTTAGTACTTCAAACATTGAAAATGACAAAAAAGAAAAAAATCGGCGTGTGAAAAACAGACTAAAAATGTTTTGTTCTACCTTTAGTCAAAATGTTCCTTTCTTCCTGCAGCATAGTTGCTCACCTTCAACTACTATGCCACGATGATTATGACGCGATGACTCACCCTTATCCTCTGATCTCCATGGTTTTCTGTTGGCTCTGTGTCTAGTTGTTAGATTGCTGAGATCACTCACACTCACTCAATTTGTTCGTTTCCAGTATTTATCGTTATCGGAGACATTGCGAATTGAGACAACTGAATTCGCAGCGTTTCGGTTCCCTGATTATGGTTTGTCAAATAATTGAGACCTAAGTGATAGGCGGTTCGAAGAGTTCCAGTAACTAAAAGCAACAACACCAACTCGTGTTGGTTATCGAAAGGTTGATTTGTTCTCGGGCCTGAGAAATTGTGTCGCACACGCCTCGACAACAATCGAAGTTGTTCCCTCAAGCATATACTAAGTCCCAGGCAAACCCGGATCCGGACTTAACCCGCTAATTTTAATATCCTTATCGACCATCATCTCACCTGCCGTGACGGATCTATTCAATAGATCGCTGTCCGAGGGTGCATTGCCGAGGACTGTAAATCTTCGATACTGAAGCCTATTCCAAAAGGAGGTGACCCACGCAATATGGATAATTACCGACCGATTTGTCTCACCTGTTTTAGCGAAGGTGCTTAAGAAGATTGAAAGAATGGACCTTCTCCAGCTGACTGAGTCGAAAGACATCCTTACCTCGGCACAACACGGCTTCATGAAGGACCGCGCGTGCATTACCAACTTGCTGTTGACGCGGCAGGAATGGTTACAAACGTTGAACCGGGGGAAGGCAGTGGATTTTATCTACTTGAAGGATGTTTGTGAGTAGCGTAAGGTTCGTAGAAAGTAGAAGTCACGATTAAACTCCACACAATAATCTGCCTCGATGGGGAATCGAACCCCGGTCCCACGAATTTCCGGTCCGCTGCTCTACCACTGAGCTACCGAGGGCTGACGATTAGGTGCGCAATTTAATACATGACTTCTGCTTGGTGCGCGACGTATTGCCAGTGAGCTCTGTCCTGGTGTTGCAGATTGGCTCACTCACTCGTCACTTCCCAATGGACCGAAGTAACCGTCCTTCTGATGTCCAAAGGGCGATGGTAGATTACTTGAAGGATGTATGTGAGTAGCGCTAGCTTTCGGTAAAGTGAACCATGAGGTCTCACTCCACAAGCTGAGATATGTAGTGCTGGTGACGCACTTCACCAGTGGATATGTGACTTCCTTATTTGGAGAAGATGCCGGGATACAGGTGGATGGCCACCTAACGGACTGGTACCCCTCCACTAGCGGTGTACCCAAAGACACAGTGCTGGGGCCCATTTTATTCCTGATCCACATAAACGGAGTGTCTTAGTTTCTTCGGTCGCCCTGCGCATTATTTGTAGACGACTTGAAGATTTGGAGGGTTATTGATTCTCCTGATAACTGACGTCCTTCAGCAGGACCTCGACCGCCTTTCCCGGTAGTCTGCAGAAATTGACCTACCGGTCAACCCGGCCAAATCCTCGTTTATGAGCCTGTGTAGAGGTGGGTGGGCGTACATCTGGTCGGCCACCCGCTACATCCCACCAGCGTACTCTCACGCTGTGACCCGAAGTCTGTCGGCAACACAAACCGACTGTACGCAAACGGACTACGCTTGTTTTGGGCACTTAGACGCGGCTTCTGCCCTTGGTCTAAAGTGATTGTCACCCGTCTGTTCTGTTCCATGATAAGACCGGTGCTTGAGTACGGCTCACCCGCCTATTGTCCCTTTGTTGAGGCCACTGCTGCACGTTCGGGCACCGAGCAGCACCCGCGGACACCGACACGAATTAGTGGTACGGAATTTAAAGCGCATCGCTCGCCATCTATGCTCATCATCATCATCATCAGTACACGTTAGCTGAGGGCGAGAAAAACAGATAACGTGCCGCAATACAAAAGGATAAGAGACTAAAAAAATTACACCACGAAAAAATCTCATGTTAAATATTATATTATGCGTTTTGCATGAGATTGGGATTGGAGGGGGGGACCTAGAGGGAGGGAGATGGACAAAGAAACTCACAACACAAACGCCATTGGGGCCGGCTTTTCGCCATATCAGTAAGTGTGTCCGACCAAACGTGTTCATCGTCCTTAGGACCCCAGCCAGGCAGTCGCGATGCGCCAACCGAGGCCAACTTCGAAATGAGAGTTTTCCTTTCTCGCGACCAAGTCAACGCTTGGCCTCCCCTCCTTCTTTTTCAACCGCACCCCCGGCGCACAAACAATGCACGTCGCGGGGTCGGTGTACTGGCATGCATAACACGTGGCACAGCCATCGGAGCCTGGTGCATGGTGCTGAGGGGTTCCCTAACTCTTCCTGCACCAAATACGCGACGCCGAACACGCTCATTGCTTACGCGGTGCTCCCACCAGACATAAGCTAAGCTGCGAAGGCAGCGATATGACATACCATCACAGATAGCTGGCTATCGTGCAAAGATAAGGCGGCATCAGCGAGACAGCTTCATTGTGGCTTTCACTGACCCGCGTCATAATCAGCCGTTACCCCGCAGATAAATCAGCACCAATCACAATCAGGCAGTCTGACTAGGAGACAACAGCAGATACGCCCCTGGTGTTGACTGCGAGCCGTCCTGTAACGTGTCGAGCCAAGCACATGGCGAGTCACGTGGACTCAAGTCTGGAAGGCGAAATGGACCGATGGAACCGAGTTGGGTCCTCAGTGACTTCAATTCCCGTTGCCAAGTTCATTTTGCCCACCTCGGGTATTGCACCATCCTAAATCTGGCAAACAAAGCAAGGCCCTCCGCGATAAGCGGTGACCAAACATACGTAGTACGTGCCCAAGGCAACACCACTTATTCAGTGTTATCTGTTGTTATCACTGCCTAGTACTCGCTTACACACCTCATCGTTGCGGACATGCTGATGACATCCGACACCAACAATGGTTCGCAGACAATGATGATCAAAGACTTTAAGGCGCCGCAGGTCAAGAGTAGGACGACCCTCACTGTGGCCTTTTAGACGGAGAGAAACCCCTTTCGGACTCCACAGATTCAAAATAGGCAAAGATAAGTCAATTGATCAACTACCTCGAGTTCCTCGTCATCAAGGGTCAAGAGGGTATCAAGCGGCTGGTGGTCCTGTAACAGCATTTTGCACTTTAAAGGTGCGAAACGCATGCCAAATGATAGGACCACTCTAGAGAGGTTATTCAGCGTTGACTGCGCCGCCCCAGCTTCGTCAAAAAGCAGGACAATACCGTCCGTATAATCAAAGTAAATTAACTTGTCATCAGGCAGCACCTTGATGCCTGCATCACGAGGCTCCGCAAGGGAACACTTCGTGATGAAGTCAACGAAGTGGAACTAAATTGGGGACATTCGACAACCCTCATGGACGCCACTTGTTGTCGGAAAACTATCCGACAGCTCACCGTAGGCCCTGACGGGGCCTGTGGTGTTCGAGTATAGAGCACATAAAATGTCCACATATTTCAAGGAAACACCTTTCCGCATAAGTATCACAGCAGAATGCATCGATCGATTGAATCGAACCCATTGTTGAATCCCAGGAACATAGCGATTGTCGGCCTGCGGTGCTGCTTTAGCACCTGACGCAGAGTGAATATGTGATGTATACGTCCTGGGCGGAAACCTGCCTGCTCTTCCCTAGTCCGGGATTCCCGTTCCGCAGTGAGGCGACGTACGAGAATCGACGCCAGTACTGTTGTCACAACTGGCGTTAGGCTAATACCCCTGTGGCTAGAACAGTCGGTGTGACTGCCTTTCTTGTATATCGCCACTATAATTGTTTCACTCTAGTTACTTGGGATGGTCTCTGCCTTAGAAACCTGCTCGAACAGTGAGGCCAGTGCTTTGCCAAGGGACTTTACCTCCATCCTTAAATAGTGCGTGTGCGAGCGAATCCGGGCCAGCAGCCCGATAACGTTTGAGACCTGCAATCATCGGGTTTCGGACCTCAGCCCCCGATGGAGCCTTTAAGATAACCGTCCATAGCTCTTCCCGCATCACCTGAGTAGGAGGAGGTCTGAGAGCAGAGGGCCAGCTGAACTGATCTTGAAAGTGTTCCGCCCAACGAGCCATGTGGCGCTCCTTGTTGCGTAGCAGTACACTTGCGTTGTCTCTGATTGTCTCACTGGCTCCTGATTTCCTAGGGTCATTGATGCCTATCAACTGGAAGAGCTTGTGATAATTATCCACTCCTCCTGCCTCCTCCATTTCTTGCGCCCGACTGGTCCAACAGGCTTCCTTGTCAACACGTAGACTCCGCTTTAGTTCACGCCTAATAGCCCAACTGATCACATTGTGCTCAAAGCCAATCGGGAGTTTTCTGCATTCCAGCAGGTTCACCGACCTCTCGGATATCCAATGACTGGTACGATGACGATTGATAGTGCCACAAGTGGATGTTCCCGTGTCATGCATGGCGGCCGAGATCCTATTCCACTGACGCTCAATGTCATTAGGACGAGAGCGAAAGTTCGGTGCACAGATCATCTTGGTAGGCTTACTTGACCGAGGGCTGAGATAATTTCTCAGTTGCCAATCGAGAGACGCGCCTGGTACGCCTCCCGGTAACGGTCTTGGAAAAACGACAGCCTACCAAGGCATGATGAGAGTCGACGCAAGTATTCCAGAACGAGCGACAATCTAGGATGGAACCAGGCCACCTCTAACTTATGGCAACATGATCTGTTTGGGTCCATTGCTGGTCAGCGATAGGAGTACACCAAGTAGCAGTTCGGCGTTCACTATCTAAAATCGGTACTACTAAGAAACAGCTGGTGCTTCGCACACATCTGTTACAGACGCTCGCCGTTGTCCGTTGGTTGGAAGTTAAGTTCATACTTACCACCTAACTGAGCTTCAGACGACGTACTTGCGCATTCATATCCCCTGCAAAAGCTACATCTGAGCTGGTAACACTGCGTAATATCTGTTCAAGCCCATCGTAGAAAGCGTCATTTGCAGCATCAGAGCTCCAATCGGTGAAGCATAAGCGAAAACGACAAACAAACAGCGTCTAGTGCTATTCCGTGAATCAACCTTAGTTGATGTCGTCAAACGGATTGCGCATAAACGGCGGCTCAAGGGAATCCAATCAACCAACAGTGACTCATCTTGGAACTGAGAACAATGTCCACTCCAGCTCGACTAGTAGTTGCCGCATCAGCGTCTCCAGATGCTTCCAACCAATAAGGAGAGGACAACCCGGGTGCAGTTAATTCAACAAACCCGTGAGCTTCATTAATACTAGTTTCGGACACACAACACACGTCACTACCCAGCGTGTCTAGCGTGCGTGCGGGTGCAGTCTGTTGACCTATTTGTCTTAGACTGCGAACGGTACAGTGTGACCTTATAAGGAGCTGTTGGCGATGGTGTCCACTGGGCGTTGCGGGAACATAGCCGCATATGGTATGACTCCAGTAGCATTGCGGCTGCAGGACTACGGCGGAGCAAACGATAAGTCCTTATTTTCATATTTAAAGTACTAACTGTTCTACTGTTGTCGTTATTATTATTATTATTATCATTACTGTTATTTCGATATCCCCACCAACTATCCAACGGGATTTGCAAAAGAACGCTTCTTAATCCATATAAATTCATTGATCATTGCTGTCAGTTAAAATGGGGATTATAGTAGAAAGGCTAGAGGATGGGAGTAAGAGAAACGGATGAAAGAGAAAGAAGGAAGACGCCAGCAGTAACATGTTTTCGTTTGTCTGATCCGCTGTATGCAGCGGATAATGCGACGCTTGATAATCTGCGCGACGTCCGATGCAGGATATGGTTGTAATTTGAAGAAGTCATGGTTGTACGTCGGCTGAGATATTGCCAGGGCGCCCAGACGTAAACAGGAGGACGAATAGGGTCTTCAATCAAAGCCTGTCCGCGAAGCAGCGGGGAGATGGCAGTGATTTAGTTTTACAAAAGTGGACACCATTTCATTTCAATTCCCCAACCTGGAGGACCAGGAGTTGGTCTGACCTCTAACTATTGACCAACCCGGCAAGAGTAGTTCTCAAGAGGACAAAGAGCCCCACGAAGTATAGCATTAATGTGTTGACGAGGTACGCAAACCGTCACACCACGTTAAGGTCTTGTCTAATCGTGACCGGTCATTAATATTTATATCCAAACGGTAAAAAATCACCGACAGTTTGTATTGATTACTTATTGTCGTACGTGCGATTTCCCATGACTTGACGGATGTGGCTGTTAATCTTTATCTCCACTCCAAACCCACACATGTTCGTAGTACTATCGTCTATGAGGGTTAATGTTCCTCCATTAAGTTTGTGATAGTTCATAGCACAAGTTGTGAGAAATGCATGTGAGTGTACATGTGGTTATGCTGGATTGTGCAGTTGCCAAACTTGAACCTGATGTAGCATATGATTTGCTGTGTCGTCTCGGTTAGGCTAAACTCGATTGACTTTCTGTCGGACGTACGGTTGACACATGAAACATCCCGTGTGATGTGCAATGCCTGGCGGTGCTTGATGTGAATGTTGACAAGGTGCGAACACCCTCCACCTCGATTATAATGGCTCCAGTCTTATTCCTTTAAGTTTACATGGGATGTGTGGATGGAATTGTGGGTGATGCAACGCAAGCCACCCATAGTGCTTCTGTATGCGCAGAAGAGTCCTGTGGCTGTCCCTGTGGAGGCCACAGTGACATGCAAATCCGGACACGGATGTCGTTTTTTGTAGTAGGCATCCAAATGCCGACTCAGCGATACGGTTTAACTTGCCGCGGCCCATCACCTTGTTTGTGAAACCTCCTCCCAAACCATTGCCATGATGTTAACTCTGTTTTTCTCACATCAGGTCAGTCACGGTGGGTGGATCCGTCAGGCATTGCGCTTGCTTGCGCTCCAATCAGAGGGGAGTTGCAATTTTTCATCAAATTACTTCGGATCGACCATGACCAATTGTGGCATATGTCAACTGGGAGTAACATTTGATGCAACAGCCCTGCGAGATCTTTCTGCAAACACCAGGAAAGCATCACTCACAGCGGATAACGCTGTGTCGGAACGCAATTCCCGTTGTCCCTTTCATCGACCATCGCAACAACGCTTACCTTTGAGGTCAGTGTGCTACAATTTTGACTTGAGCAGCGCCGATCTATGTAGACAATCAGGCACAAAAGAAAATGCTCCCAGAAACATGAACACAGAACCGGATCCCGCTAAGACGCTTTGCTCACAAATGGAGGTTATCTTCATGGACGATGATGATGAGTATACTGGCCAACGTTGACAAACGCGTCATTAGGGTTCTTCAGTATTCTTTCATTAATAAAATCATACTACATGGAGCACTGTGGTGTTACTTGCTTTATAATATTGCAGATTTTTAACCATGCATCAAAACAAGGTGGCCGGCAGGCACCTGTTGTTGCACTCTATGGCAAGTGATTTAATTCTTTATACATGCCACAATCTGATATTCGCCCCTCGTCCCAAGAAGCTGACGAAGTACTACTTGCGTGCCCGTAGCATTGACCAAAAACGTTGTGTGATGGCTGTGATAGAGCAATTTTAATATTTTCCGCCGCTGTTTTATAAGGCACAACCCTATCCCAGAGTCGCTCATCTTTGTAACTCGGATGATGATTTGGACAACACAGTAGCGTAGCACACTTCGCTTTGCGGTGAGCATACAATACATTAATGAAAAAGGAAAATAAATACAAAAGTTGCATGCCAGTTGAGCTACCAGCAACGGATAGGCATCGTTCCGGTAAGCTACTAGCCGGCTACTAGACAAAAAAGAAAATTTTTTTGTTTTACGCTACGAAATGAGATCGTGGGTGGGGGAGGCTAAAAGTGGAGGGACAAAGAAACTCACAACGCGTCGTGACCCAAGCAAAGTGGACAAATGCCGGCCAACCTGTTTGACCGCAGTTTAGGCAAAGACGCTTGAGATCGTAAAAATGGTTTCCTGCAGCTTCTTGTGTCGGAAAGCATCCTGACGCCTGCACAGCATCATCAACCTACTATGGACGAGACACTAATGGTTGCGAGAGGTGAACCAAGGGAATTCATCATCATTAAACACGTTAGCTAGAGGTGGAAAACACCTCAGCTACTGTGCCGAAATACATAAAACAAAAGGAGAATAAATACAACAGTTGCATGCCAGCTGAGCTACCAGCAACGGATAGGCATCGTTCCGGTAAGCTACCAGCCGGCTACTAGGCAAAAAGAAAAATTATTACGTAAAATTATATTACACTACCAAATGAGATCGTGGTTGAAGGGGGTCTAAAAGGGATGGGGAAGGACAAAGAAACTCACAGCAGGAACGACACAGGTCGGTTCCTTGCCATGTCAGCAAGGGTATCCAGCCAAACGTGTTCACCGTCTTTTGGACCCCAACCAGGGAGCCGTGATGCTCCAACCGAGGCAAGCTCCGAAGTGAGGGCCTTCATTCCTGTGGACCAAGTCATCGCTTGGCCGCCCCTCCTCCTCTTCCATCCACATCCTTGGCGCACAAACAACGCACGTCGTGGAAGTCGATGGGCTGGCATCCGCAACATGTGGCCCAGTGTCGGCATGATCAGGTAGTTGTATAGAACGTTGATAGCAGGTTGCTCGGGAAAATTAAAAATCAGACCATATGATGTGACGTCTGGAAGGGTGGCAAAGGCATACTAAGTGGTAGCCTGAAATAAAATATTCGCATGTCTTTAACCGCTCTCACATACCTTATTAGAAAAAAAGTAACGCCCAAGGGAGAGTATAGTTGCGAAACATGTAGTGAGTCACATGAAACCCCGACCCTGCTCGTACGCTTGGCATATGGTTATAAAACAACCAAACAGTTTGATCACGTTCTGTACCATCAAGAACTTGTTGATGCTTTTGCGAATTTCATGCTTAATGCTGCAAGCACATATTCTGGCTGGCAGCTTGTTCCAGCCTTCGGCATATCTGTTAGGGAAAACATTCTCAGACCTTCTGGCCCTGGACTTACATTTCGCCACTGAGTTCTGTTTATTTTGTGCTGTGGATGACTGATTGCGTCAATATCATGCTGATATTATTATTATTATTCAACACTTGGCCAATGTAATTGTGAGTGCCACGACACAATTAACAACAACTAAAAGGGGAAAACGGGCAGTCAGTGAAAGTATTTGGAAAGTTTAGAAGGTTTATGTGCTGTGTGGGCAGAGATCTTTCTGGTGGCCTAGGCCGAGGAAGAGGGTTGACTTATGGGACCACACTCCGAGCCTTTGGTCTTAAGACCTAATCCGCAAGGCAACAGGCCGATTAACGAAGACCGATGACATCAGGGTGGCTTCTTTGTGTTCAGTAGCAGTCCACAGAGAAACCGGTGGCCAGTAAGATTGTTCATCCGCTCTCGGTTATATACTCACCTCTGCTTACAGAAGTGAGTGGTCAGTGACCCTATAGCCGGTCACATTGGCTTTGACACAACACCATACGAGCTCTTGTGGAACTTTCCACGCTTTGAGACGCTGCCACTAATTGTCCGCGACTGCTTATTCATCTCGCCTGCAAGGCAAACAAGACTTATTCGCAGTTACCTCCACAAGGAAGGCATTCCTCAATCCGCAACCTGGGGACGCGCCTGATAGCGTACAGCTCCGCCACGGGATGTCATTTTGAAGTTGGAAACATGTATAATTCTACGCAAGATGTTAATAGATATGACTGTGTTTCGCTTCATGCGCCGTGGACGGGAAGAATCAAACATCATTCAGAATATTCCAGTTTCGAAGAATCACCTAGTTGTTGTTTTGTGAATGCTCTTTGTACTTCAACATCGTAGAAAATACTTGGAACCTATAGAGAACTCATGATTTCAGAAAGGTTTGAAAACAGCCGGTTGGTATAGTTTGTGGGTAACGTTTCGCTTTTGACACAAGAGCTTCCTCAGGCCGAGTGAACCAATCAACGATTGGTATAACACTTATGGCGAACTGCGATGATAATCGCAACGAATGGGATGTAGGCAGAAGGTTAATCGCGTTACAGGTCCACGCATCAATCCAAATAGTGCATGGAACGGTCACAAGAGGTCCGCGTTACAAGGTCATACAGGTAAGCCCCATTAACGATGGGTGCGGGGATCATGTGATGTTCATTCTCTGCCCTAGATCCGTCCGCCGGCGCTCCTCAGACTGGTTGGGTTAACACAGCTCGCCACACGCTCGAAAGCTCTGTTCTGTCCATCCTGTTCAAGCAGCTGTTCATTTTGCTAATCTCAAGTGCCTCAGCAGTCAGCCTCTGGGGAATTGATCGCAACCCCTTTCTAACGATTTTAACGTTATCCAAGTCGATCTCATGTCCTGTATCTATCGCGCGCACCTCGTGTTTGCTCGCCCGACAACGCGATGCCCAAGTTTTACCACAATAGACCCTGTACGTAACAGTTACTTCAGTGTTATGGCTAAACGTCGATCAGAACAGAGCACACAGGCATCCAGTTTTCCACGAAACATTTGATCTCAAACACGTACCAGAATGTATAGATCGTTCACATGTGGATAGTCTATGCCTCGTCGCAAAGAAACATGCAGCGCCGCGGAATTTGTGCTAGATAGACTCCGCGATTGTGTGCGTCCGTGCTTCGTGTGAGATACGATTGGATATCCGGACTGACGTTAGAATTCCTCGGGGTTTTCTCAGGGTGCGCAATGTTCGACATTTTACGGTGCGTCAATGACATTTCCCGGTCGGGCTGTAGACGGGCATACAGCCACAGTCAATCGCTACACCACTGACCTAACTAGCATCGACAGAGAGGCTGACTGAAAGTATGGATTTTAAGGATCGATGTATAGCCTTTGTGCCTAATGCTACAGAAATGAACGGAGTTTGTGAGCTAATTTCATTCCATATAAAGAATACAAAGGGGAATGCTATGTTGCAATTGCCATTGCATTTCTATCCCAAGCGAAGTGAAACTGCACGATTTCAGACGAGTTTCTGTGGTTTTGTGCATTAGATATGGCCGTCACACCAGTCAAGATTGCACATGAACCATCTCAAAAATACGGTAGACCTGTAGCACCGATTAAGCAAATGACAAATGCCAAAACCGGTCCACTTGAAAAAAGCATGACGGTGAGTAAAGCCGTAGTCATCCGGGAGAAGTAGGCTGGGCAGCCAGTTACAAAAGGGTCACCTGTAGCTTTGAACATCAGTTGATGTGTCAATACCACTAACGGCCCAAAATACGCGTGAACCAGCCACCTCTAGTTTGATTGGAATGAGTACCAACAGGTCCTCGTCTACTCCCCAGACTTTTCCGATAGCTCAGAAGGGCTTGGACGTCATTCTTTATTAGAACGTAGTTGCGGTCAAGAGCACCCAAAAATTTAGGTCTTCAGTTTCTCATACTAGACCCGAAATATATGAAGGAGGCGAACCTGTACGTATACATCGTCTACCGATTATATGTATGCAGTCGGCCTCAACACAAGCTGCACAAACGGTCATTTACAGACCACAAAATGCACCGCCAGTGATCCACACACACGTTCTCAAACTGACGTTAGATTGGTTAAAAAGAAAGCAACGCGACGACATGCACCAGTGAAACCTCATATGGCATCCTAAGTGCTGCGGCTAAGTCCAACAATCTTATGCGGATCACTTATGACCCAAACTCAGCACTACGGTGAACCGAGACTTCCCCGAGTTGAGCCAACCTTCGCCAATGATTCAAAAGCTGTTACGCGATCGACACCTTGAATCCGAAATCAGTCCTACTCCGTCTACATCTTACCAGATATTCGTAGAGCGAGCGTAAACAGGCGAAACATGGTTTGGAGGAATATCGCAAGAAATCCATAACCGGGATTATTCTTGCTCACAGTGTCCCTGAGGCTAAAGGACATTATGAACGCGAAGCGAACACCTACATTCGCGAGACCCCTTCCTTGGAAAATGTGGCCGGCCTTTACTCGGTGTTCTTCTATCTTCCGACCCCCATAGTTCGCAGCTCAAGTTACACTAATTACAATGGTAGTCAAAACAATTCAATTTTTAAACGAGAAATCCCTTCCGAGTAGAAGGATTTTGGCGAGAAATCCTGTTTGTTGTGTCAGATTATGTAACGAGTAAAACCACCTCAGCCCCTCTGAAGTTGTTGTGTAGTATATCTCCGAAAGTACGGTTGGGAAACATCTACGGCCACAGAGTTGGAGCTCCATCGGTCAAATTCACGCACTTCGGATCTATGGCGCGACGGACCTATGGTTCATGTTACCTAAGTTTGTTCACGTAGATATTTGCGGTCATTCCGATCAGATGAATCGCAGGGAATAATCACACATGTGCGACGGGGTCTTAGTAGCAGTTAATAGGCTGTGACTGTGGACTTCTTTTTATGTTTTCCGTATACGCTCATGTTGTTTGTAACACAGGTACTAGACATGAATTTTACAATATCCATAATGCGAACAGTACATCCGACTGCTCAGTTGAACATCATATCGGAATCAAAGGGTCATCTGAAAGGTCGTTTCGTAATTGTCGTTCATCATATAGATTATTTCAACCATTCGAAATAGACATCACCCACCGCCTCGCGAATCGAAAAATTTAGCGAAAGAATCCCAGTGCAACCCACTTAGTACGCTATGCTGCTGATCAGACTACTGGATAAAGGTGGATGAATGCCGCACAAAAAACGAGTGTTAAGTTGGAAATTACCACTTGTCTGAATAACACCTTCATCAATGGTATTTTCCAAACCAAATGTCTGATTTTAAAAGATTTGCCCAAAGCGTTTCCAGAACAGTTATACCTGCTTATTCATCTCGCCTGCAAGGCAAAACAAGACTTATTTGCAGTTGCCTCCACAAGGAAGGCATTCCTCAATCCGCAACCTGGGGACGCGCCTGATAGCGTACAGCTCTGCCACGGGATGTCATTTTGAAGTTGGAAACATGTATAATTCTACGCAAGATGTTAATAGATATGACTTTGTTTCGCTTCATGCGCCGTGGACGGGAAGAATCAAACATCATTCAGAATATTCCAGTTTCGAAGAATCACCTAGTTGTTGTTTTGTGAATGCTCTTTGTACTTCAACATCGTAGAAAATACTTGGAACCTATAGAGAACTCATGATTTCAGAAAGGTTTGAAAACAGCCGGTTGGTATAGTTTGTGGGTAACGTTTCGCTTTTGACACAAGAGCTTCCTCAGGCCAAGTGAACCAATCAACGATTGGTATAACACTTATGGCGAACTGCGATGATAATCGCAACAAATGGGATGTAGGCAGAAGGTTAATCGCGTTACAGGTCCACGCATCAATCCAAATAGTGCATGGAACGGTCACAAGCGGTCCGCGTTACAAGGTCATACAGGTAAGCCCCATTAACGATGGGTGCGGGGATTATGTGATGTTCATTCTCTGCCCTAGATCCGTCCGCCGGCGCTCCTCAGACTGGTTGGGTTAACACAGCTCGCCACACGCTCGAAAGCTCTGTTCTGTCCATCCTGTTCAAGCAGCTGTTCATTTTGCTAATCTCAAGTGCCTCAGCAGTCAGCCTCTGGGGAATTGATCGCAACCCCTTTCTAACGATTTTAACGTTATCCAAGTCGATCTCATGTCCTGTATCTATCGCGCGCACCTCGTGTTTGCTCGCCCGACAACGCGATGCCCAAGTTTTACCACAATAGACCCTGTACGTAACAGTTACTTCAGTGTTATGGCTAAACGTCGATCAGAACAGAGCACACAGGCATCCAGTTTTCCACGAAACATTTGATCTCAAACACGTACCAGAATGTATCGATCGTTCACATGTGGATAGTCTGTGCCTCGTCGCAAAGAAACATGCAGCGCCGCGGAATTTGTGCTAGATAGACTCCGCGATTGTGTGCTTCGTGTGAGATACGATTGGATATCCGGACTGATGTTAGAATTCCTCGGGGTTTTCTCAGGGTGCGCAATGTTCGACATTTTACGGTGCGTCAATGACATTTCCCGGTCGGGCTGTAGACGGGCATACAGCCACAGTCAATCGCTACACCACTGATCTAACTAGCATCGACAGAGAGGCTGACTGAAAGTATGGATTTTAAGGATCGATGTATAGCCTTTGTGCCTAATGCTACAGAAATGAACGGAGTTTGTGAGCTAATTTCATTCCATATAAAGAATACAAAGGGGAATGCTATGTTGCAATTGCCATTGCATTTCTATCCCAAGCGAAGTGAAACTGCACGATTTCAGACGAGTTTCTGTGGTTTTGTGCATTAGATATGGCCGTCACACCAGTCAAGATTGCACGTGAACCATCTCAGAAATACGGTAGACCTGTAGCACCGATTAAGCAAATGACAAATGCCAAAACCGGTCCACTTGAAAAAAGCATGACTGTGAGTAAAGCCGTAGTCATCCGGGAGAAGTAGGCTGGGCAGCCAGTTACAAAAGGGTCACCTGTAGCTTTGAACATCAGTTGATGTGTCAATACCACTAACGGCCCAAAATACGCCTGAACCAGCCACCTCTAGTTTGATTGGAATGAGTACCAACAGGTCCTCGTCTACTCCCCAGACTTTTCCGATAGCTCAGAAGGGCTTGGACGTCATTCTTTATTAGAACGTAGTTGCGGTCAAGAGCACCCAAAAATTTAGGTCTTCAGTTTCTCATACTAGACCCGAAATATATGAAGGAGGCGAACCTGTACGTATACATCGTCTACCGATTATATGTATGCAGTCGGCCTCAACACAAGCTGCACAAACGGTCATTTACAGACCACAAAATGCACCGCCAGTGATCCACACACACGTTCTCAAACTGACGTTAGATTGGTTAAAAAGAAAGCAACGCGACGACATGCACCAGTGAAACCTCATATGGCATCCTAAGTGCTGCGGCTAAGTCCAACAATCTTATGCGGATCACTTATGACCCAAACTCAGCACTACGGTGAACCGAGACTTCCCCGAGTTGAGCCAACCTTCGCCAATGATTCAAAAGCCGTTACGCGATCGACAACTTGAATCCGAAATCAGTCCTACTCCGTCTACATCTTACCAGATATTCGTAGAGCGAGCGTAAACAGGCGAAACATGGTTTGGAGGAATATCGCAAGAAATCCATAACCGGGATTATTCTTGCTCACAGTGTCCCTGAGGCTAAAGGACATTATGAACGCGAAGCGAACACCTACATTCGCGAGACCCCTTCCTTGGAAAATGTGGCCGGCCTTTACTCGGTGTTCTTCTATCTTCCGACCCCCATAGTTCGCAGCTCAAGTTACACTAATTACAATGGTAGTCAAAACAATTCAATTTTTAAACGAGAAATCCCTTCCGAGTAGAAGGATTTTGGCGAGAAATCCTGTTTGCTGTGTCAGATTATGTAACGGGTAACAACCACCTCAGCCCCTCTGAAGTTGTTGTGTAGTATATCTCCGAACGGTACGGTTGGGAAACATCTACGGCCACAGAGTTGGAGCTCCATCGGTCAAATTCGCGCGACGGACCTAAGGTTCGTGTTGCCTAAGTTTGTTCACGTAGATATTTGCGGTCATTCCGATCAGATGAATCGCAGGGAATAATCACACATGTGCGACTGGGCCGCAAGTCTTAGTAGCAGTTAATAGGCTGTGACTGTGGACTTCTTTTTATGTTTTCCGTATACGCTCATGTTGTTTGTAACACAGGTACTAGATATGAATTTTACAATTTCCATAATGCGAACAGTACATCCGACTGCTCAGTTGAACATCATATCGGAATCGAAGGGTCATCTGAAAGGTCGTTTCGTAATTGTCGTTCGTCATTTAGATTATTTCAACCATTCAAAGTAGACATCCCACCGCCTCGCGAATCGAACAATTTAGCGAAATAAAACCCCAGTGCAGCCCATTTAATACGCTACGTTGCTGATCAGACTACTGGATAAAGGTGGATGAAAATCGCACAAAAAACTGGAGTGTTAAGTTGGAAATTACCACTTGTCTGAATAACACCTTCATCAATGGTATTTTCCAAACCAAATGTCTGATTTTAAAAGATTTGCCCAAAGCGTTTCCAGAACAGTTATACCTCACATCGACTCCTTCAATTTTCGGGCTTTATGTTAGCATAGCCACCAGGCAGCGTTGTTCTCATCTTCCACCCTTCTGAAACGGATGTGTGCTCTGATCGTGAAACACAGATACAGGAGTGTGGCGTCGTGGTGAACATCCAACTATCAATCTCGGAACCTTTTGACACTGGCCATATCCTTCGGGTCTCTGATGAAGCTGAACTGTAGGCAGCCATCTATATTTCTCTCTGCACTAATGCCGAATACTGTATACACGGCGTGATCCCAGTGAGTGATAGAGTGTGTAAGATTCGAATACGAACGTCACTTGGATCCTCAAGTGCTGCCTGAAGACAGGGTATCTTTTGGTTGTTTCAGTGTACGTCCCCACTGATTAAGACCCGAAAATTCCAAAGCACTTGACAAGAATGAAGATTTGGGTAGAGAGCCAGACTCCGAACAACACCTGAGACATCGTCTCGGGGTTGTTGTCCTCTTGGATTGAAAATGGTGGATAGCTTCTGCTACTCTGTAGGGCTCGAAATCTAATCGCAGCTTCGCTGCTCAGAACAGATGTTAGTGTCTAACAGACGACAACATCTTAGATCCGTCTCAGACATATTGCCATTAGTATTCACGTTGGCCAGATCACGTTGTTCGAAATCCTGCTATTGCTGCTCCGAGGTTGGGTGAAATCCAAGTGTCATAAACCGACATGGTGACAAGACGTTTTTGTTCGTCGCAGTCAGCGGACAATTCAGATAAGTCAACTACCTATACATACCTACCAGATAGCCGTTTCGCCCTATTGGGGCTCGTAAGTGGTGCGCATCCTTCGGTCCTCTACGGAGGATCGAACTAATGACTGCCAGTGGCTTGTACCAATTAGCCTGCAGCTTATGTAACTGCGCCATGGAGGACGGTAGCGGACCATCACGAACTGTTAGATTTTTAGAAAAAAAACTCGAAAGATTTAGTCGGTTTGGTCCACGCAGACTTCTCATCCGCAGTAGTGGTTGCCATCGTAGGAAAATCAAGAGGATAAGAGAAACAAGAGGGTTCCGCTTTTCGTTACCAACTTTTCTATTCAACCTTTTCGACTTTTACAGGTGAATATGTAACCCTACGTTTGTGCTCTGCTTTATTCTCCATCGCGGCGGTGCAACGCATGACAACCGCCTCCACCGTACAGTGTTGCTTGGATCCCAGTTGACTGTCTGAAAAGAACTGAACCTCGCCAGTTAAGTGACACCTCCGGGCATATTTTGTGTTGGGTAACGGCGTTTCTAAAGGGCACGGAGATGTGTGGTAGAGCATTTCTTTTCGACATCCGGTTTCCAGCGGTGCCCCAGTATCCGCTCCTGGAACGACCTTGTTCTCCGTGTACATAAATGACCTTCATAAGAAGCTGGAAGTGCTGTTCATCACGCTCGCAAACGATCTAAAGCTCTCGGGTAGAGTCAGTAACCAGGATAGATCCCAGCTTTTACGGTGAGCACTTGACAAGATTTTGCAACGATCCGCTTCGTGACAACTACCAATGTCATCATCATCATTATACACGTTAGCTAGAGTTGGAAAATATCTCAGGTACTGTGCCGCAATACATAAAAATATGCGACAGATGCATGCCAGCTGAGCTACCGTTAAGGAATAGGTATCGTTCTGGAAAGCTACCAGCCGGCTATGTATCAGAAAAATTGTATTATGCTAAGAAATGAGATCGTGTTTGGAGGGGAAACTAAGAGGGATGGGGAGGGACAGAGAAACTCAGCACGAACGCAACTGAGGTCGGCTCCTAGCCGTGTCAGCAAATGAATCCAGCCAAACGTGTTCATCGTCTTTCGGTCCCCAACCAGAGAGCCGAGAAGCTCCAACCGACGCCAGCTTCGAAGTGACGACCTTCGTTCCTCTCGACCAAGTCATCACTTGGCCAACTCTCCTTCTATCCACATCCCCAGCGCGCAAACAACGCATGTCGCGAGAGCCGGCATGCGTAACACGTGGCCCAGCCATCCGAGGATGGTGCATGAAATAATGGCGCACAACTACCCATAAATCTCTCTAAGCGTTCGGTTTTTGCACACTGAGACGAGCCGTCCATCGACGCGTCACGTTTTAGGTGACAGTAAAGTCCCACAGGTGTCCTGGCAGATTGATTTGGTTATCACTTTCTAACCAAGCTGAAAATCTAGTGAGAACCGGATAAAAGCTGTCTGCAAGGGGTGCAGAATGATGCGAATAATTCGCAGGCCATTCGGAACTCTGAAGAGAAGAAGGTTCGTTGGACTGTACACAGACCTTATCTCGAATACTGCATCCAGGCTTGTCCTCCTCGCTTGGTCTGAGATAACGTAGCAGTGGAGCGGGTCCTGTTTGATGGTAATAAACTGTGCATAGGTTAGGACGTATGCAATATATCGAGAAACTGCTAAGTCGCTTTTTACAACACACACCGGCGTCCTAGACGTGACTTGATCCCTGCCCATCGAATACTAACGAGTCGGATTGGTCACGATTTATCTCGGCTTTTCCACACAACGACGTTGCCAACTATTCGCAGTCATCGGAGGAGGCTCCTCAATCCGACTGATTCAAGGCTGACATCCGGTTATCTCTGCTCGGGGATGTGGTATTGTCACCGACATAGACTTAACGCGCTTGGTCTGCAGCTACAAATCCGATTTACATTCAACCCTTCGGTACAATCCTTCCCGCTTTTTTCCAATGCTGGGATTAAGTTCGTCATTTTACTTCCGTTACTTGTCGCTCCTTTCACGTGACCGACCCAGTGGTGAGTACAAGCACATGTACATCGATCGGCTGACCGCAGTGTGACATGCACGTGTCGATGACATACGCAAAAGCGATCAATTCGCCATAGTCTATCCCGGCTCAAAAGTGAGCATTTTCAAAATTCTCCCACTGTTCCTGTCTCGATTAAACCTTAACTTGACTAACGGCTTATCACGTGCCGCTTACCACCATCATCATAAATACACGATAACTGAGTGAGAAACACACCTCAGCTAATGGGTCACAATACAAGAAATCCAAGACATAAAATATCATAGAATACAAAAGCTAAAAAGTGATATTGTTGTGTATTTCCCCACACTTTCAGAAACGTCGTGCTACTTGCATAAACGCACACATACACGACAGCCATCTTGCTTTATCACTTTATCGATATTAGATGGACATGAGAAAGTACAATGCTATTTCGCACACAGTGGGTTTTCCTGCATACACAACACAGACGCCGCGGCCTACAAACCTGCGCCATGGGATTGCAGTTACAGCCTCCCAAAGCTTACTGGTGTGATCCGACGGCGCGTTCTACTGAGAGTGCGTGGACCGTGGAAGATAACGTTTAGTAAGAATTTTGCCCTACTACCTACGGCTTCTAAGTATGCAGAATGCAGTAAATTGAAACTTGCTTGCACGACGAGGGGCAGCGCCAAGATAGCTTGACGGAAGCGCTGGAGGTATTGCATAAAGTCTTGGGACCAGCGTACAAACGTTTCCACAGCTTGATTCAAATTTGGTCAACTTGCCCAAGTATCACCGGAATCTCTGGAAAGTTTCGTTAATCGCATCATTCGTTCCTCCATACAAAAAAACGAAATCGATGAGGTCATGCTGGTGCAATAGCTGATTTGTGGAATAAAAAACAACCGGATCTGGGAATGTCTACTATCCGAGACGCCGCAAAATCGACTTGGGACAAGGCAATGGAGTTTGCTAGCTTCAAAACGGATGCTGCATTACAATCGTGTTGGTTTGCAGCACAACCAGGCATCCAGGTCGCCAAGATCCATCGTTCACCGACCAAATCAGGAACTTATGTCCCTTCGCTGTGTCAGGCTATAGCACAAGGCCAATTTTGCCAAGTGCCCTGCCACATCGTGATCACTTACCGCGTCGAAAATTGTCGCTCGATTTGTAGCACTGTGTGTGGACACTGATCATGCACTTGTTTGTGCTGGCCTGCGGGTACGTTTTGGCGGACGCCCACGACAAGCGCCAACTGGCGAAGCCAGATGTTTTGAGTGTGCTGGCAACTGGGCTGAGTAAGCGTTCAGTGCCAATCTCCGTCACTTATGCTGCAGACGCGACTTTACTCTCGCCCTGAAGGGCAGAGTTTATAACGCAGCCATCCGTTCAACTTTCCTATACGGTCGTGAAAGCTGGCCCACCAGGTCGACAGACATAAGCAGGCTCGCCACATTCGATCATCGATACCTTCGCAGCTTAGCTCATGTCTGGTGGGACTGTACTACAACGTGCTCATCAGCTACCGTTTCTGCTTCTAACATTCACGTGACTTAATCACACACCAATTGTTTGTTTCCTAACAATCCTCACTTTCCGTTACCCGATTCATGTGTTCAACAATCTGACGATTCCGGTTGCGCCGCGAACCATGGATCTCCACCAAAGCCTCCCATTCGTCCACGATCCTCGTTCCGTCTGGCAGGCTTCAACGTCGGACACTCATGCAGATTGGGCAGCAAGCCGTTCTAGCGCGCACTATAGAGTCCCTCGATATTGAGGTCTGCTGGCTTTCAGAAACTCGATTGCAAGATCCCAGCACTGTACTTACATTGATATCCCCCAGTGACAACGAAGCCAGAAATTACCTGCGTCTTTCTGGGGATCCAAAAGCAGCCTCAGCGGGTTTGGCTGGTGTAGGTATAGCACTAAGGGGACGACCCACAATCCGTCCAGAACGCTCTGGACCGCTTGGCGATGGAGGCGTCTAAGTACGGCCTATGCTTCACTCCGGGAAAATGTAAAACGCTGCTCCAGGATTGGCAGGTGCCTGAACCCGCGCTCTCCATTGCTGGACATGTTCTGGAGCAAGTTCCTTGCTTTACTTACCTAGGGAGTTGCATCACGGCTGGTGGCGGTGTTGGAGATGAAGTCTCACAACGGATTGCAAAGGCCCGCCTTGCATTCATCAAACTGAGACATCTATGGCGTCGTCGTGATGTCAGTCTCAAGCTCAAGGGCAGGGTGTACAATGCTTCCGTCCGTGCATTACTCTTGTACGGCTGTGAGACTTGGCCTATTCGCTCAAGAGATATGAAGCGGCTATCAGTCTTTGATAATCGCTGTCTACGAAGGATTGCTAGGGTGTGGTGGCAACACCACGTAAGCAACGCAGAGGTGAGAGACCGCGTGCATGGGGCGAATAGTGCCAGTCTTCAAGACGTTATTCTCCAACATCGCATGCGCTGGCTCGGGCATGTTCTGCGCATGCCAGCCCATCGCCTTCTACGTCGAGCACTATTTGCACTCCCAGGGAGCGATTGGAAAAAGTGCCGCGGTGGACAGCCGATGACGTGGAGAGGGAGTATGAAGAAGGCGACCTCAAGTTTGGCAGCAGTCGGACCAGTCCGCCTTCCAGGTTGGGGACCACGAGATGCTGAATTGCAGTGGTTGGAAACATTGGACGTCATGGCCCGCAACAGACATCAGTGGCGGCAATGTTGTTCCGCAATTTCACCATCCTTTTGATACACACAAAAACTCACAAAACAAAAAAATACAAAATGGCGTGTGTAAAATCAAAAAAATCGTTTCCCATATTTTTTAAATCGCATTAGTGTTCCCATCTTCTTCACCTTTTTCTTCTGCTGTGGTTCTGATGGCACAATGTCTGTTAACAGACTGTGAATATATATATATATATATATATATATATATATATATATATATATATATATATATATATATATATAAAGTGGCAAGACCGAGGCAGCACTACTGGACTGGTTCCCGATTAACAGACGACTGTGTTCAGTCCGGCTTCTGGGTTCATGTAGAATCAACAAGCGCCATAAAAAGAGACGCAACTTGTTTGTGATCACAGCGTACACTCCAAATGACTGCAGTGGCGGCCCGGTCAAGGACGAATTCTACCGAGATCAACATCAATTCAACTAATGCTAAAATGTTGTTGTCCTTGCTAGGGACCTTAATGCGAGGGTTGACCGCCTGTTACCATACGAAGGCCACCTTTGTTATCACCACGCGCTCGATGAGAACCGCTCTGATAACGGAGAACGGCTTCTTTCGAGCACTAACTTCAGGCATGTGAAGAAGCATTCCGCAACGTGGCGTCCCCCTTCGCCAGCACGACCGTAGTCTCAAACTCATCACATTGCAATTACCTTCAGATGGCGTGGCAGCGTATTGGACGGCTGGTCTTTTTGATCCATCTTCCTTGACTCAGATCATGCACTAGTCTGCACCAAAACCTGTATGTTTTTTCGGAGGGGTGGGCGTAACACGAAGCACCACAAGATTGATGTAAACAGATTAACTGATTCCTCTGTCCAGGCGAGCTATCAGTCTTCACTGGCATGCGCACTCAATTGCAATCCACCGCAGGACATAGAGCAACACTAGACTTGTATACAGAAAGCGATAACCATCCGGACAGTCACACTGCGGCCAAGCTCGACGCCTCAAAATGGCTTGGATCTCTGCTTGTTCTCTGAAGCTGTTCAAACGCCGCATAGTTATACCGACTGTAACAGATTGTAACGAACTGCGCCGTTCTGCGAACTGGCTGCTCAAGCAAAGCCTACGTAAAGATCGCGAGGCATGATGGTCTGAGAGTGCTTTAAAGATGGAGACCGCTGCCTCTATTGCAACACTCGCAGGCTTTTCCAACTCATTCGGTCCGCTGGCCTCAGGAAGCCTGGTGTCAGTGAAGTTATTTGCGAGCTGGATGAGTCTCCGATCACCAACCAACAGACGTATGTACCGTTGGGCCGAGCACTTTCACTCGCAGTTCAACTGACCTCCACCATCCATCAGTACAAGCAGTATACCTTATTGTCCACCCTGGCTCGTCCCACTGAATCCACCCAGCGAAGCGGAAGTCTGCCTCGAGATTTGACGCTTGAAGCGGTTTAAGGCTGACGGTTCAAACGGACTTCCTCTGGAGCTTTTCAGATACGGTGGCGTGGCAATAATTAACCTGCTGACCTCGCTGTTCGCAAAATTCTGGCATGAAGAGAAGTGTCTTCCTTTTGGGGCGAATCAGGTATTGTCCCGATTTTCAAGAAAGTCTCTTGCACGTCGTGTGTGAGTCATCGTGGGATTAGTCTTATTTCAGTTGCTTCCAAGCTATTGGCATCCATACTCCTTCACAGACTACCCCCAATACGTGAATCATCCTACTGTGAAGAACAAGCTGGTTTCTGTCCTGGCCGCGGATGCGTGGATCAAATCTTCACGCTCCGCCAGATCCTCGAACATCGCCACATTTGTCACAGGCACACTACTGTTGCATTCCCAGACATATGTGCCGCTACTGACTCCGTTGATCGACCTGCTTTATGACGTTACTTGCTAAAGAACGGGGTGCCAGAGAAATATACCATGTTAAGAGCACTTTATCTCCATACATCTGGCAGAGTCTACGGCAAGCTTTCATCGAAATTGGCTGTCAATACCAATGTGTGACAGAGTTGCCCTATGTCCCCATTGCTCTTCAACTTCGCAATCGAAGACGTTCTGTCGAGTGCTCTAGAAGGTTTCCAACATTTTGGCCTAGAGCTACTACCGGTTGAGCGCGCGACAGACTTAGATTATGCTGATGATATCGCCTTACTTGGGGACGATCCTCAGGGTATGCAACTCATTCTGGATCGTTTGGCGGTTGAAGCATCTAAGGATGGCATGAGCTTCGCCCTATCGAATTGTAAACCGCTGCTCCAGGATTGGCTTTCATCTGCTCCCGTGCTCACTTTTAAAGGTACACAACTTTAACAGGTAGATAGTTTCGTCTACCTTGGGAGCTGTGTTTCTGCTGACTGCACTATCAGCAATGGAGTTTCTCTTCGTATCGCTGAAGCCCGATGAGCATTTACCAATCTAAGGCATTTGTGGCGTCGTCGCGACGTCTCATTCTCGCTAAAGGGCCGCGTTTACAGCGCATCTGTTCGCTTAGTGTTGTTTTATGGGAGCGAGTCCTGGCCGATTCGCGTAGAAGATATGCGTCGTCTTTCTGCCTTCGATAACGGCTGCCTAAGGAGGATTGCTCGTGTTTGGTGGCAACATCGACTTAACGGTAATGATGTTTGACGTCGCATCTTTGGATATGCGAGTATTCCCTTCAACTAACTGGTCTTGCTGCGCCAGTTGAGATGGCTAGGTCACGTCCTATGCATGGCACCTGAGCGTCTACCGCGTCGCGCTCTATTCGCTCGTCAACAACCTGGCTGGAGGCGACCGAGTGGGGGTGAGCCTTTCACTTGGCGACAGCAAAAGAAATCGCTGACGTCGTGTCTAGCCGCCGTGGGACCCGTACGTCTTCCAGAATGGGGACCCAAAGATGAGGAATGCTAATGATCTAACACTCTTGAAGACATGGTCCGCAACCCGAACCAGTGGAAGAATTGTGTACAGAATTGTATTGATTCACATGTTTAATGGGAATGTTTAATGGGAAAAGTCGGTGTGTAACAAACTAAAAATGTTTTGTTCTACTTTTTTGTCAAAATGGTCCTTTCTTCCTGCGGCATAGTAGTTGATGTGGATTGCTCACCTGTAACTACTATGTCACGATGACTTCAGCTTATCCGCTAATCTCCATGGTTTTTATGGGCTCTATGTCTAGATGCCAGACTGTTGAGATTACATACATACTGGTGGGAGCATCGAGCGTGTTCGGCGTCGTGTATTTGGTGCAGGAAGAGCGAGCGAACCGCCCAGCGCCATTATATCACGCCCTAGGCTCCGATGGCTGGGCCACGTGTTGCGCATGCCAGTACACCGACCCCGCGACGTGCATTGTTTGTGCGCCGGGGGTGCGGTTGAAAAAGAAAGAAGGGAGGCCAAATGATGACTTGGTCGCGAGAAAGGAAAACTCTCATTTCGAAGTTGGCCTCGGTTGGCGCATCGCGAGTGCCTGGCTGGGGTCCTAAGGACGATGAACACGTTTGGTCGGACACACTTGCTGATATGGCGAAAAGCCGGCCCAAATGGCGTTTGTGTTGTTTCTTTGTCCATCTCTCTCCCTCTAGGTCCCCTCTCCAATCCCGAACTTATGCAAAATGCATAATATAATGTTTAACATGATATTTTTGTAGTGTAATTTTTTAGGCTCTTTTTTTGTATTGCAGTACATTAGGTGAGGTGTTTCTCATCCTTGGCTAACATGTACTGATGATGAGCAGTGAATACCATTGAAGTTTACTGGTCGCAAGTTCACCAGACCTTACTAGCAGCAGCCAAATCCTCATGTAATAAGTCTTATTACCAACATAGATATTGGGTCTCTTCGCGGTCTCTGGAACTTATGTGTGCTTGCCGGCACATTCCGGTTGAAAGCGAACACAATGAGACCTGCAAATACCTCAGGGCTAGTCTGAAGAGGGACTGCGAATCCTAGTGGTCTCGTCGTGCGTCAGAGATGGAAGTGGCCGCTGCCCTTGGCAACCGTGGTAAATTATTTCGTTTGATACGGGAAACGGGTAGCAGGAAATCTGGTGTTAGCGATACGATAGGGGACGAGTGGACAGCCTGCCAAAATGCTTGAAGCGTTCGGTCGAACACTTTGCAAGGCAGTTGAACCAATCTGAGTTATCGCTTTCTTTTTCTGGCATTGAGTACCGTTCTACCCGGACCGTCTCCTTGGATCCGGGACGAGAGTGGACAGCCTAACCACAACTTGCCAAAATAAATCAAATGTTTATTCCCGACTGCGCGAGGCACAGGCATGACAATAGTAGGAGTATAAAACGTGACCAGTTAATGTACGATGGAACAATAACATTGTCACATATGTTGATATATGAATGTATGTGTGCATGTAGGCGTGTGTAACCGTGTTTATGGGGTTTGTAAATACCTTCCTGTACTTTTGATCGTATCGCAAGTGCTAAACGGATGCTTAGTGTTTGTGGACTTGAAGCGGTTGTCCGGATAAGCAAGAGGTGAGTTTAGGTAGCGGCGAGTCACATCTGTCACGTCACGTTAAACAGACGTGTGCTTTTTATAGGGAGAACACTTGCCAGACGAAACCCCATCACCTCCTGAAACACTGCTGCCGAACTATTTGCTGGAACGGGGTAAATTCGAACCACCCAGCTAGCAACGCTTGGAGCGTTAGGCTGAGCACTATGAAAGACAACTCAATCGGTCGCGATTGCCATATTTCTTGCCGGCAGCTGATCACCATGCTCAATGTGTTGTCCCTTTGGATCTGCCCTCACGCGCAGAAGTCGAAAATGAGATCAGTGGGCATGCATTTGTTGATGATTTACGCGAGTTCCTAGAACAAGAAACTGTATTGTATTTATATGTATGTATTGTATTTATATGTATTTAACACAGCCTATAAACAACTAGTAGAATGACCCAACACATGAGTATAAACAACGAAAGAAAGGAAAAGAAACTGTGCTGCGTGGACATTGAGCTTCCCGGTTGCCCAGGCCGACGAAGTGGGTTGACTTAAGGGACTACACCCCGATTTTTAAGAGGCTCACGTTCGGAATGTGGCAACCACAGAGGAATCAGTTTGATCTCCATCGCCTCCAAATTGTTTGCCTCTGTCGTCCTTCACAGATGGACTGGTACATGTGAAAGCCAGATTCCTGAGGAGCAAGGCGGGTTTCGTCGATGTCGGGGTTTCATCGACGACATCTTCACTTTGCGTCAATTGTCGGAACATCGTCACATATACTGGCGGCCAACCGTTGTCGTGTTTCACTATGGCAAAGGTGCCTTCGATTCGGTTGAGCGATGTACCTATTGGAAGTGGCTACTCAGAAAAGGTGTGCAGGAGAAATCTGTAAGCATTATCCGAGCGCTATACTCGCGTCGCTCCGGCAGAGTGAGGGTTTGCGGCAAACAGTCGCCGCTTTTCAATATCTCCAGCGGTGTAAGCCAAAGACGCCCACTGTTACTTTTCCTATTCAACCTCGATAATGACGGTCATGGAGATCGCGTTCATAGCACACGACTTAAAAGGTGCAGAGCTCATCATCATTATACACGTTTGATAGAGATTGAAAACACCTCAGCTATTGTGTCCCAAACCATTAGAAAAGAAAAATGCAAAGGTACGCAGGATAAATCACAAGTAGCGAATGGACATACAACCATGACATTTTCTTCAAACATAAACTTCATCCTGTATCGCCCGTCGCGCAGATTATCAAGAGTCGCCTTATCTGCTGCATACAGCAGGGCGGATAAGTGAAAACATGCTACTGCTGACGCCACCTTTCTTTCTTTTCCACCTGCTTCTCTTACTCCCATCCCGACCTCCATTATTAACCTATCTTCCACAACTCCCAGCTTAATTGACAGTAACCGAAGTGCCACTAGAACAGAACTATCCGCAGCCACACTCCTACAACACTCATCTGACGCATATCGGCAACAAAACCTTCATAAATACACACTGGCCCAATTCCTTGGCGGTATTCAACGTTCGCACTCTAAGACAAACAGGTCGACATAATGCACTCACACGCACCTTGGACACACTGGGTGATGATGTGTGTTGTGTGTCCGAAACTAGGATTAATGACTCTAACGGGGTTACTGAATTAACTGCACCCGGCTTATCCTCTCGTTATTGGTTGCACGCATGCGCAGACGCAGATCCAGCACTCACGGGTCAAGCTGGTGTAGGTATCATTCTAAGCTCCAAAGCTGAGGCATCGTTGGTTGATTGGATTCCGGTGAACAGCCGTTTATGTGCAGCCCGTTTGACGACATCAGCTAAGGCGGATTCACGAAGTAATACAAAACGCTCCAAGTGGCATTTGGTGTACTCGCTGTGTGGTTGGATTGCGACTCGCAATCTCTATTCAGACCTCGGTCCTAAGTGGACCTCGGTCATTACGATCACAAGGACCGCAACCGAATTGGTGGTTCGGTGTTGCTCCTCCCAACCCTGAGACCCCATGACAGGTTTCGTCCTCCTTTGGACTCATCAGATGGAGATACCCTGAGCTGGGGTGGACCTCGAGGTATAGTGTTCAAAGGTTGACGCCCTGACCACTATGGCTCCTAGGTCCGCGAGCAACGTTTGGCACAGCGGTAAAGTGTTCCAAGTGGCATTAAGTGTACTCGCTGTGTGGTTGGATTGCGACTCGCAATCTCTATTCAGACCTCGGTCCTAAGTGGACCTCGGTCATTACGATCACAAGGACCGCAACCGAATTGGTGGTTCGGTGTTGCTCCTCCCAACCCTGAGACCCCATGACCGGTTTCGTCCTCCTTTGGACTCATCAGATGGAGATGGAGATGAGTCCAAAGGAGGACGAAACCGGTCATGGGGTCTCAGGGTTGGGAGGAGCAACACCGAACCACCAATACAAAACGCTGTTTGTTTGTGATTTTCGTTTATGCTCCCACCGACTGCAGTTCAAACGCTGTCAAGGACACATTCTATCACGAACTGAACGCGCTACTACGCAGTGCTACTAGTTCAGATATTACAGTACTTGCAGGGGATATGAACGCACAAGTAGGGCGTCCGAGCTCTTCAGAAGCTCAGCTGGGTGGTAATTACGGGCTTAACTCCGAACGGACTGACAACGGTGAGCGCCTGCTATAAATATGTGCAGAGCACCAGTTCGTGCTTAGTAGCACTGCTTTTAGACACAATGGGCGCCGAAATGCCACTTGGCGTCCTCCTGTAGCTGGCCAGCGATGGACCCAAATTGACCACATAGCCATAAGTTATAGGTGGCGCGGTTCCATTCTGGATTGCCGCTCGTACTGAAGTACCTGTGTCGACTCTGATCATGCCTTGGTATGCTGTTGTTTCTCCATGAACTTTACCGGGAGGCGCACCAAGCATCCCCTCCGACTGGCAACTGACAAATCGTCTCAGCCCTCGGTCAGACAAGCTTATCAAGGCGCACTGCGTACCGAACTTTCGCTGTCTTGTCCTAATGACACTGAGCTTCAGTTGAATAGGATCTCGGCCGCCATGCACGACGCAGGAGCATATGCTTGTGGCACTATCCATCGTCACCGCACCAGTCACTGGATATCTGAGAGGTCGGTGAACCTGTTGGAATCTAGAAGACACCTCCCGGCGGGCTCGGAACACAATGTGACCAGTCGGGCTATTAGGCGTGAACTAAAGCGGAGCCTACATGTTGACAAGAAAGCGTGGTGGACCAGTAGGGCTCAAGAAATGGAGGAGGCAGGAGTAGTAGGCAATTACCGCAAGCTCCTTCAGATGATCCGCATCACTGGTCCCAGGAAACCAGGCGTCAGTGAGACAATCAGAGACAGCGCGGGTGTGCGGATACACAATATGGAGCGCCGTATGACTCGTTGGGCGGAACACTTTCAAGATCAGTTCAGCTGGCCCCCTGCTCCCGGACCTCTTCCTACTCAGGTGATGCAGGACGAGCCATGGACGGTTAGTTTAGAGCCTCAGTCGGAGGCCGAGGTCCGAAACGCGATCACAGCCCTCAATCGTTTTTGTGCCGCTTGCCCGATTTCCCTCCCACCTGCACTATTTAAGGATGGAGGTGAGGTCCTCTGCAAAGCACTGACCTCCCTATTCGAACGTATCTGGAAGGAAGTGTCCCGGCTAAATGGAGCGAATCGATTATAGTGGCAATATACAAGAAGGGCAGTCGCACAGACTGTGCGAACCACAGGGGTATTAGCCTAACGCCAGTTGTGACAAAATTACTGGCCTCGATTATCGTTCGTCGCCTCACTGCAGAGCGGGAATCTCGGATTAGAGAAGAGCAGGCCGGTTTTCGCCCAGGACGTGGCTGTATAGACCATATATTTACTTTGCGGCAGGTACTAGAGCAGCGCCACGCATACCGCAGACCGACAATAGCTGTGTTCCTCGATTTCAAGAGTGCGTTCGATTCAGTCGATCGATCGATTCTGTTCGGAATACTTGCGCGGAAAGGTGTTCCCACGAAATATGTGAACATCCTTCGTGCTCTATACTCGAACACTACAGGCCGCGTCAGGGTCTATGGTGCCCTATCGGATAGCTTTTCGACTACAAGTGGCGTTCGTCAGGGTTGCCCGATTTTCCCATTTTTGTTCAATTTCGTCGTGGATTCTATCATAGTGTTACCTTGGGGAATCTCATGATGTAGGCGTTGAAGTGCTGCCTTGTGAAAGGTTAGTTGACCTAGATTATGCGGACGATGTCGCGCTGGCATAATCAACCCTGAATAGCCTGTCCAGAGTGGTCCCATTATTTTGTAGGCGCTTCGCACCTTCAAAGTGCAGTGTTTCTGCAGGACCACCAGCCACTTGATGACCACTTGACGCTTGCTAACGAGGAACTCGACGCGGTTGATCAATTCACTTATCTTGGCAGCTGTATCAGCAACGATGGGCGCATAGAAACTGACGTCAGCTCAGGCATTGCAAAGGCCAGAGCTGCCTTCTTGAACCTGCGTTATCTTTGGCGACAGAAGGGAGTTTCCCTACGTCTGAAAGTCTGTGTATACAAGGCCACAGTGAGAGCCGTTCTGCTCTATGGTAGTGAAACTTGGCGCCTTTGGTTTAAGATCATCGTTCTCTGCGAAGCATTGCTGGTGTCGGATGGCACCACCGTGTCCACAACGATGATGTGCGCAGGCGAATACTAGGTAGGGATAATCATGCTAGCTCCCTAGAACTACAGATTGCACTGAATAAGTTGCGTTGGCTCGGCCACGTGCTACGTATGCCTGGTCACTGCTTACCTAGGAGGGCCTTGTTCAGTCTACCAGGTGTAGGGTGGCGCAAGGCTCGAGGTGGACAGAAGTTGACTTGGCAGCGGCAAATGAAGTCACTGACGACTAAACTGGGTGCCGTTGGTCCGCCTCGCCTTCCGGGCTGGAGTCCACGTGACTCGCCGTGTGCATGGCTCGAGACTTTACAGGACATCGCTCGCAGTCGACACCAGTGGCGCGTCTGCTGCCGTCTCCTAATCGGATTGCTTGTTTAAAGTGTGTTTGCTGCTGAGTTATCTGTGGGGTAATGGCTGATTATGACGCGTGGCAGTGAAAGCCGCAAGGAAGCTGTCTCGCCGATGCCGTCTTATCTTTGCACAATAGCCAGCTGTTTGTGACGGTATGTTGTCTACACAAGGTGTAGGCGCCTTGACCCTGTATGTTTGCTTAGGGCATTAAGGTTTTCAGGTAAGTCCCCCTTCTCTCCCTCTTCTTATTCTCTATTTCATGGGTCCTCATGGTTGTATGGCAGCGAAGCATCAGTTCAAATGGCTGATGTACTGCTGTTGATGATGATCGATGAACATCGTTCCGGAGAGTCAACCGCTAACTATTGTGCCGCAAAAATTAGTATTATATTACGCGAGTTGAGATCGTGGTTGGAGGGGGAGGCAAAGGAACTCACAACGCAAGCGCCAATGAGATTGCATCCTAGCCATATCAACAAGTGTATCCAGCCAAACGTGTTCATTGCCTTTCGGATCCCAATCAGGGAGCCGAGAGGCTCCAACCGAGGCAAATTTCGAGTTAAAGATCTTCATTCTTCTTGACCAAGTCATACCTTGGGCATCTCTCTTCTATTCACACCCGCGGAGCAGTCGGCGCACATCGCGGGAGTCGGCATGCCATCAGAGTTGCTCTCAAGCGAAAAACGACTTGGAGTATGCTGACGATATTACCCTCATCTGTAAGATCTCACAAACATGCCAAGCAGCAGTGCACAGATAAGCGCTGGCTGTTCGTCATTTCGGGTTTTGTCTTGCACCCTTAAAGTGCAAAGCTTTCCTGCAAGATAAGCAGGGACCGCCTCCTGCGCTGACCCTTGGTGGAGATCGGCTAGAAGTCGTATAGAAATTCAACTACCTGGGCAGTTGTATCACGAACCGTTTGGAAAAAGCTCGAGGGGATCCGGTGCAAAATCACTCTCTCCCGGAAGGGTATATATATATATATATATATATATATATATATATATATATATATATATATATATATATATATATTTGCAAAAGTCTGCTAACAGACATAATGCCATCAGAAACCATGGGATTCAAACGAAAGTTCAGAAACAGTACAATAAAACACAACACGACAACGTCCATGGTTTCCTCAGAGGGCGAGATACTACCCGGTTGCCCAAGCCGAAGTAGGGTGTTGACTTAGGGGACACCACCCCGAGCCTTTGGCTGAATAGCCTGCCCGCAAGACAGCGGAGCGAATTCAGGGAATCGCGCCCATTGGGAGCCGGTGACTGATTGCTCAGTTCATACGCCTTTCGTTTGTTCCTTTGTCAAACAGGGGCCCAATGCTCCCCAGAAGTACAGCATAAGGCTGCTGGAATACAATGCTTCGCCAAGTTGAAGCAAGGGGCCACATAACAAAATAACAGGCGACCTTCGTCTGTACTGCGTGTTACGTCACCAGCTCTCGTTCATAGATAAATGTTTAACGCGTGATACCGATGTGTGCCGTCTCCGAAGTACGCGTACAAGGTGACAGTGTGGTAACAAATCTTCGACTCGCTGGTTCTGAATCTAACGACGATGGTTATATTCTTCGCGTCTTTGGCGATACTGAGTCAATGGCTCAAGGTATTTACAGTGTCGGTGTTGCCCTCAGCAAAAATGCTGAAGGCCATCTGCTCGACCGGATTCCGATGAACAGCCGCGTGTACGCGGCCTGAGTTTGAACCTCTACTAGAGTTAATAAACAGCGTCTGAAGGCAAGGTGCTTTTTCATCACCTCAGCTTATACCCCTACTGAATGCAGTTCAGGTGTCAAACACGATTTCTATCAACAGTTCGCATATCTTCTTCGCGTGGCGAAGAATAGTGACATCCTCATTTTTGACGATGACATGAATGCCCAAGTGGGCCGTCTTTCAGACTATGAACAACAACCTGGGCGACCGCTTCGCAGTCGACACACGAGACTGGACCTTTACGTGGAGCGAAGGTCTGGGTAACTCCTTGACCCATTGAGCTACACTGGGTGGTGCCTCCGGACCCCCTGAGAGCTACTCCTCCGACGTTGGTCAATGGTTAGAGGTCAGTCCCCTCGTCTTCCACGTTGGGGGATTGTAAAGAAGAGGCGTCTATTTCTGAAAAACTAAATCATTGCCACCCCGCTGCCTTGGGGATAAGCTTTTAAGCCAAACACTCTGGCTGGGGACCCTAATCGTCTTCCTGTCTAAGTCTGCGTGCTCTGCAAGTATCTCAGACCATATACAACCATGCTAATTTCCCCAAACTCTAACTATATTCTGCGTCCGCCGTCCCGCAGATTATCAAGGTCGCCTTATCTGCTGCATACAGCACGGCGAATAAGCGAAAACATGCTACTTCTGACGCCTCTCTTCTTTCCTCTTCACCTCTCTTAATCCCATCTCGACCCCCGTTACTAACCTCCCCTCCACAACTCCCAGCT
Source organism: Dicrocoelium dendriticum (assembly GCA_944474145.2). Classification (NCBI taxonomy): domain Eukaryota; kingdom Metazoa; phylum Platyhelminthes; class Trematoda; order Plagiorchiida; family Dicrocoeliidae; genus Dicrocoelium; species Dicrocoelium dendriticum. Next base: position 277,265,719 of record OX104063.1, read on the forward strand.
TAATTGACAGCAACCGAAGTGCCACTGGAGCAGAACCATCTGCAGCCACCTTCCCGCAAAACTCATCGGACGCATATCGGCAACAAACCCTTATAAATCCACACTGGCCCAATCCCTTGGCGGCATTCAACTTTCGCACTCTAAGCCAAGTAGGTCGACATACTGCACTCGCACGCACCTCGGACACACTGGGTATTGACGTGCGTTGTGTGTTCGAAACTAGAACAAATGACCCAAATGAGGTTGTTGAATTAACTGCACCCGGCTTATCTTCTCGTCCTTGGTTGCACGCACCCGGAAGCTGATGCAGCACTTACGGGTGAAGCTGGGATAGATATCATTCTCAGCTCCAAAGCTGAGACATCGGTAGTTCATTGGATTCCGGTGAATAAGCGTTTGTGTGCAGCCCGTTTAATTACATTAACTATGGTTGATACACCAAGTAGTACAAAACACTGTATGTTTGTGATCTCCGCTTCTGCTCCCACTAACAGCAGTTCTGTTGCTCCCAAGGACACATCATCACGAACTAGAAGCACTAATAAGCAGTGCTAATAGTTCAGATATTATGGTACATACAGGGGATGTGAACACACAAGTAGGGGGTCTGAGTTCTTCAGAAGCTCAACTAGTTGGTGATTACGGGCTTAACTCCGAACGGACTGAGAACGGCAAGCGTCTGCTGCAACTGTGTACGGAAGACCAGTTGTCTCTTAGCACTGCTTTTAGACACAGTGGACGCCGGAGAGCCACTTGGCGTCCTCTTGTAGCTGGCCTCCGATGGAACCAAATTGATCACATTGCTATCAGTTACAGGTGAGATGGTTCTATCCTACACTGCCACTTGTTCTGGAGTACCTGCGTCGCCTCTGATCATCTTCTGCACTTTACGGGGAGCAGCCCTAAGCGTCTCAACCGATTGGCAACTGAGAAATTGTCTCAGCTCTCTGTCAGGCAAGCCTATCAGGACACACTGCGTATCGAAATTTCGCTATCTTGTCTTAATGACATTGAGCCTCAATGAAGTAGAATCTCAGCCGTCTTGGAACATGCAGGAGGCTCTGTTTGCGTCATTATCAATCGTCACCGCAGAGTAGCGACTGTAAATAATTTGCTTAATTTTTATTTTCACGCTTATATATTTCGCTGCAGTTCTTGTACAGCTTTGTTTTAATTAATCATATACACATACGCTTAATTTCGAGCTTGTCTTCCGTGGTTCTCCCTTGAGTGCCACTGGATTATTAAGATTGTGCGCATCATCATCATCAACAGCAGTACATCAGCCATTTGAACTGATGCTTCGCTGCCATACAACCATGATGACCTAAGAAGTAAAGAACATTAATGCCCTAAGCAAACATACAGGGTCAAGGCGCCTACACCTTGTGTAGACAACATACCGTCACAAACAGCTGGCTATCATACAAAGATAAGGCGGCATCCGCGTGACAGCTTCCTTGCGGCTTTCACTGCCACGCGTCATAATCAGCCATTACCCCGCAGATAACTCAGCAGCAAACACACTTTAAACAAGCAATCCGATTAGGAGACGACAGCAGACGCGCCACTGGTGTCGACTGCGAGCGATGTCCTGTAAAGTCTCGAGCCATGCACAAGGCGAGTCACGTGGACTCCAGCCCGGAAGGCGAGGTGGACCAACAGCATCCAGTTTGGTCGTCAGTGACTTCATTTGCCGCTGCCAAGTCAACTTCTGTTCACCTCGAGCCTTGCGCCACCCTACACCTGGTAGACTGAACAAGGCCCTCCTAGGTAAGCAGTGACCAGGCATACGTAGCACGTGGCCGAGCCAACGCAACTTATTCAGTGCTATCTGTTGTTCTAGGGAGCTAGCATGATTATCCCTACCTAGTATTCGCCTACGCACATCATTGTTGCGGACACCCTGGTGCAACCTGATACCAGCAATGCTCCGCAGACAACGATGATGGAAGACATGAAGGCGTCTCAGATAACCAGACCGAAGGGGTCGTGGCATTTCCAAAGAGCAGGACGGCCTTTCAGATGGAGTGAAAATCCCTTCTGTCGTCAAAGATGCTGCAGGTTCTGGTATTTCGCAATGCGAGAACCGACTTCGGTTTCTATGCGCCTATCGTTGCTGATGCAGCTGCCAAGGTATATGAATCGACCAAGAGATTATCAAGTGGCTGGTGGTTTTGCAGCAACACTGCACTTAGAAGGAGCGGAGCGCATACCAAATAATGCGACCACTTTAGGCAGGTTATTCAGGGTTGATTATGCCGCACCAACATCGTCAAAAGCAAAACGATGTCGTCCGCATAATCAAGATAAACTAACCTTTCACCGGACCGTACCTCAAGGTCTGCATCGTGCGAGTGCGTAAGGGAACACACCATGATGGAGTCCACGACGAAATTGAACAAAAACGGTGAAATTGGAAAGCGCTGACGAACACCACTTGTTGTCGGAAAGCTATCCGACTGGTCACCGTAGATCCTGACGCGATCTGTAACGTCCGAGTAAATAGCACGTAAGACGTCCACATATTTCGTGGGAGCAACTTTCCAATAATGTATTTCGAACAAAATGCATCGATGGACTGAATCGAACGCACTCTTAAAGTCAAGGAACACAGCTATTGCCGGTATGCGGGGCGGCTCTAATATCTGCCGTAGGATGAATATACATCCACGTCCTGGTCGGAAACCTGCTTGCTGTCGCCTACTCCGTGATTCGCGTTCCACAGTGAGGCGCCGAACGAGAATCGAGGATAGTAATTTTGTCACAACCGGCGTTAGGCTAATACCCGTGTGGTTAGCACAGTCTGTGCGAATATTTTTCTTGTATACTGCCGCTATAATCGATTCACTTCAGTTAGCCGGGACACTTTCAAATAGGGAAGTCAGTGCTTTGCAGAGGACCTCACCACAATTCTTAAATAGTGCAGGTGGGAGAGAAATCCGGACCAGCAGTACGATAACGATTGAGAGCTGTGATCGCGTTTCGGAACTCAGTCTCCGATGGATCCTCTAAACTAACCGTCCATGTCTCGTCCTGCACCACCTGAGTAGGAAAAGGTCTAGAAGCAGAGGAACACACTGAAATGATCTTGGAAATGTTCCACCCAACGAGTCATGCGGCGCTATTTGTTATGTTCCAGTGCAACTGCGCTGTCCCTGATTGTCTCACTGACGCCTGCTTTCTTGGGACCAGTGGTGCGGATCATCTGGAGGAGCTTGCGGTAATTGCTTGCTGCTCCTGCCTCCTCCCTTTCTTGAGCCTGACTGGTCCACCAGGCTTCCTAGTCAGCATGCAGGCTCCGGTTTAGTTCTCGCCGAGTAGTTCCAAGGTCACATTGTGCTCAGAGCCAGTCGGGAGTTTTCTACATTCAAACAAGTTCAACGACTTCTCGGATATTAAGTGACTGATGCGGTAACGATTGATAATGACGCAAACAGAGCCTCCTGCATGTTCCAAGACGGCTGAGATTCTACTTCATTGAGGCTCAATGTCATTAAGACAAGATAGCGAAATTTCGGTACGCAGTGTGTCCTGATAGGCTTGCCTGACAGAGAGCTGAGACCATCTGAGGAGACCCTTGGGGCGTCTTTTCGTTAAGTGCATGAAGAAAGGACAGCGTACCAAGGCATTAGCAGAGTCGACGCAGGTACTCCAGATCGAGCGGCAATCTAGGATGGGAGGATTGTCCTGTTTTCTGAGCCGGGCACTTCTGTTGCAGACGTTTCGTTAGCAAGCTAGGCAACATCTTCAGTGCGGCTATTCAGTCCTGATTTGCGGAGTCTCGCAAATCAATGCCAAATTCGAATGACTAATGATTGTCACCTGCTTCGAATGTCACCCTTCGATTGGTTCACGTGAGTCGGTCGAGTGATCACGTCTTCGCCTTGTCGAGCTGGTGCCTATTGCTGGCTTAAACTGCAGAGCTTCGTAGACACCCTCCAGCTCCAGGTGTTTGTTGATTGAGTTCCAGCCAGAATGCCAGGTCTCGAGAAATTCAAGTCATCATCATCATCATACACGTTAGCTAGAGGTGGGGAACACCTCAGCTGCTGTGCCGCAATAAAGAAATTCAAGTGCTCTGCAGTTTCTTGCTCTCCCAAGTATTTCAACGGTCTCCAGATCGAACTGATGGTCCTAGGCCCCCACGTGCACTGACAGTAAGGATTTCTCATCGTGACGACGGATGGCCAGACTATTTTCGTGCAGTCTTGTGCCAAGTTTTCTTCCAGTCTGGCCTACAGAGTACTTGTCACAACTCTTGCGGGAAATTTTGTAAACTACATCTGATGTTTCTTCCTTACTCAGTTTGTCCTTTTCCTTAAAAATTTCACTTCGAATGGTCTCCGTTGCTCCGTGTGCAACATTTATCCCGTGAGGCATTAGAAGCCTCGCTGCCATTTCAGAAATCCCATGGATGTAAGGTAGGATAATCGTTCTTCTTTCTGTTGCACATGTGGACGGGGGTTGCGACTGACTCTTCGACATCAAGCAGCGTAAAACAAAAATTCTAGGGTCCGAATTTCGCTGAATAGGTGGTCCTCCTCCGCCTTCCTCAGTTGCGGCGTGCTACAGTGTGTGTGGGCCCAGTTGAAAAGCGTCCTCACGCAAGTTCGCTTGTATATTGTCGGATGGTTACTGTGATAGTTTAAGATCTTATCGGTGTGCGTCGCTTTACGATAAACTGCTGTATTCAGTGACCCAGAAGCTGTCTTCTTACGAGCACGTTCAAGAATGACAACTGATCAGTGTTCTCTTCTTCTTCGGTGAAATGGATGTCGTAAAAAACATTATTGATTAGCTGATGGGTTTCTTGTAGTCTGGAGCGTTTGAGGATGACGAAAGCATCGTCTACGTAACGTACCCAAAGGTTGGGCTCCACTATTGGCAATGCCTACTGTTCCAAGGTTTGCATCACTGTCTATGCTACCAGTCCAGAGATTGACGATCCCATTGGTTTATCCGTTATCTGTTTGTACAATAAAAGCGAAATGTGTTGAGACGGAAGTCAAGCAACCCCATCATTTGTGTCTTCAGTTCTGTTGCTGGTATTTATCGTTCCGTGTTATCCTCATTGCTTACCTCACTAGTGTTGTGTCAATTGATGTGGACAAAGGTATAACGTCAAAGGGACCATTATCTCGTTTCTTTCTACCGTTATTCCCTTAAGTTTTTAAAGGAATTGTTCTGTCGACTGGATTGAGTGCTCCGAGCCTACAATTAAATGTTTCAACCGTTGCCAAAGTTCCTTAGACAACTTGTAATTCGTTGTCGCGGGTAATGACACGATAGGGAGAAGCAGCACCCCATTTTTGTACTTTAGGTAGGCCGTAGAACCGTGGTAGCACTGAATCCTCGGGTTTCATATAATAGGATAGAACCGCACCACCTGTAACTCATGGCAATGTGATCAATTTGGGTCCATCGGAGGACAGCTACAAGAGGACGCCAAGTGGCTCTTCGGCGTTTACTGTGTCTAAAAGCAGTGCTAAGAGACAACTGGTGTTCGGTACAGTTGCAGCAGACGCTTACCGTTCTCAGTCCGTTCGGAGTTAAGCCTGCAATCACCACCTAGCTGGGCTTCAGAAGATCTCAACCGGCCTACTTGTGCGTTCACACCCCCCTGTATGTACCATAATAGCTGAACTAGTAGCATTGTGTACTAGCGCGTCCAGTTCGTGATAATGTCCTTGGCAGCATCAGAACTGCAGTTGGTGGGAGCATAAGCAGAAATCACAAATCAACCATAGTTGATGTAATTAAACGGGCTGCACACAAACGGTTGTTCACCGGAATCCAATGAACTAACGATGTCTCAGCTTTGGAGCTGAGAACGATATCTACCCCAGTTTGACACGTGAGTGCAAACTATAGCGGGAGGACAAGCCGGGTGCAGTTAATTCAACAACCCCATTTGGGTCATCTATTCTAGTTTCGAACATACAACGTAGGTCAAGACTCAGTGTGTCCGAGGTGCGTGCGAGTGTAGCCTGTTGACCCACTTGTCTTAGAGTGCGAACGTTGAATGCCGCCAGCGAAACGGAACAGCGTGGCCTTACAAGAGACTATTGTCGTTATGCATTCGGTGGGTGTTGCGGGAAGGTGGCGGCAGATGGTTCTGTTCCAGTGGCACATCAGTTGCTGTCAATTAAGCTGGGAATTGTAGGAATGTTAGTAATGGGGATCTGTATAGGAGTAGGAGAAAGAAGTGGAAAAGAAAGGAGACGCTAGCAGCAGCATGTTTCCGCTTATCCGTCGTGTTGTATGCAGCAGATAAGGCGACCTTGATAACTTGCACGACAGCCGATGCAGAACGTAGTTAAAGTTTGGAGAAATTGGCATGGTCGTATATGGGTTGAGATACTGCCAGGGCAGTACGACGAGGGTCCTCAAGCGCTACTACTATTCCGTATGCCTAGTCACTGCCAGATATCGGTTAGCGCAAGGCTCGTGGAGGACAAAAGATAATCGTACGCATGCCCGGAAAAGCACTAGACTACAGTTTCAGCCTGTTGGGCATCATCAGTAGTGCGCATCCATCAAATCCATCAGGATTCGAACCCATGACCGCCAGCGACGGATGCGAATTACTGATGACGCCCAACAGGGTGAAACTGCAGTGTAGTGCTTTCCGGGCATGTGGACGACTATCTGATTTGGAAGCTGGCTGCGACCTCAAGTAATTATATCCAAATCCCCTACCCATTAGTACATTAAAATATATCCGCCCTAACAGTTTCTAAATGCTATGTGATACATAGCTACTGTTAGTGGACGTCACGTCTTTCGGGGCCAACCCTGTCCTCTGCGAAGTTCGTAAGTTGAATAGCAGTGGAGGATAAGACGCGCTATATCGCAGTTAGCTTGTAAATCATGATGGTCCGAAGCTATCCCCCGTGCCCCAGTGGCATAAGCTGCTGAGTCGCGATTCAAGCCGCTGGTGGTCATGGGTCCGAATCCTGATGGATCCGATGGGTGCGCTTTACTGATGATGCCCAACAGACTGAAACTGCAGTCTAGTGCTATTCCGGGCATGTAGGCGACTATCTGATTCGGAAATTGGCTGCAACGAACCTCAATTAATTAGTCGTTTTTATGATTTTACGCTACCCGACACTCACGTAGTCGGGCGCTTAAATCGGTCGTTGAAAGAGAACATCTAAGCAATTCGTCTGTTTAGTACAGCTTGGGAAGATGGAATTTCACAAGCACTCTTCCTACAGAACCGCACATCACTAAGGAATGGATAAGACAACGGCAGAACCTATGCTTGAGCGTATACCACGGACAAAGTTTAATGCCGCACTTAATACTCCCGTAAATAATAACACTGATGTTGTTTACCACCCTCATACATTTAGTCACGTCGTGCTATTTGAACGAGACACCGACATACGTATGCACACATGACCAGCCATCCTGTTTCAACCCTATATCAAATGATGTTAGGTAGACATGACAAAGTACATTGCTACTTCGAACACAGTGGTTCTATACTTGCGTACATATCAGACATAATACTAAATATCAGATTACGTATTGTGCAGGAAATTGTGGCTGGAGGGGGAAGGACAGAGAAACGCACAACACAAGTCCCTATGAGGTCGCTTCTTCGCCACATCAAAAAGTGTATCTAACCAGACGTGACCATATTTCGTCGGACCCCCGCCCCGCAATGGAGACATCAACCGGCGCAAAGTTCAAAGTGGGGATTTCCATTCCTCTTGACCAAGTCATCGTTTGGCCACCACTCTTCTTCTTCCATCCGGACCCCGGTCGGCAAACAAAGCACGACACGGGAACCGGTGTGCTGGCATGCACAACACGTTGTCTAGCCAGCAAAGCTTAGTGCGTGATGGAATGGTGATAAACGGTTTCCTCGCTCTTTTTGCACTAAATACACGACGCCAAACACGTTCATTGCTAAACAGCGATGATCGAATGTAATTAGTCTTTTTATGTCTGTCGACCTGGTGGGCCAGGTTTCTCAACCGTACAGGAGGAATGAAAGAACATTTACATTGAAAACTCAACCCTACAGGAAAAGTGAGGTCACATTGACGCTACACGTGGCGGATATGAGCAAACGCGCCTCGAGCTTTTGTTATACGATTCGAGCTCATGAGTGCTAATATAGCTGCCGAGACACTTAAATTTCTGAACGGCTTCTGACTGATCGCTACCAAGGGTCAGCGCAGTAGTGGGTCCCTGCCAGTCTCGGACTTTGCGTTTCGATGGTACAGAGCATAGTCCAAAACAACCGACAGCCAGTGTTAATGCTCAGCCTGCTTGGCACGTTTGAGAGCTGTCAGAGATAACGGCTATGTCGTCGGTATTGCTCAAGTCAAGAAGTTCATCATCAGAAAGCAGCTCTACATCTTGTAGGTCGTGTTCAGCGAATGCAATTTCCATGACTCCGTTAATGGCGACGTTAAATAACGAAGGTAACAGCGGGCAACCTTGTCTCTCATCGCCTGAGATATTGGACAGCGACAGCTTGCCATAAACCATCATTCTATCCGAACTATATGCGTACAGTGCACACCACTACAGGACACAAATCGATCCACCGAAGCGGATCCAACTTTGATGTCGAGGAACACGAATGTCGTGAGTCGATAACAAATATGACGCTATCCCAACGATTTACTGAATGTGAAGATTTGGCGATACAGTCACGATTTCGGTGAAATCCAGCCAGCTGCTTGAGAATCTTTCACGAGTGTCAGTCAGACTATGGAGAACGATAGAGACAAGTAGATTAGTGGCAAATGAATCCAGACTTTCCGCCGCACTCATGTGAGCCTCCTTTGAAATTTGGGACTATTAAGGAGCGGATCCACTTATAAGATAGTCTCCTGCCCCCACAGATTCACTAGTAAGTTGTGCAAATCATCCATGAGAGCAGGTCCCTCGAAATGGAAGAGAGCTGGAGGACCTTTATCAGCTCCTGCGGCTTTATTCAAATTCAGCTGTCTGGCCTCGAGTACGACTGTGCGTGAGGGCCAATCAAAGTGGATGGCCCAGGGAGTAGGGCGATCACATGATAGGAAGATAACTCTTGAAGGAAAGTGATAACTTGCTGACTAAACTGTATTTCATAATGTTCCGCTCAACGCTGCAAGCGTTTTGACAAGCCGCAGTTTGGCTGTCCAATCTCGTTGAGTATGGTCTCACTAACACCAGGTCTCCTGCTGCTCGTTTCCGTATCAGACGGAATAACTTACGGTACTTACCAACAACCGAACAACCCCCTCGTGATGCCAGCTGGCCGGTTTGGGAATTTCCCGTTCCGGCGAATGAGTTGGTGGTAGTGTTGCAGGATGCGGTGGGTTTTCGCCTGGCAAGCGTTCTCCCTATAAAAAGCCACATATGTCCGTCTAACACTGTGATGTGGCGGATGTGACTCGCCACTAAATAAAGTCGCTGCCTCCTGTCTCCTTTGGAGATGTACACCGGCGAACAATCCGAGCATCGGATCTTGTCTCTGACTTCGAGAGTGTTTAGCTCCTGGCATATATTATCGTCATCCGAAAGGCGTATGAACTGTGTCCAGTCACCGGCTCCCAACGGGTGCGAATCTATCCTCTCGTCCTGCTGCCTTGTGGGTTAGGCCATTTTGCAAAGGCTCGGCCAAGGCAACCGGGTAGTATCTCGCCTACTGACGAACCATGGACTTACAACTACAACCATTCACACGCTCTCTTGCTGCTACGATGCTATTCACTCATGCTACTATACCAACTACTCAGGCACACGTCACCATTCTACCTACCCTTATCTTGCACCTGATTCTTCCATGCCGATCAACCCGACTTCCACCAAGGAACCTGTTCCCGTGACATCTGCCAACTCAACCACACAGTGTTCAACAGAGAGCTGTCAAGCCCGAAGTCTCTCATCTTCGCTCCTGCAACGCGGAACGCAGTTCAAACTTGCAGCCTTCAACATACACTACTGCAGATCGGTAAGCAAACTGGACTTGCACGCACGCTAGTGACCCTTAGAATTGATGTCTGTTGCCTGAGTGAAACGCGACTCCAGGACTCCAACTCGGTCTACCAGCTGGTGTCACCGCTCCACCCATGCACCCGCTTCCATCTCCGCATCTCTGATGACACCGAATTTGCCGCATCTGGGCAACCTGGTGTTGGAATCGCCCTCAGCGCTAGAGCCGACTGTTTTGATTGATTGGATTCCGACCAATAGTCGCCTTTGTACCGCATGGATATGATGATGTTCGCTCAGACAGATGGCGCGGCAGCGTACGCAACTGCCGATCATTTTGGTCAACATGCGTCGATACCGATCATGCACTAGCATGTGCAACCGTTTGCATGCGGTTCGGTGGTCCACCTAGGTCCTAACAAACCCGAGCTAACATTTACAAGTGAAAAGATTCAACGATGAAGGAGTATCAACAAAGGCTTCGTGAAAATCTCGCTCTCTCCCACTCTGGATGTTGATCAACACTGATTAAGCCTGCAACAAGCCACGCTGCCGGCCGGTTTGTCCACCTGCGGCCTCACTCGCTCCACGCCCAAAAGTTGGATCTCGGAAAGATCCTTGGAATTGTTGGATCGCCGACGGTCGGTTCCTGCTGGCACAGCGCACACTGCCGGTCTATCATGCAACAGCTAAAAGCAATCCTTCGCTCTGGTCGTGAATCCTGGTGGTCCAAACAAGCTGATGAGATGGAAGCCGCTGCATCAGCTGGCAAGTTCCACCGTCTATTTCGCATCATCAGGGTCACCAGTTGCAATTCCCATGCTATCAGCCAGACGATTTGCGAATCAGACGGCACGAAGATCACCAAGCTTCAAAGGCGATTGAGTCGCTGGGCAGAGCATTTCGCTCTTCAATTCAACCACCCAACACAATCCCCTGTGACACCTCCAGTCCCAACGGATGATGCTTGGCCTGTCTATACAGGCCCCTCAACTGAAGCAGAGGTCCGAGATGCAATCCAACCTCCGAAACGCCACAAAGCTCCTGGTCCCGACATCCTACGACCGGCTCTATTCAAAGATGGCGGGAGTGTACTTGCAGCGAAATTCTATCGCTGTTCCGAACTCATGGATAGAATCGGTCATTGTTTCGATTCACAAGTAAGGCTCCCGCGACGATTACTGTAACTACCGCGAAAGCTCGTTAAGCTGTCACATCCAAAATCTTCGTGTCCGTCGTACTTCGCAAGCTTTTAACGACTAGAGGAATTTTCCCGAGAAGAACAAGCCGGATTTCGTCCAGGCCGCGGCTGCATCGACCAAATCTTTACGCTCCGCCAACTCCCTGAATTCCGTCACATCCACCGGCGGCCAACAATCGTAGTTTTCCTGGACATCCGAACGGCATTTGATTCAGTGGATAGATCTGCGTTGTAAAACTGTCTACCGAAAAAACATGTTTAAAGTCTCATAACGGATTGCAAAGGCCCGCCTTGCATTCATCAAACTGAGACACCTATGGCGTCGTCGTGATGTCAGCCTCAAGCTTAAGGGCAGGGTGTACAGTGCTTCTGTCCGTGCAGTGCTCTCGTACGGCTGTGAGACGGTCTATTCGCTCGGAAAACATGAAGCGGTTGTCAGTCTTTGACAATCGCTGTCTATGAAGGATTGCTCGAGTGTGGTGGCAACGCCACGCAAGCAACGCAGAAGTCCGAGACCGAGTGCATGGAGTCAGTAGTGCCAGTCTTCAGAAAGTTATTCTCCAACACCGCATGCGTTAGCTCGGCCACATATTGCGCATGCCGGCCTATCGCCTTCTCCGTCGAGCGCTATTTGCGCTCCCCGGAAGCGGTTGGAAAAAATGCCGCGGTGGACAACCAATGAAGTAGAGAAGGAGCATGAAGGATGCAACTTCAAACTTAGCATCCGCCGGACGGGCCCACCTTCCAAGATGGGGACCACGTGATTTGGACTGCCAGTGGTTAGAAAGCTTGGAGGCTATGGCGTGCAACCGGCATCAGTGGAGACTACCATTCAACCGTGTTACCTATTAATTAAAATCTCATGGAACATAAAACTCTAAAAGACAGAAAAAGCCAAAAGTGGCGTGTGTAAAACCGAAAGTCGGTTTCTTCATGCTGTATTTTGTTTCCCTCCTTTATTTCGCCATGGTTCTGATGGCACATTATCTGTAGTCAGATTGTGAATATATATATATATATATATATATATATATATATATATATATATATATATTTGTGTGTGTGTAAAGTTGTAGGCTGTCCATCACACCGCCTCCTCCAGCCCTGCCCAGCGACCGCGAACAAGGTACGACGTGGAAGACGCTAACCGGGCATACGCAGTACGTGTCCGAGACATCGTAGTTGGCACAGCGAGACAAGCGCCTCGAGGGAGTGGCTGCTTCCACCCAAGACATGCTGTCTGACTTCAAGGTTGGTTACGTGGTGCAGTCACCACACACGGGCGATGGACCGCAAGCAACGATTCTCGAAGAGACAGTCGGCGCAGATCATCGGTACGAGCAGGCCAAGTCTCGCAACCGTACAACAGTACAGTGCGGGGGGGGTCGCATGATAAACCCGCCCTTTGATGGAGAGACGGATGCCATGGCGGCGCCATAAATGCCTAAGCCTGGAGAAGGCGAGATGAGCTTTTGAGATGCGCATTAAAATCTCGTTTCCAGCAACCCCACCAGCAGTTATGCACCTTCCCAGATAGACAAAAATCTGTACAACTTCTAGCGTCTCACCATCGAAGGTGAGTGCAGGTAAATGCGTGTCAGTCTCGAAAAAGCGCTTTGCACTTGAATGGTGAAAAGTGGATGCCATACTTCGACGCTCCAATCGCCAGGCGGTTGAGTGCAAGTTGGACGGCCTGCAGACTGTCACTCAACAAGACGATATCATTATCCAAATCAACCACCCGAGTACCTGGGAGGAGCTCAACGCCAACGTTCAATAAGTCTGCTAGAGCATTTTTGAAGACATCCTCAATGGCAAAGTTGAAGAGGAATGGAGAGATAGGGCAACCTTGTCGAACCCCAATGATGACAACAGAAGGCAAAAGCTTGCCATAAGCCCTAACTATACCCGAGGTGAGACTATACAGAGCACCCAGTACAACTGTACAATAAGGTCGAACGTACCGCCGCATTGTACACCGTACCCTTCAGGGCGAGAGAGATGTCGCGCCGGCACCATAGGTAGCGAAGCGTTGTTTTGTTCTCCGAGCTGGGCGTTTCAGTTACGGACGCTTCGTTGCCAAGCCAGGCAACATCATCAGTGCGGCTTTCAAAGTCCGAATCGCAGTGCCTCTTGAGCCAATGCCAGATCCGAGTGGCTGTAAATGAAACGCCCAGCTCGGCGGACAAAGTAACCCCCTCATCCACATCCTAAGATACAGGTTCTCTTCGGTTTCGGCCGGAACACTGGCCAGCATCCAGAAGCCACAAATGCCTAATGTTAAGGTTGGCAATTCGATTTGCCACGTGGAGACATGTCTGCTTATAGTAACGTATGGCGAATATGCGATCTTCTAGTGTTTAGTGGGCGAGCACTCAGCCTGGAGACCAGCGTACTTTTATACGCATTCGCCTCCCTAGTTCGCGATAATCTATGAACTCACCGTATGGTTGCGGACGTCCGCCGAAGCGAACTTCGAGATGGTCGTATACAACTGCGAGACCGGAGTTCATGCTCGTACTCTAAATCGTGGGACACATTTGAACACATCCTCTCCAACGGTAGCTGATCGCGATGTGATCGACTTGCGTCCATGACTGACCCAGAGCTGGTGGGCGTAATGTCACTCTTCTGTCTGTGAGAAATGGATGAGCGTCTTCATACAGGTGTAGCAACCGCTCACCGCTGTCATTACGGAAGCCTGCACTGTGCTGACCGCCCAAATGAAGCTCAACAGTAAACAGCTTTCCAACTCGGACGTTCAGATCGCCAGTAAGCACCACAGTATCCATACATTTTCTTCAACTAAGTAGCGCATTCAGTTCGTGCTACAATTTATGGGGGCGCACGCTGTAATGACAAACGTGGACCGATTGTCCCCGCGAGCTTTGAACGAACCCCCAAATCGGAGCGGCGCACAGCCGGCTGTTGATTGCGACCCAATCGATCAGCATAACTTAAGTCCGGGGGCTCAGGACAATACTCACACCGGATTGACCGGTATTTGTAGCTGCGTCATCTCAGAACAAGCGCAGTGAGGAAGTGCTGCTAGTGTCGCATGATGGGGATCGTAGGGTCAAAACAGAACTCGAATCTTGCAGACTATTTTCTGATGAACAGCAGAGGCCTATCGGTCAGGTCTCCAATGTTCGGGTAAGTGCTTCCTGTTGGCCAATCTGCAACAAAGTGCGCACATTAAAGCATGCCAATCTTAGGCAGGATCAAGGACTCCAAATAGTGGCAGTAGTAGTCTTAAAAGACTAGGGAATAGACAGAGCCAACAAAAACCATGGAAATTAGCAGATAAGGGGCAGAGTCATTGCGTCATAGTCATCGTGGCACAGCAGTTGAAGATGAGCAACACACTTCAGCTACTATGCCGCAGGAAGAAAGGAACATTTTGACAAATAGAACAAAATATTTTTAGTTTGTTGCACGCCGATTTTTCTCTTTTTGTCATTTTAAATGCCTGAAGTATTAAACATGTGAATAAATACAATACTGTACACAATTCTTCCACTGATTCCGGTTGCGGGCAATGTCTTCAAGCGTGTTAAGCTATTGGCACTTCTCATATTTAAGTCCCCATCCTGGTAGACGTACGAGTCTAGTAGCGGCTAGACACGTCAGAGATTTCATGTGCTGTCGCCAAGTGGAAGGCTGACAATACCAGTCTCCTTCAGTCAGGTCGTTGACGAGCGAATAGAGCGCGACGCGTTAGACGCTCAGGTGCCATGCGTAGGACATGACCGAGTCATCTCAACTGGCGTAGTAAAAGCAGTTGCAGGGAATACTCGCATTCCCCAAGATACGATGTAGAACATTATCACTTGGAACTCCATGTTGCCACCAAACACGAACAATCCTCCTTAAGCAACCGTTGTCGAAGGTAGAAAGAGGACGCACGTCTTCTACGTAAATTGGCCAGGACTCGCTCCCATAAAACAACACTGAACGAACAAATGCGCTGTAAACCGGGACCTTCAGCAAGAATGAGACGTCGCGACGACGCCACAAATGCCTCAGATTGGTAAACGCTGATCAGGCTGTAGCGATGCGAAGAGAAACTCCATCGCTGATAGTGCCGTCAGCAGAAACACAGCTCCCAAGGTGGACGAAACTATCTACCTGTTCAAGTTGTGCACCTTTAAGAGTGAGCACGGGTGCAGGTGTAGGCCAATCCTGGAGCAGCACTGTACACTTCGATGGGGACGAAGCTCATGACATACTTAGATGCTTCAACCGCCAAACGATCCAGAATGAGTTGCATACCTGGAGGATCGTCACCAAGTAAGGCGATCTAATCTAAGTCGGTCGCGCGCTCAACCGGTAGAAGCTCTAGGCCAAAATGTTGGAAACCTTCTAGAGCATTCGACAGAACATCTTTGATTGCAAAGTTGAAGAGGAGTGCGGACATAGGACAACTCTGTCGCACATCGCTATTGACAGCGAGTGGCGAGGAAAGCTTGCCGTAGACCCTCACTCTGCCAGAGATATGAAGGTAAAGTGCACGTAAGATGACGGTAGACTTCTCTCGCATCCCGTTCTTTACCAAGTAACATCATAAAGCAGGTCGATCAACGGAGTCAAATGCAGCACGATTGTTGGCCTGTGATAAATGTGGCGATGTTCTTGGAGTTGGCGGAGCGTGAAGGTTTAATTCATACATCTTCGGTCGGGAAAGAGAACAATTTGTCTTTCACGGTAGGATGGTTCACGTACCGGGGATAGTCTACGAAATAGAAGGGAAGCCGATAGCTTGAAGGCAACCGAAATAAGACTAATCCCTCAATGATTAACACATGAAGCGCGAACACCTTTCTCGAAAATCGGGACAATAACTGATTCGCCCCAAGAGGAAGACACCTTTTCTTCATGCCAGAATTTTGCGAACAGCGAGGTCAGCAGGTTAATTATTGCCACGCCACCGTATCGGAACAGCTCCAGAGGAAGTCCGTTTGAGCCGGCTGCCTTGAACCACTTCAAGCGTCGAATATCGAGGCAGACTTCCGCTCTGCTGTGTGGGTTCAGTGGGACAAGCCAGGGTGGACAACAAGGTGTACTGCATTTATTGATGGACGGTGGAGGCCAGTTGAACTGCGAGTGAAAGTGCTCGGCCCAATGGTACGTACGTCTCTGTTGGTTGGTGATCGAAGACTCATCCAGCTCGCAAATAACCTCACTGACACCAGGATTCCTGAGGCCAGTGGACAGAATGCGTTGAAAAGCCTGCAAGTGTTGCCAGAGAGACAGCGGTCTCCATCTTTAAAGCACGCTCAGACCACCGTGCTTCGCGAAGGCTTTGCCCGAGCAGCTAGTTGACAGAACGGCACCGCTCGTTGTAATCTGACTCCCCCGGTATATCTTTGCGGCGATCCAACAGTTCTAGAGAACGAGCAAAGATCCAAGTCTTTTTGGGGCGTCGAGCTAGATAGCAGCATCACTGTCCGGAAATGGTCATCGCTTTCTGCATATAAGTCCAGTATTGCTCTGTCTTGCGGTGGATTGCAACTGAATACATATGCCAATGAAGACTGACAGGTCGACTGGACAAAGGAATCAGTTAGTCTGTTTACATCAATCTTGTGGTGCTTCGTGTTTCGAAACCCCAAAACACAGATTTTCGCGTAGACCAGTGCATGATATGAGTCAACGAAGGTGAACCAAAAGGACTTGCTGTCCAGTACGCTGTCACGCCATGTGAAGCTAATTGCAATTTGATCAATTTGTGACCACGGTCGAGTTGGCGGAGGGGAACGCCACGTTGCGGAATGCTTATTCATATGCCTGAAGTTAGTGCTCGAGAGACAGAGGGTTGTCTTCGCACAATGTGAGTTTCCCTCTGTTAGCAGGGCGGTTCTCATCGAGCGCGTGGTGACAACCAAGGTGGCGTTCATATGGTAACAGGAGGCCAACCCGCGCATTAAAATCCCCAGCAAGGACGACATTCGACATTTTAGCACTGGTCGAGCTGATATAGTTCCCGATAGAAGTCGTCCTAGACACAGCCACTACGGTAGCCAGTTGGAGAGTACAAGGAGATCACAAGCAGGTTGCGTCCATTCGAAGCAGAACTGTACACAGTTGGCTGTTAATCGGGAACCAGTGCAGTAGTGCCGCATCGGCCTTGCCAGGTAGTGCTATAACTATACTAGCCAAATCTGATGAGGCTGCTTTTGGATCTCCAGAAAAACCCAAGTGATATCTGGCCTCGCGTTCAGTGAGGGATGTCAATGTAAGCAGTGCTGGGGTCTTGCAATCAGGTTTGTGAAAGGCATCAGACACTGATATCGAGGGACCGTAAATCGCGTGGTAGACCGGCTTTCTGTCCAACTTGCATGAGTGTCCGAACATTGAAGTACACCAGACGGAACGAGGACTGCGGTCGAAAAAGAGCCATAGGTTGAACTCCATGGTTTGCGGCGCAAACGGAATCGCAACCAGGTTTGTGGACACATGAATCGGGTAACGAAAAGTAAGGATTGTCAACAAACAAACAATTGGGGTGTGATGAAGTCGCGTGAATGTAGGAAGCAGAAACGGTAGCCGATGAACACGTAGTATAACAGTCCATGGTATTGTGATTTGGCGTAATACTACCCGGTTGCCAAGCCAAAGTAGCGCTCCAAATAGAAATAGATGGAATTGAAACTAGAAGACGAACGTCTATTAAAGAAAGATGGAGGTTGAAAACGGGTTAAAAGTTATGTTAGAACAGGACAATAAATATAATAAGTGCAAGAGGGGGAGCGAGCAAACGGGAAGAGTTGAGCAGTAGCACCCTTATCCTATCCACCCTGCTCAATGCAACAGATATGGAGCCGTTGATCTTAAGAAAACAAAATAAACGTCTGAGACGTCCGGCTTCTGGCTGACCGTAAGCCCCCTCCAGATCGATGACTCCGCTTAGCTAGCGCCTGATAACCCATATCGTCGCTTCGCGGTTGGTGCTGGCGTGGATTGTATTCTGGATGTCGACGGGCATATTGGCCAACATCTGGAGCACTAACACTTGCAACAGCTACAAGCCGGAAAAGTCATCGGTAGTACGCCGGCACACTGTAACGACGCTTTGCCACCATGTGACCACCACCAGTCGCGCGTGGGCTGAGTATACCTCGAGGGCACCCGCACCTAAGAGGTTTCGAAGCCGTTATCGAAGGACTGCATGCCAGGCATGCAATCCTTTCAGCCACCGGTCTGTAATGGTCCTAAAAGCCCTATTTCACGAAATCTCATGTCCCCAGAAAGCAGCTTAGTACGCAGACTTTGGTAAGCACATCTAATTAGTGACAGGCAGCATCTTGTCCAAATCGGAGGAATCACAGAAAAGTATTTCCGTCATAATTCGAGGAAACTAACAATAATAAAAGTAGGTGCGCGCTGTAAAAACGAACCGCAGCCGGAGACTTGAAATGAGTACATAATGGTGGTCTCGAGAGTGTATTAGAACACGTAAATCACAAAGATCCTCTTAGACACAAGCGATCCATAATGGCGAAATGGAAAATGGCAGCGCCTGTGTGCACATTTATCTTGTCAGGCGAATCACCGATTGATTCGGTCGTGAAAGTAGAGACATTTCGTGGTCTACAACGATGCCCACAGGAAAAAACGATTCAATAGCCAACGGGAGCAATGAATCTGCTAGCTACGTCGATGAAGTCGTGAGACTTGGCCACAAATCCACCTTCTGGTTTTCATACACAATCACAAGTTGGGTACAATAACACTCATACATTGATTGAGCCTGACTACATAGTGGATGAAACATGCGCGCTTCTGAAGATTACATTTGGAAGTTAGGATATAAAAAGCAGAATATGTGCAGTTGCACGAAGAGCCCATGGCATAACATCTCAGTGGGTGCTAGCCCATCAGGAAGTTTGCGGCCGGTGGCCGTACAGATAATGCGTCCGCTTTGTAATCGAAGTCACTGTTTCGATTCCCCAACCTATATTGGACTGATGAGCAGCGAAGAGCCGGCTAGTTGCTCATGCCTACCACATTCACAGGCTACACACCTACGATTGTGCGCTTCTAGGATTTGGTAAGACGGGTTCAAAAGCTTGCTTTGCCAAGATAGGTTTGAGGGACAAAAATAAGACAGTTTGAAACGGGCTATCAGGGTTCTTGAGGGTAATCAAACGAACAGCCTACACAGTGACAGTGGAATATCAATGGTAAGAAGCGTGATACCGTAGGACGCATCCCAGGAAGGATATTGAAGGACAAGTGTACCGGTATCACAATTCAAGAAATCTAATCTAAATGCAGTCGCGTCTTGCTCATACTTAATCAGTACCTAAGCAACATTAATTTCCGACTGGTGACAAAAAGTGCAAAAGTGAGTTAGGAAACAAGAATACAATGAAATATATATGCAACGACGCGAATCATCCGCCGCACAAGAATTGAGATCTGTCATTTTAGGTGATGTACTGTCGCACAACGTCATAACTTACACCAACATAGGAAGTAACTGCAATGGTCTTCGCAGTCCAACTCACAATTAATGGTCCCTGACACATGGAGCATCAAACACAGTGAATGGGGAAAGCAGCACAAAAATTAATAGCAAACGGTGCTCGTGCATGCACTCAGACTCAATCATATGTCTGAGGTACGACCAGACAGGTACGAAGTAACACAGGCAGGCATAAGCAAAGATGGCAATTTCAGTAAAAAAGCATTCGTTACAGTAAATGCGAGGACCGCAGTACTACGTAGGTGGACTTGATCGATAGAACAGGTCAGGTTTCAGACAGCAAATCGATGTAAGTGTTGGACACCTCGATAAACTGCGATTTGAGTACAAAGGATATAAAACGAAAAACTCATCGAATGTAGCTATCTGTGTGAAAAACATCAGTCGCGAAATATTATGTACATCTGATCCGGTGCGGACGTGACAATCGCGAGTGTCCGTTGCTCAATGGCGCACACCGAGTCGTGACAGTTAAAGATTAGGATTACGGAAGACTTCCGCTTGCTTTTTGATACGGGCGTCATACTCCTTCCTATTTTGAATAAACAGTGTATATGCATCCGCCTGTGCAGGGTCCTTAGGGTTAGGCGTATCCAGCAAGTCCTGTATACCTAAAAGAATCTTAAGAAGGTTAAAGCAAATCTAGTATAGTACCTGCTTGATCGTGACAGCCGGCTTCCAGTGCTTTTCTTCATCAAGCAACGAGAGGCAGACAGTTCCAGAAGGGAAAACATTGGGATGGAAGAGTGGCGGTTCAAATTTGCACTTCGGAGGCGTCGTGGGGTACTCTGGCTTGAAATACATCCGCAAGTGAAATAGGCCTCCTTCCCAAAGGGTCTAAACAAAAATAAGCATAGGAAAAAAGCGACGAACTCCTTTCTTTCCGGGGATACTACAGCTCCATGTCATCAAATCCAGTGAACCATCCGGATTCTTCTCCGGCTTCGCGACAAAACCCTGTAGCTATGAATGCTAACAAGAGATACGTACAAAAGGATGATCTTTCCTCCAGGCTTTGCGTTCTTCAGCGAGTCTTTTCAGCGAAATCCCTTCGGCCTCCGCAAACTCACTCATTTGACTGATTTGAAGTACCGCCAAAACCGACACCAAACTGCAGTAGCGTTCTACCAGTCCGCAGCGCGAAAATTCAAATTCAAACACGAAGGGAAAAGAATACTTCTTACGTAAGGGATAGATGTTTACTTTCCTACAATAGGTACTTATACTTTTTACCATAACGGCATTTGCACCTATACAATTGTTCGTTATGCATGTACATAATGGAAAACAATTTGGCATGTGAATGCTAATAATTGCCCTTTGCGTTTACCGTGCCGTGGTAAAAGCAGAGGTTATTGGTGAATGGATGGCTGTCAAAGTGCTAGACGTGGGTGTAAACGGCTGCGAAACTTAGTAAATAGATACAATGCGCCCCTGCATTGAACCGTTAGACATTACGGCCGCAGGTTGTTAACTCGTCCTGATGTTTTTATTCATCCCAGTAGTTCATAAGCTACCTAGCATGTCCTAGCACGGAAAACACCAGACGCGTTTCGCACTATTAGGGCTTGTCAAATGTGCGCCTTCCCTCGTCACCTATTGGGATCGAATCTATGATCGCTAGAGGCAGATGGCCAGTAGCCAGCAGCTAAAACTACTGAACGTCGTTTAATAAAACAAAATACGTTGACCTAGGTAACTAGAAATAACTGCAATAATCTGTTGCCAACAGCATACCTTTAATTTAAAGGTAAACCTAATTAATCGATAGCTATTTGATATACATACTGGTGGGACATACCCCAAAAAGTGGGGGAGCAATACTACCAAACACCGAATTTAACGAGGTACTTTTTGCCTTTGGCTGCAATAATATTTTAGTGTACAAGCTCTAGTTTGCCTCTTCAGTGTCTGTTTAATAGGCTTAACAAGGTTGGTGAATGCGTGCGTGCGTGTTTTGACTATTATCAAAGTTCCTCTGATCCAATATATATTGGATCAGATTCAGGTTCAGATGGACTGGAACGATAGGAAAATCCATTGAGTGTTCCTTCTTAAGCAAATCATTGAGCCAAGTAACGATAAGGTGCTATTTCTTGATAGATCTAAAACGAAACACCCGAAACACACCCTGATCAACCAATTACTGTCCACGTTCCCTGCACTCGCAGTCCGCGCTGTGTAGGTTACGTGTAGTAAGAAGGAAGTAGAATGTAAATGGAAGATAAAGGGCATGAAAGTCATTAACTTGAAGGATAATACCAGAGAGTGAAGAGAATGACAGATTAAGAATTAAAACTTAGAAGCTTGATTTGGTTAGGAGAAGGGAAAGCTTTCATGTTGCCACCCAAGAACGTCTAACTGACGCTCAAAACCCTTAACCGTAAGTTCACTAGCTACACATTTTAGAAGCGCATTCCAGCGCTGGATAACTCTACGCGATAACCGAGTTGCCGCCCTGATCCGGTCAGAACGCGGCTTGTGTATTTTCGTGGGATGACCGCGAGGACATGGCAACCAAGCAGGGCTAAATAGCCAGCTCAGGTCCTATCCAACCTTCCCTGTAACAATGCAGTAATTATGCATTAGGTCACCTCGAAGATGTCGGTAGTGCACTAAATAAATACCCAGGCTAAGTAGACGCTCGGGGCACGGTGGCCCCCTTAACCACTCGACCAATTGCGTAACCAATTTCAAAACCCTCTCGGGCTCCACTTTGTCCCGAACAAGGCAGGGCAGGCAATCCTGAAGGCAGTATTCCAGATGGGGCCGAACGAAAGCTGAGAAAAGCTTCATAAACATGTGGGCAGTTAAGACCTCGAAAGAACGGCGTATTAACCACAACATTATGAAACCCCTACTAGCTGCCTTCTTCCATTGTCACCAGAATGCAAAGACGAGGAATGGAGGACGCCTAGGTCTACCTGGTTGGAGACAAGGGGTCCGACCTCACCGAGTACGTAGCTCGCAGGCGGGAAAGTTGCTCTTATACGAAGGACGGAACACTTAGCCTGATTTGTGGACAGTAGCTACAACGCAGACCAGTCCCAGAGTCTGTCCAGTGCATGCTGTATGGCCTCAGAACCCCCAGGAACATTTACAACATTCCATAGCTTAAGGTCATCAGCAAACAGTACGGATGATACCCCAAGCACTCCAGGGAGATCGTTTACGTTGATGGAGAACAGCATCGGTCCACGGACCGAGTCCTGTGGGACACCGCTAGGGGCTACTTTCCTAAAAACTAAGTTGCGAGCCACACGTACACACTGATCTCTTCCCTGCAAGAACGCAGATACTCCATGCAGGGCGCGGCCAGGAGCGCCGTAGGACCTCAGCTTATGTGATAACCTCAAGTGGGGTACCTTATCAAATGCTTTCGAGAAGTCTAGGAAAAGCTCATCCACTATGTGGCCATCGTTCGTTGCCTCGGCCTAAGCTTCACGAGCAACCAACAACTTCGTCAGACACGAAAACCCCTTCCGGAATCCATCTTGTGCACTGCGGAGTAGATGTAATCCATTCAGGTGACTTTCCAACGAATCTCATCAACTTTTCAAGCAGTTTGATTACGATGCTAGTCAGACTAACTGGCCTATAATTGGCTGACAGACACCTGTCGCCATTATTGAAGATAGGACAGATAACAGCCTCCTTCCGTTCAGAAGATAATATACAGCTGACAAGTGACTTCGGAGACACCATCGTCAACGGTCGACTTAGTTCCAACGCCAACTCATGCAGAAGCTTCTGGTAAATTGCATCAGCTCCAGCTACTTTTGAAGGGTTCAGCTCTTGCAGCAGTTTAAGGGCTTGCGTTCCCATCACAGTAAACTGAGTTAACTAAGAACCCTGAGGACAAATTCAATGCTAGTCACCGAGGCCTCACGTACAAAAGCCCCTGCATACTGCTCCCCAAGTACACGAGCCTTATCTGAGTCCACATACGCACGAGTTCCATCGGCCCGCATCAAAGTTAGAATTAGTGAACTTTAACCACAGCGTCTCTTAATGTAAACGAAGAACTTCTTCTGCTTTACCGAAGCCCCCTCAGTCAAATTCCTTTCCGTACAACAGCCGAGCTTTCCTGAAGTGTTGTTTACACCTATTTAAGCCGCACGATATCTATCATAAGTGGTGGTTGATGGAGCCGCACGGTAGGTCCTCCAGCAAATAGAACTCTTCTGGAGCAGGTAGTTGCTTGTGTTATCTATCAACGACGGCCGCGCTCGTTTCTCTTTTCTCCTCACAAGCGGGATGTAGGGAGTAGACACTTCCGTGAGATAAGGTTTAACTTCATCCCAGGCCGCCTGAACCGCATGAACCACTGAGGTTTCGCAACGCAACCCAGAAGCCTTGATACGCATGACTTGATGATTAGCACGCCATACGTGTTGAAACGGGTTAGCCATGCTCTGGTGACGTCTGGTCAGAGGACACCCGAAAGATAAACAGACATGGTCACTAACACCTAAGAGAGAGCCCTAAGTGATGTCACCTACGAAGTCTAGTGACTTGGCAAACACTAGATTTATAATAGACGGGAATTGGGCACCCATGTACCTAGTGGGGAGGTCCAAGAACTGATGCAACGATAGTTTAAGCGTAAGCTCAAGTAGATCTGCACCGAAAGTACTTTCCGCCGAGTTTCAAGAAAGATCTGCCCAGCAAACTTCTGGTGAAGGCTGGTAGATGCATGCATTTCGTATTGTCTCCTCAGTACCATTAACAATAACCGATAAGCATAGATATAGCTAACAGTGGGTGCAACCAGATAAGCTTAGGGTACAAAACGGATGACGGATGTTCACACCTACGTCCAAGGCAGCTTTAGGCTGAAAAATAATTGTTGCTGAACGCACAAGGCTGGCTTAATCCGGCTTATTGCGACAGCCTCAGCAACCCGAAGGAAGCGGGGATTGGTGTGACGTAACACAACTTTAAACGCTGAGCCCAGCTCTAATTGGTGACCCGAGTCTAATAGATGTCCGCCTATCGAGGAAGCCGGCAGTCTGCGCGAACATGGAATTGTCAGATCCCATATGCTTTTCAAATTGTTGAAGGGAACTAACTGCTTTAAACTTCTGGTGGATTGAAATCCCCGAGTTTCAAACACCTGTTTGGACGCACTCCCACGGCTTCTATACTCAAGTACAAGCGTATGTTGAGCTGAGGAAGTGCTAATCACCACCGACAGAGCTTCGACAGTTTTATCTGCCGACTGAAACATGTAGATACTTGCAATGTCAAGTTCACACCTAACGTAAAGTGCAATACACCCGCCTTGTCGGCCAACCAAGCGATCACGTCTAAATAGCGCGTAACCAGACAGATGCACTTCACCGTCCTTGATGTCCCGAGACAGTGAATGCAAGTATATGGAGATAAGACCCATCTACAAGCAGGTCTATCTCGTACATCTTATTCCCTAGGTTCCGTACTTTGCTTAGCACTATCTGAATGTACTCCGAAGGTTCAGCCCCTGGTCGTGCGCTATCACTACTGGCACTGGTAGGGCGGAACCAGACCGCCAGCTGACCACCCGAAAACCCACCAACCGGAGACCTTGTTACCGGCCGCTCGCATGGCTTTGAGGTCTTTAATTTCCTCTTTTATCTTCACCCTATCCGCTAATGGGAGGTCTGGCTGAACGCTAACGTTAGCACCCTTCAATTTGAAGGCAAACCGCAACAGCGCGTTGCGTTCCTCCTATGTGGATAGGACTAAACGAAGTAAGCGCGGTCAATGGTTCGGGGCGTTAACCGGGACGTTACCCAATCTAGTCAGTTTCCTGACAGTAACACCTGGAAACTCAGGCGGAAGAAGCTTCGGTACGCACATCTTAAAACAATGTAGGTCGTCCATTGTAAGTTCGGCAGGAATTGCTGCAGTGGATTCCACTGTATTACGGAATATCACGCTGCTATGCACGAAAGAAGCACCTTGACGAGAGGTATTTACCCCACAGTTTTTGGAATATACATGAACAGCAACAGACTTAGCCGCAGGCAATGAGGCTAGGCGCAAGTTGACAGACGGCGCTGAAGCAACTGTAGCGTATGTCTTACGCTCCAGCTTGTTTGTCCCGTCATTCTTGACGCTTTTCCTACCTGCCTGAAGGGTACGAGCAGTACTGCGCCGATTTTCTTTTGTCCTGAAGGCGAAGGAGCCCGTGGCTCAACGTCCATGCCCGCCTCCACGACCTGTACCTTAGAAGAAAAGATAAGGTGTTTGGAGTAGCCACCGCAGTTTAAGTTGCACGCGATGTGGACATCTATAACTAAATAAATAATAAATAAATTGTATATTCTCTGTAAAACGAGACACACCTCTAAAGGCATGATCAAATATGCATACAAGCATGGCTTCTTTGGAATATTAAAACCCTTCGTTTCAATGAAAGGAATAAACGAAAAGATGTAGTTCTTATGAGCGAGCATATTGTCAGGTAATAGTCAGATGGCGCGGTGGCGCGCAAAAACTGTTGCGTCAAGATACATGTGGGGGGTGAATTTGCCATGTAGTAATCCATGAGCACAGGAGCCCAAACAAGGTTTAGTGCAATCAATGACCATTACGAAGCCGGGATGATCTGTAATCCACCAAAGCATTCTTCATAGTAAAAGCAGTTGCACAGGGTGGATGTAGAAGGCTGAGGACTGCGTCGGTGTGAAATGTATAGCTGTGACCTTATTTTGTGGCGAGTCACATCCGCCACGTTGCAGTGTTGTTAAGCGGGCATTTGTGGCTTTTTATAGGGAGAACGCTTGCCAGACGAAAACCCACCACGTCCTGGAATACTGTCGTATTTTCCGTTGAACTGTAGTGCTAGTCGGCTATGCATCGTATAGACCGAGTTTGCACTCTATTATTCGCAGTCGGTTGAAAGCCAAAATTCCTTCTTCGTTGGCCGAATGGCTTAGTAATGATCCGGCAGTAGTCGTTGAAGCCGGTCAATGCTGTAAAAGATTCGCAGAGTCGAATGCTATTGATGCTGGGGTTTTTCACCACCTGCCCGCACAACCATGGGTGAAACTGAGGAAATTTCATCACCAAGTGGTGTTTCTCGTTCAGGCGGTTGCATCTTGAGCGACTTCTCACCCCTCGGTTTGGGTGCGGAGGGTTTGTGCACTGTCCTTTCCAACTTTCGCCTATGCTTTTCTGGCCCAGGAGCCCGTGACTCGCCGTCTATTTGGGGATGGTCAAGAATGCCGTCCGAGGCATTTGAGGCACTTATCTCAATATGTACTGGAGCGTCCGGTAAGATGAACGACCCATCAAGGGATAGACTGTCAACCGGGGAACAGTACACTACAGAGTCTTCATTTGCAGTACTCAGGTAATTCATAATCAAGTCCACTTTAGAGTTGGGCGAAGCAAGCCCGACTAACACATTTTCAAACACTGTGAACTTGGATGCCAGAGCCACAAATTCAGCACAGATGCTAGCCGGGCACTTCACTTTCTGGGTGCGGCAATCAGCACATCTAAACAGAAGGTTTTCACTGGATGATAGTGTAGTGCCAATGATGGAACGCTTTTTGACCTTCCCTTTGTTCCCTTTCAGATAGGCGGCCTGAAAACCAAGCAAGACACTTGGACTGTTTATCAGATGACAATGACTTTAAAGAACAATAGTAATTATTATTGTTGTACTTCCTATTCCGGTTTGTGTACAGTTAACCCCTTTTTGTTTGAATTACCTGAATTTTGAATTCTTGCCAATTACACGCTGCCGCTTGCACGTTGTGTTTTGCTCTGACTTATCTCGTGCGCCGTGACCACTGTGACGCGTGCTGCCATCGTTATCAATTCTTCCCTGCGTTTTTCAGCCATTGACGATCTTTCGTGCCCCCTGGATTATTGTGCACTACATAATTGGTAACAGAGGTGGGATTTCGTCATGGCTACCCGCGCAAATAAACCGAAGAACGATGAACAGGGCACCCCTACAGCCCATGGTGATTGGATATTCCAACGAAACCGTAGGTGTGAACGTCATTGGACCCCTGCCTGAAACGCCACGAGGGAATCGGTATATACTTGTTTTGGTCGATGATTTCACCAAATGGTGTGAGTCAATACCAACCCCGCACATTGACGCCAGATCCACAGCGCAGCTTGTGTTTGACCACTGGATTTCACGGTGAAGGGCACCTGAGCAACTTCATTCTGATCGTGGTTCTAATTTCGAAAGCTTGGTAGTGTCTGCACTCTGCCGAATACTAAACATTCGAAGGACTCGGACAACAGCCTACCATCCCCAGGGCAATGGCCAAGTAGAGCGCACAAGTCGATCGCTGAAGGATCTTTTAAAAGCGTTCATATAGGAACACCGCAGCCGCGATTGGGATATTACACTTCTAAGGTGCCTCCTGTCCTATCGGTCCAGCTTTCACTCGTCTACTGATAATACTCCACACTTCATGGTAACTGGGCGCGAAATGAAATTGCCAATTGATTTGACTGTGCCAACCGCGGCTGCCGATTCTCTCCTTGCCACAGACTATGCCGTTCGTCTACGTCGGGACCTGACCAAGACTTATTCGCTTGCTCGAGAGCACTTAGGAGCTGCCCGTCGATGTCAAAAAGATTACTATGACCAGAAAGTGCACGGCTGTCCACTTCCTCCTGGACAACAAGTCTACCTCCACACACCGAATCCATCTCAGGGCATTCCGGCGAAGCTACACAAGGAGTGGTCCGGTCAATTCGTGGTCGAGGAAGTGTATACTGATTCCACCTGTCGAATTTACAGACAAGGTGAAGACACCGAGCGTTCAATTGTTGTCCACTTCAATCGTCTCAAACCGGCAACTCTCAGTACTCATCCCATTTCATCGTCTCAGCGTCCGGTAACCGACACTGACCCACCAGATGCGTTAACAGAATTGGAAGTAACGACCACAGAAGCCCACATATCGATTACTAGTTCGGGCGGCGAGGACGACGCCTCTCGGAGAGGAGGATGGTGTAGTGCCAATGATGGAACGCTTTTTGACCTTCCCTTTGTTCCCTTTCAGATAGGCGGCCTGAAAACCAAGCAAGACACTTGGACTGTTTATCAGATGACAATGACTTTAAAGAACAATAGTAATTATTATTGTTGTACTTCCTATTCCGGTTTGTGTACAGTTAACCCCTTTTTGTTTGAATTACCTGAATTTTGAATTCTTGCTAATTACACGCTGTCGCTTGCACGTTGTGTTTTGCCCTGACTTATCTCGTGCGCTGTGACCACTGTGACGCGTGCTGCCATCGTTATCAGCTCTTCCCTGCGTTTTTCAGCCATTGACGATCTTTCGTGCCCCCTGGATTATTGTGCATTACAATAGCGTTTTGTACTGATTCGCTCGGAGGCCGTTGCGACCTTTGCCATGCCAGCGGAAGCAAACAGCACACAGCATACCATCAGATGAATCGGTACCTGGTCTTGAACAGGCAGGATTGCCGCAAGCTGTATTGGGCTCATCAATCGATGACCCAAAGGTTGCATCCACCTCGGTTTTAGAGAGACGACCATGTTGAATGTGGAAAACGGAGCAGAATTTAAACACTCGTAGGCAACCGTAAAACGACTAAAAAAGGCAAAACAGGGTGTGAAACGAGTTTAAAAAATGGAACAACCGAAACAATTACTAGTAAGCGTCGACGGGACGCTAATTCCAGTAGCACTTTAATCGATCCAGGAAATCCCAGATCAGAAGATATTTGCCAATAGTCAAATTGCGCTTCAAGTGTTTATTCAAACACCGTTTTCCAAAATATTTCAGCTAGAAAACTCAATTATTATGACACGCCAAAAAAACACGTTAACGCGTTGAAATCACAGTACAGTCTCGATTAAAGTGGTACTGGACATAGGATCTCCTTGAAGCTTAATGGTAATTTCTCGGTTGTTGCACTTTAGACTCCCGTTTTACACCCTGCTTTTTCTTACTATTGTCCTCGTGCTACGGTTGTATCCAGGGTTTTAATTCCCGCCCCTTGTTCCAATTTAGAGATTTTCATCTCGCTAAAAGCCGAAGCCGGTGAAACCCTTGCAGCCTCGATCGATGAGGCAAATGCAGCTTGCGACTTTGCTACCTGTTCAAGGACAGTTGTTAGTTCACCTGGTGGCGTGCAGTGTGATGTTTACTCGCGCCGTTAATCGGAAGGTTGTACCGGCCTCCGAGCGCACCAGTCCAAAATGCTATCATCATGTGAAACTTCAAGTGTTGGCTGTCCTGTATGCTGCACAAAGAAAGCGAAGCGTGCAGTTTTACCTCTGCTGAATACAAAGCGCTAACACTCAGGTTCGCAGTTGTTGAGAAGGTGTTATCCGAGTTTGCCTTCCTTGCCTCGTTCCATATTAAAGTAAAGTTGATTATGAAAACCCTGCGTATTGCGGATCCGGACGCCGTAGCGAGCTGTCCTGCCGCCATCAGTCCACGCGTTTATGGGTGGTGCATCTAAGCTTACGTTCCAGTACACATGGAGGTAACTGATTCAGATGCCCCATATGGTTTTGTTGACCCCCACCAAATGGAAGGCGAATCCAAGTCTCTAGGGCCCAACGAGAATAAGCAAAAGAGAGCAAGGAAAGCTCGCCTACCTTCTTCCCCAAACTGTAGGTTAGCACACTCTCGGTGTGCAAACGCGTGCGTTGGAAACACCACCAGGTGCTTAAATCCCCTCAGCTTTATCATAGTCTAGGCATTCAGCGGGTGAAAAACCATAAAGGTTCCCAGCGCGTGCTACTCAAACTGCGGAGGCAACAACTCCAAACATCTCATCCTGTCTTTCGGGGTACGGGAAGTACAGGCTGACCCCGAGGTTGAGCTACAGGCTTCTTCACGTGTTGGAACGAAGGAAAAGCCGGAACAGAACTGCCCGTAATCTTCAGGCCTGTCCGAGAAGTATCAAGAAAAATGAGTCAAACAACCTGGAGCATAAGACGTAGGCTGCAGCAGCTTCAGCCTCGTCTAATATCGTGAGCCTAGTCTCATTGCCTGCGGCAAGGCCCGCTGCTGTTCATGTAAATTCAAATACTAGTAGGGCAAATACACCCCGGCTCGGTGATTCTTTCTGAGAGAGTAGCCTGATACTCCGTAACGCGGTGGAATCCACTGCCGCACTTTCTCGTGAACATGCAATGGATGCCAGCCAGTGGTTTCAATTGTGCATGGCGTAGCTTCCTCTAACTGGGCGCTTCGGTGTTACTGTCGCGTAACCGACTAAATTGTGTAACGTCCCAGTTAACGCCCGATACCCTCGGCAGAGCTGGCTACTGAAGTCTAGCTATCGTACGGTCGCCCTAGATACCGGATCGCGCTTCACTCACTGTGGTCACTCCAGCTCTCAACCCACAATCTTGTGCGTGTGCTCCTTCATTATAGTTCGCCAAGCGTTACTCAGGGTTTTCCATTGCTTGGATCTAACTTGTGTGGACCATGCTGTTACTCCCGTTCTCAGGTTGGGCACGTTCTTCGTCGTGTTCTGCTTGTGAAGTCATACCACTCCCGAGCTTTTCCAGGATAACATTGGTCTTAATCAGTGGAAGAGACTGTTGGCTCTCAAACAACCCTGCAGCTATCTCTTCAGGAGGCAGCATAACAATGTTACGAAACATTTTGTGTCATCCACCTACTACACATGGCCTACGCGGCGCCTAGGTTGCTTTTGCTAACATCCCGCGTAAGTCGTCGTGTAGGGCGATCCATCAAGGCAGCCACGCCTTCGTTTGCGTGTGTGCGAACCGCTGATTTCCATCACATGCGCGCGGCCGCAAGTGTGAGACATTAAGAAAACCAATGTCTCGGCGGGAAGACCCTGACTCCAACTCAATTAATCCAGGTCCTGGATTGGACGGAACATCACACAAGCACATGTCCTGATGAGCGCAAATAACCGCATCACGTTGACTAAGGTCGCCTTGGAAAGTGCAATTAGATGGGAACACTAGGAACTTTTGGTGCAAATTGCTAAAGCTATTTCCATGCTAAATGCGGGAAAATCCTACCAAAGGAGTGCAGGCTCCGCAGCAGCAGACCCGACTCACCTTCGTTATGTGCGATGGGTAATACTGTTCCACTGGTTAAACTCGTAACTTTACGGTCCTAGAAGTATGAAAGACTTACAGACATAGTTGTGATGATGCTAAGCAACATAATAGCTTCGGTAGGAAAAGAATGGCAGAATGTCTGACATGGGCCCAACTGCTTATCTCCACTGCAAGCCAACCCGACAACGCCGAATGCTACACCAATAAAGTTGTATCTACAAACCCTGCCAGAAATCCAAATCGCCCAAGCGTTCTAGAACCTCTCACCCGCAGTAATTTTCCCTAAACCCAGTTTCTCCCACTAGCCAGCGCCGACCCCAAGGAACAAGCAACTTCCATTGGCAGGTGGGCTGTTGTTACATCAAAGTGCATTCAAAATTTATTCGCTGGTGCTTCTATAACCACACCTATAACTGATGTAAAAGGCTGCGCTGATCAACAGCAGTAATTCGCTGGCCTCCAAACTACGGTTCACACTGGAAAGATACGCAGAAACAAATGGATGCCCTATCTAGAATATGTACGAACATTCTTGAGTTAACATCGAATTATGTGGTGTGGTAGCCAGGCTCCTTCCGGTTGCGCTGAACCCTGTCGATTAATTAGAAGCAGCGTTGCTTTCGACTTCTCGTTTCTAGAACGAAAGCGGCCTGGTAAATAAATAAATAAATAAATAGTATATTCTCGTAATTCCGAGACACAGGCATGATCAACGTTTACAAGCAATTTATGTTTCGCAACAAACAAGTTGCTATGTATGTAATCGGCAGTAGGCCGAAAGTTGTCCAAGCTTTGGAAATTGTAAAATTAATCTTGAGGCATAAATTCGTCATAACATGACGAGCGCAAGCGAGCGATGCAGAGCTTATAAGAGTTCCGGCTAAACGCCGCAGCCAGAAACATTTTTGTCCGCGGCGTCCCCCAGTCGTAGGAGCAGGATGAATGCGAAGCAAAGACATAAGACTAGATTCAGTGGCACTATAGTCATGAGAACCCGCACTTGAATGACTTTGTTGCTACTTCACTCTCCAGACTGCCAAGACCAGAAAGCTACAAAGGGTGCAGCCCAAGGATAATTAAACATGTATTACAAAGTAGGCAGCTGGCGCTTACGCTATTGAAAAGCTGGCTTG
This sequence comes from Dicrocoelium dendriticum, assembly GCA_944474145.2. Lineage (NCBI taxonomy): Eukaryota > Metazoa > Platyhelminthes > Trematoda > Plagiorchiida > Dicrocoeliidae > Dicrocoelium > Dicrocoelium dendriticum. Next base: position 277,298,532 of record OX104063.1, read on the forward strand.
CACTTCGGAACAGACAGTCAACCCAGCTCTGCTTAAAAGCGGAGAGCGTAACAGTCTTCCGACCCAAAGCACCACCGAAGCAGTCGAAGAAATTAGTGATCTTTTCTTCTTTCGCACCGGACGTAAGGCTGATACAAGTAAGTATTTCCCTGTGCAATCCTGCCGCCAGTCCCTATGCCTTGTGCGCACTGAGCTGTCAGATTGGTTAATCGATATGCCACTGAACCCAACTTCAAGCGATTCGCTGATAGTACCACAGAAGAGACGGTTAGCGGCCGTGCAGAAACAGGTGAGAAAAGCCTCTCATCCTAGCTACAAGTCTTTTGGATCGTTGCTGATATCTAAAACACTTTCCTGCAGGTACCCGAATGACTAAGTCCACCACTGCAAAAGCGCCCATTTTTGGTTGTGCTAGGCAACCAATTCTTGGGATCTCATCATTATAACCGAGGCTTGTTCACTCAGGGAATACGGAGGCCGAGATCGCGATTTAAGCTATGTCCATCTTCCGACACCATCCTTCTAGCCGGGGAGGTGGCGCACTCTTAGACTAGCGTAATGACTTACAATGTGAACCACCGGATGGTCCAAAGACGAGAGTCACCGATTCGCTAGGGTGCCGTTAACGTCTCAGACGCAACGACAACTGCTTCGTGTCATTCGTAAATCGCTCCCCATGGTCCACTCCAGCGATGGATTCGCACTTATGATCACCACTGATGTACTACTTACTCCCAACTTTCAGCCAAGTTTTTATTTCCGGCGATTTCAGCTTGCGCAACTTGGAATGCCAATCCCAGAGAATCCTACAAGGCCGCACTGCAAAGTCTTATCGGAAGTAGCCCGCTCTACAAACACAGCAGCTCGTCTACCAAATACAGAGCTGGTAACAAACTCTCGGTACTGGACCTCGTATTTACAAATGAGGAGCTCATGCTCGACAGGCCATTTTTGGACACACCACTGGAGGTAGGCGATCATGTCACCAGGTTTTATAACTAGATAGTTTGTGCTGAATCTCCTGAGGAGCACACAGAACTAACAGGTACTAACACACATTACGACATCGTGCACAACCTAGCTGATACGACAGATTGGGAGTGCCTGATAGGTGGCTCACCAGACAGTGTTGGATTGAGTTCGTTGGACGCCTTGCAATCCAATCGCCACTGCTTCAGAAACGAAGAGAGTCCTCTCCAAGAACCCTCGGGTTTCATCAGATGAAGAGGCCGCAAGCGCAAGTCAATAAAGAATGAAGATTTGCACACGTACGGAACCAGTCTTAGTCCCCAAACCTGGAACGATTGGGTGAACCAGCGCAACCACTGTAACCTGCTTGTCTGTGAGGACAATGGGACTCACCAAAAGCATTTGGCCTGTAACTTCGCCAACAACGCAAAGCTCCTACACGAGCATGTTAACTCCAGCTGAAACGTGAAGTTCGGTATCCAACAGTTAGCATGCCAGTCGGAGTGGTACAGAGTGCCGAAGAGATAGTCAAGACCCTACGAATGCAGTATGCCCCAAAATTCCAAAGGGACGTCCACCAGTGTTGTATACACACATCCCTTACCCCAGCTTCAACATCCGCTGAGATCGATTTTATTGGCAGCTCCGTCATAGTGGCACTGCTTTAACTAAACACCTACAGCTCTCATAGAATCGAGTATATTCACTCAAGCGGGCTGATGGTAGCGGCAACAAAGCCGGTTGGGCCATTATCGCAATTTGTCCAAAGTTATTTGGATAAGCAAACCGTGCCTACCATGTGGAAACATAGCTTAGTCACTTCAGATATCAAAAACGATAACCGCTCGGAATTTGCCAACTATCGCCTAGTGCCCTTCCTCAATGTGCTCTTAAGAGGATGTAGGCCACCATCGCTGAAGCTTTAGTAGACCAGCCCGAAAGCCACAACCTTGTTGCACCCGAGCAGCACGATTTCTGCCGGTACCGTTCATGTTATACTAACCTACTATTTGCACGTAATAGTCTGACCGTAGTGGCCGATACAGGCAGAGGTCCAAGTGTCATTTACCAAGACGTCTCCGAAGCCTTAGACCGACAGGACCACCGCATTTTGCTTCACAAGCTCCAAGGCTATGGAGTTGGTGATCCTGTTCTTGGATAGGTCGAAAATTTCCTGCAATATCGGCAACTTCAGATCAGAGTATTAAATAAATAGATAAATACTTTATTCTCGATAGCAACGTGGCGCGCCTTATCAGGTATGCTCAGTTTGACAATGTTTCGAAGTACGCACATGGGGTCGCATGCATAAATGGGGAACTACATGGGAAGAACACATCAAGGTTGAAGAGGCAAGTGTCTGCTTCCGTGTGGAGGTAGCATAGGGTGGAAATTTGTAGGCTCTCATCCTATTATGGTCGGTAATTGTATAAAATTTGGCATCCTGACCAGTAACATACTGAATTTGTGTAGCTGTGTATATGTATGTGCATTTGTTAGTGGGCATTTTGTGTGAACTGGTAAAGGGTGGGTGCCTGCCTAATGTTTGTTTGCCGTGTTCGCTATCTACTGGATGCATATGTAATGGAATGCTTTGAATTGGATGACGTTTGTGAAGTGAGGATTCTCAGGAAGGAAAAGACCTAGTAACTGTATTTATTGGCAAGTCACATCCGCCACGTCGCAGTGTGGTTAAACTGATATTTGTGGACTTTTATACGAAGAACACTTGCTAGACAAAACCCCACCACTTCCTGGAACACTGCCGCTGAAATATTCAAGAGGAGTATGGAAAGGTCATCGCCCCCATTCTTAAGTAGTATGGGTGGAATTCCATCAGGACCAAGTTTGGTAGATGGTTTTATGGTTTGGATAGCGGAACGGATGCCTTTTAGATCAAACTGAACCGTGGAGAGCAGCTGGTTTGTGGACACATCCAGCTCAGTAGTGACCGGGGACAGTTCTTCACACTGGGACTCTTTGAAATAAGAGTTGAACATCTCACATATAGTCCGTGGATCTTCACTTGCTTAGCGTATGGAAGTGATCTTTGCTCCATAATGAGGAGTGCAAGAACGCAGCAGCCAGCTGAGGTGCTTGGCTTTGTTTGCACTGGCCATGGCTGCTCTTGCTTGGGATGTTTTAATCAAAACAGACCTGGACGACAGCTGGCCGGCAATCTCGTTGGCTCTCAGCACATGCGCAAAGTTGAAAGTCTTGTAGTAGGAACGTCGTAGTTGCCTCAACCTTGCATGCAGCTTAGTTTGCCTCCTAATTTGTTCATTTGTACTATCCACCGTGGAGAAAGCAATCGCTTTTTTGCGGTCTGTTTTCAAACTTAGGTTACTTATTTTAGTGTTTACCCAGACCTTCTGCTAACGGATATTTTGATATTGAAAAGCGCGCTCAATTAGTTTAAAGCTAGACGATCTGTTCGTAAACAAGATCCCCGACTCGTGTGTTTTCTGATGGTCAATCGGCGGTCATTCTCCGCTCTACCACTGTCAGCCCTGTTGGCGCATGACCCAGAGCTGGGCACCACGAATACCTCCAGCTAGTACTGAGCAATGTGCACAGCCAAAGCAATGGGAGGTGCGATAGATACTGCTTGTAGGTGGCGCTCATCCGGATAAACTTGCATGCACTGAAACGTGGCTGCCTCAGGACATTACGGACAATGAACTATACCTGTCTAGCTCCACTCTATATAGACGTGCTCGCTTCGTTGCCGACAGGGTTGTGGCGTTGCACTTCACGTTAGCTGCGAAGTTGACCCTTTACGGACTCACCTGTTACCCTTGGCAGATGAAACATTCGAAGCTCCTTCGGTAGTGATTACCGTGTATTCAGCTCCGCCTACATTTGTTATCGTGTATTTCTGCCTTGGGAGTGCGTCCAACGAGGTGCTTTAACTTATTCGCTCCCAATCTTCAAACTAATGTTTGGTATAGGGCGAGTTCAGTCTACGGACGTTTGATGGACAAATCTTTCTCGCAACTCCTTGGAAGGTACTTTCGGTGCAGCTCTTTTGGAGCACACGCTACAAGTGCTATCGCATCAGCTCGAGGTCCTCCCCACTAGGTACCTGGATCCCCAAGTACCGTCTATTTTTGATCCAGTTTTTGACAAGTCTCTAGACTTCGTAGGTGGCATAATGTACGGCCCTCCCTTAGTTGCCAGTAAGCATGTTCGGCGATTCTCCAGCTTTGATCTGACCAGGCGACAGCAGATCATTGCTGAGCCCTATACAAACATGGGGGCTAACTATCAAACAATGTGTATCAAGGCTGCTGGTTTGCGTTGGGGAATCTCGGTGACCGATACTGTTCAGAAGGCATGGGGTAAATTTAGTCTTAGCTTACAAAGTGTCTACTGCCTATCTCCTGCTTGCTAGGCGAAAAGAGACACGGACACAGCCTTCGTGGATAGAAAGCACAGGCAAGTACCTGCCCCAGAAGCATTCTAGTTGACGACGGGTCTAAAGTGCGGCCCCAGCAACTAACACTTACGCTAGGTACCGCGCGTCTAAAAATGAATTTAAACAACACTTAAGGGAAGCTAGGCAGTTGTACGAATTGCGATTGGCTGCTGGAGCATCTGAAAATTCAAAGTTCTTCTCTTATGTATATGGGCACTGTGTTTCAAATACGGTAATACCAACGTTGAAACGTGCCGATGAACGGTATGTGTATGTGGATTCTGACAAGACTCGTATACTTGGTGAGCAGCCTGCAGGGGCTTTTGTAGGTGAGACCACGTTGACTAGTTTGAATTTTTCCCTAGGGTCCATGAACATTCCTACCTCGCTGAATTTACTATGGTGAAAATGCAACTTCTTGGGCTGCTTTAAGCACTGGACCCTTCTAAAGCAGCTGCGCTAAAATTAACGCATCCAAGGCTCCTGCATGTGTTAGCGCCGGAGCTGTGGACCTTTAGCAATAGTTATAAAGAAGTTGCTTGACAGCCGTGCTTAACCTTTTGAATGAAAGGCGGTTTTGCTAGGTCCTAGCTTTAAAATGGCGACGGGAGTCAGTCAGCCAATCGCGGGTCAGTTAGTCTGCTTAGCATCGTCGTCAAAATGCCGAGAAGCTGGTGAGAGTTTCATTGCACGGTCACATTAATAGACTTAATCTACTCGGCAATGCACAATTTGGATTCCGGAAGGGCTTATTATGTGCGACGAATTTGTTGTTTGTTCTTCTAACTTGGGAAGGAGCAGTGGACGAAGACCAGGTAGTGGATGTATTTTAAGCTGTCATCTCGAAGGCATCCGACAAGGTGCCTCACTTGAGGCTCCTACAAAGGCCGAGCTTCAATCATGTACCTGGCCGTGTGCTTACTGGATATCTACGTCCTTGCAGGGAAGAGGGCAGTAGGTAGGCGTGGGTCGCATTTTTTCCTTCAGGAAAGCGGTTCATTGCGGTATTCCACAGGTCTTTCTACAGATGTCGTTCTCCAGCTACCTAAACGAACTGTCTGGAGAGCTTCGGGTCTCGCTGCCACTGTTCGCTGATGAGCTTAGGCCGTAGAAGGTTGTAGATAACCCTGGGGGTTCTGGGGCCATCTAGCTTGCCCTTAACAGACCCTGGGAGTAGTCTACTTTGTGGCTACTGCCCCTAAACCACGTGCTCCATCATTCGTATATAACCAACCTAGCCATCTTCAAGGTGCGTGCTCAGTGGGGTTGTACACCAATTGTCTTCAACCAGGTAGACCTAGCTCTCGTCGATTTCTCGTCAGCGTATTCAGGGAGGACTGGAAGATGGCCGCTAGTAGGGGGTTCAAAATAATGTGGTTAATACGTCCTTCTTTCTGGGTTCAAACCGCCGACATGTATGTGAAGCCGTTCTCAGCTTTCGCTCGGCCTCATCTGGACTAAATATTCCAGGCTTGCCCGCCCTGCCTTCGTTGGGACCGAATGAAGCTCGTGGCGGTTTTGAGAGTACACATCAAGTTGGTCGAGTGGTTACAGGTGCCAACGTACCCCATGCGCCTACCTTGCTTGTGTACGTATGCAATGCACTATCGACGGCTTCGAGGAAACTTAAAGCTTACGTATCACATTTTGAACGGAATGTTGGACCAGACTTGCGCAGGCCATCTAGCCGGGCTAGTTTGCCTTGCCTTTGCGGTCCTCGTAGGAAGCTACACTAGTCGCTTTTCGACTAAATCAGGAAAACCCAATTATCGCGTAGAGCTAAAGAGCGCTGGAACACGTCTCCAGAAAGTGTAGTCAGTGACCCAACGGTTATGCTTTTCGAGCATACGCCAGACGCTCATGGGTTGCAATACAAAAGCTTTTCCTTTTCCTGACCATACCCATCTGCCAACTTTGAGTACATATTCTGTACTTTCCCGTACTGTTTGGTGTTATCCTTCCTTTAAAGGACAACTGCCTCTTTATGTTCTATGCACTTTCTACGTTTTCCTTCCTTCACGTGACTAGTAAAGCGGGACCGCTAGTTTACGGAACGTGGGCAGTAACTAATTAAAGAATATGTGGTTCGGGTGTTAGTTTTAAGTTCACCAAGTTTTCCTAGGATAATATTATTCCTGGCTCTACGCTCTGCTCAATCAGGAACACGAAGGGATTTGTCTAACGTTCTTGTCCCATCTGCATCTGGATCCAAATTTACCGCTCAGAATTCCTTCCCAAAATTTAGGCTTTCAAAATTTGTTTGAATAACACGGAAACCAAAATAAGACTTTGCCAGTATTGCTTGTTTTACGGAAGGCTTAAAATGTTTAGGTTGATCAGAATCACTCTACTGTAATATGCACGCTGCTTGCTTCCCCGTTATTGAGGGAAACCTTGGATAATATTCGGTGACCAGTGTCACGTAAAAGATGTCCCAAGCACGCGACAGTATAGAAGTCGAAGGCAAATGTATCTAACGTGCCTTGCGCAGGCTACAAAAGTAGGAAACGAATTAACAAAAGCAAGGAACCGGGTAGCACCTTAAGCGCCAGGGCAGTGTTTAAAAGCTGGTGTTGCTGGTAAAACAAACGGACGTTCTGGAAGTTAAAACAACAGTAATCGAATGCTGCAAACTACTGAATGTGTCGTTAGGTGAAATACAAGGGTCTTCCCCTTGAAGGCTGAGGGCCTAAGGCGTTTGCTAGGGTTGTAATTGGGCGCACCTCAAGGTGAGGATGGGTATGAATATTGGCAGGGTTAGAACACTCGCCGTCGAGATGGCGTGTAGCGTAATCCGCTGACGCCAGGCTTTTGTTACTTATTACTTATGATGATCCTGTGGACCCGAGGGCGTCCTCGGTGGGCCGTCGCTGCGGGTTCGTCTAAATGCAAAGTTGGCTGGTCAAGAAACAAACAGGCAGGATATTTCCTACACTTCAGTCACGAAGGTGTCATGGAGAGTTGTTAATCTCTGCACCGAATGCAAGTCCCCGTCCTCGTCCCACGAAGAAATCCGGGCGTCGTCGGAAATATGCAGCCAGGAGATTGAGAACTAATCCCGTCATGGCTGTCCGCCGTCGAGGGCGACTGACTATTCCTTGGGTCAAGAAGGTCCTAGGGCCGACTGGCGATTCACTCAAGGGTGGACTTTACAGTTCCGGTGGTGGAGGTTGTGGAAGGTAGAACTCAAAGGGTGGGCAAGGGTCAAGGGATGTTTCTTGACTCAGATGAAGGAACATGGCATATATGATAAAGGCAAATACGCTTGTTAGCTTCCCATAATGATTTGGGATTTTTGGTGATTCTGCAAAACGTTTGTGGATAAGACGCATGCATACCACTAAAAACAATAAGGGCAAGTGAATGGAGGCAGCATACGTTTATAAATTCTGAAAGCCGACCGTATTTTTGTCCTGTCTACCATATCGGTCCGTTGACCAGCGTTGAGGCGAGGTAGTTTTAGGGTCAGGGGAAATGGCAGGTTTAGGGCTTTCTCGTACTCGGGCAGTCACCGTATTTGTGGGTACTTTAGTGATAGCAACAGAATGGGTTGAAAGTGGTTAATCAAGAAAAGCCACTTTGATGCATTCGATGGACACTGTTGCTCGGTGAACATCTTGGTCTACGTGATGTTTCGTGTATTTGTACAAGACGCTGAAAGAGCTAGGGTATGGAGGCTAGCTAGAGCGCCTAACCGCATCAGTGCGAAGGAAGACGTGAGTGCTGGTAGAGCCCTCTGTACATTTTCACATTCGGGGTCCGCACAGGGGGTGAAACATGACGTAGAGAACGCATGCGATGCCCTAGGGTGGATGTTGAGCTATGCGGTGGGATACCCGACGATGCAGGGAGCGAAACGAATTCGGCAAGAAATTTTAGTTTTTATGCCGTAATCTAGCTCTGCTTGTGCATGTTGCAAACCAGCTTGATGTTGCTGCGGATGCCTGAGAGTACGTGCGGAACGCTTTTGCTTCAGCGAGGTTCGAAGGAGGCCCAGAGTAAGTCATTAGCTGCCTATGGAAGCATTCAACCTAACCGCTGGTATGAATGCGGTATGGTATGAATGCGCGGGCAGCCTAAAAAGGTGCAGAGCGTATCTAATTGTGAAGCTTCGAAGGGCGTTCCGTGGAAAGTTGTGATGGTGGATGGGCCTCGGTAGTGCGAAAACCACCGATCTCAGAATACCCGGATAAAAGGCACAACAGTGTAATCTTACAGGAATGGCTTCTTGCCAACTGGTGAGTAGGTCGCCACATGTAAATATGTGTACGAATCCGCATAAAGGTGGCAAAGGACCTAGCAGATCTAAGTGTGCATGTGAGAACACAGAGTGCGGGGTTGGAGCTGGGCCAAGTGGGTTGCAGTTGTGCTAATGTGTTTTGGAGCCATGGCCTTGAAGGCAGGTGCGAGCCCAGGTACGAACGTCGTTTTTACGCGTGGTCCAACATAACGGTTGGTTATCAATTTCTAACATGCTCGGATAGTGGTATGTAATGGTAAATCGCGTGCGTACCAGGCAGGTCGTCTGAAGAAGAGTGGTAGGAGGAGTATAGTAAACCCTATGGAAGGGTTACAAGATGGCTTCTCCCGTGGTTTGCAGAGGAACAGGTTGCCCATCTAGCAAAGTGGACGGCAGTGGGTTTTATACCTTTATCTGGAGCATGCGGCGATGCCATAGCAGCAACGTCGACGGTTGGCAAAGATTGGAGCTTGAAGTGGACGCATGCGAGCATCGACGACGGTATTGTCGACATCTGAGACATGAGGTATGGCAGCGGTGAACTTCGTGACAAAGTCTAGGTGTTTTTTCCAGGCTCAAGTAGCTGTTGGAAACAGAGTTGGAGGCAAAGATAAGGGGCTTGTGGGGCGCTTAGACCGTGAAGAGGCGGCTGTTGTGTGTGTGCCGGGAGTGTTGCATGGCTAAGCAAAAGTAAGCAGTTCTCCGGCTGCAGGCGTTTGGAAAAGAATCCAAGGGGTTGCCATTGTCCACCAACGTGCTGTTTCTGGGCGGCCCCTCACGCGGCATCGGAGATAACAGTCGTAGTATTATTGGGTGCATTCGATTCGGAATGAGCAAGGAGAGCAACGCATGAGATAGCATCCTAGAGCTCAATGAAAGCTGTCTGTGCTGTGACCGGGAAAGCGAATTTAGGTCCATTCGCTTTGAATAGGTCAGTCGGAAGCTGGCTGACTAAACACAGCTTATGAAGCGTCGGTAATACTTGACTACAACACAAATTTGCTCTATGCTTCTATTTTAAGTCCGGGCTGGGAATTCCTTAATCGGCCGTATATTTTCAGGAAGTATTTCGATACACGAGGACGAAACGAGGTGGTCTAGGAATTCTACCGTTGAATTGCTGAGTTCGCACTTAGTCGCGTTGACTTTGACGCCATGTTGGGTTAAGCGCCGGAAAAGTGCTGAAATGTGATCGAAATGCTCTTCCGATGAACCGGTTATTAAAATGTGTCGAGGTGAAAATAAGCGCTCAAGGCCACGAGTGACACCGTGGATAAAGCGTTGGAAGGTTTGTACAGCGTAGCACGGTGCAACAAACATTAGTAAAAATCCAACTGAGCCAATAGGAGTAAGATCAGCTATTTTAGGAACGTTAAAATTTTACAGGAGTGGTGATAGGCGCAAACCAGAGAGAGCATACTGAAGCGTGTCTTGCCTGTAAGGTATGCGGTAATGGGATGGGATACCAATCTGCAGCGGTTAACCTACTGATGCGCAGTAGTCACCACAAGGGCGCCTGCCAACAAATACCTTAGGGACCTTATGCAGCGAAGTGGACCGAAGCCACCCGGTCTGTAAAATACACTGCCGGGTACAACCGACAATTCCGAAGGATGGGCGGCAGTGCTCCAGGACCTAGTGGGTTTTCGCCTGGAAAGCGTTCGTCCCGTAAAATTTACAAAACCGTTTATAATCACTGCGACGTGACGCACGTGACCCTCCACGGCATAACGTCCCTATCCGCATACTCACAATGGCAAGTTAACCAGAGGTACCTTACACTTCATTTTCAAATTTTTTGATTATGTACGCTACAAAACACTTCGGTGCTTCCACCTCCCGTCACTATTCTACAAGTTATGCTTTCACACATTCTTGAAATCAGCCTTTCGTCGAATCATTCAAGATTCCTTTTCTGACGGGTGCATTAGCCATGTTAGTAACTACTGTATATTAATTTACAGTACAACTTATAAAATGCAGCGTGCCTGTTGCAAAACCATCGCTTGTAAACCCTTGGTGATGCCTGATTTGGCGTACCTCGAAGTACGCAAGAAAGTATTTACTTATTTATGCAAATATTCGCTTCAGGCGGACGTCGGCTGAACTCGTTCTTCCCTGAATACGAACCTGGGTAATAGTCTTCTATTTCTTTACAAGCGGTGTACGAATTGTGATGTCTCTCAAATGCGGGGATATTAGCTTTGGAATCCGTGCTACTGGCTGATTATACATACCAAATCAGCGAAAACCTACGAATGTAAAAGTAGATTCTGGATGTATTAAAGCTAACGAAGGATCATTCTCTAAAAAAGATAGAGGGGCTAATGCTGCGGCGATAACCATGGATGAAGATGGTTTATCCTCTAGATATTTCCCTCCAACAATTAAATATAAAAGGCACTAGATGAGAAAAGAATATGAGCACAAGTAATGGATTACAAAGTCACTAGAACGAGATCACCAAAGGAAATCCAAAACAGTGAGCGGCATGTTCTGGACCGTGGTCATCAACCGCTGGGTAGCGCCTGGAATACTAATCGGTAATCAGTGACGTGAAAAAGACGTGTCAACCACCAGGCAGTTTAGAATTTGGAGGCAAAAGAACCCAACGTGTGTTGCGCAGGCTACAAATGTAGAAACCTAATCAATACGCACAAAACGGGATAGCACTGTAAGCACCAAAACTATTTGTGAAAACGAGTGTCGCCCGTAAAACAGACGGACGTTCTGAAGGTTAACACAGCAGTAAAAAGCAACGGTTCAAACGGCTGGGTTCTTTCTGGCGCACTACACTTTTGCTAATTGCTGTTTTTTGTGCATTTGAACTGCTTAACGCAATACTTGCAGTTTTCTTTCTAACAACCACTTGGCTTCTGCGTTTGAGGAACCCGCTGCAAATTACATGTCTAGTAACAACCTAGTACCATTTGGGTTCGCGTTGAATTTAAAGATCAATAAATAAATAAATAAATAAATAAATTGTGTATTCTCGACTAAGCGAGGCACGCCTGCGCAGGCATGATCATGTTAAGAGTACAAAATGTGATCAGTTAATATACAATGGAACAATGGGATTGTTGCACATGTTTATGTATGAACGTATGTAAGTTTGCATGTAGGCGTGTTTAGATTTGTTTATGAGATTGGTAAATGTTTCCTGTCGTTTTGCTTGCATGTGTTTGAAGGTGTCGCCAGTGCTAAATGGATGCTTGATATCTGTGGACTTGAAGCGATTGTCTGGATAAGCAATGGGTGACTTTAGTTAGTGGCGAGTCACAACCGCCACGTCACAGTGTTGTTAAACGGACTTTTGTGGCTTTTTATAGGGAGAACGCTTGCCAGGCGAAAACCCACCACGTCCTGGAACACTGCCGCCGAACTATTTGCTGGAAGAGGGTAAACCCGAACCACCCAGCTGGCACCACGAGGAGGTTGTTTGGCCAGCCAGCCAATCGAGAAGGAGTGATAGGGGAAACATGCGGAAGAGACTTGGAGTTAATCCTTACAAAAGGTTAGGTGGCAATGAATATGATGAACGCCTCAATTAATTTTCGCACAAGGGTTAGTTACTTTAGTTCCGGTTTTCGCTAAGTCTTCACTACGTATCTAAGGTGTTGTACGGTCACCTCTGGGGTCCAGCGTCCTGATACGCATATCCTTTCAGTGTGCAGTTTCAAGGCCCTAACGGGCCGCCGTTGTATTAGTTCCAAATATTTGGCGTGCGGAATTTAGTGCGATGCGCGCAAACGCTTCAGTACTGAACTGTGTGATCTCAATGGCTACCGCCGTACGGTTAGTATAGGCTAAGTTTAAGGCAAACATTGCGAAGTTTCTACTCCCTATTTCCTACCCATGAGGAAAAGCATTTTACGGCTGCAGCCTCCGTGAACAGCGTACCCAGGCAACTAACTAATCAAGATGTCACCTAGCTACTGTCGGACTTACCAAGCAGCTTCATCGGATGGTACCCGTGACGGTTATCGAATGATTAGAAATATATATAAGCAACGGCACAGGACTTCAGTTTCTAATACCAGAAAGGTTAAAATAAATAAATAAGTAATTTATTTTCGGCAGAGCGGGGCACGCCATTAAAATCGTAAGCATGGTAATACAAGCATGCATGAGCGGTAATTACACAGAAGTATTACGGGTTAAACAGTAACATATTTGCATGTACGCATGTAGTTGTTTATGTGTATGTGCAAATAATCACATTGAATAAGTTTGTTCATGTGTCTTTAAACTCTTGGTTTTCCTCGTTGGCTTCTTCATTGAAGAAAGATCAAAGCAAGGCTTCCTTTTATAGGACCTACAGGATGCGGGTAAGATTCCCTGAACAGGCAGGTGGCAGTGCTTTTATTAAGTGGTAAGTCACATCCGCCACGTCGTGGGGTTGTTATAGAGATGCTTGTGGCCGGTTGTACAGCAAACGCTTGCCAGGCGGAAACCCACCACGTCTTGGAACTCTGCCTGACTACCTGGGCCGCAGCTAACTCCAGGAAGTATTTCGCATACGTTAGAAGACAGTGCAAAACTGTCAGTACCAGCGTTCCTGCCAGCCGACAGGACCATTGCGCAAGCCGACTACGGTATAGCTAGTTTACCCAGTGAACGCTAACTAGGAACTTTGATCCGGGAAACCTTTTTGCCACCGTTTGCATTGGGTTCATAGTTCAAGAGGATATTTACGTTGCTATGTTTAATATACGGCGTCTCATATCTCTCATCTATTGCATGGCATTAACCCCTCAAAGGTTTCCAGGCCTACTATAATTTATCCGAAGCTGATGAATGAATTGGTCGCTGTACTTTTATCCTCGTCTGCGAGCATTCAGACTCGCTCGACTGCTGGGCCCTAGCTTTGGGATGAAAAGAGGTAATCACCTTTCAAATTTTTAAGAGTGACGCTAGAAATCTTCTCACCAACTATCGGCCTGTCAGTTTGACAAGCTTAGAATTCAAGTTGTATAGAAAGCTTATGAACAATTCGGTGGGGAACCACTTTAACAAATTTAACCTTCTCAGTGTTGCGCATCTAGGATTACGTAAGAGATTTTCGTGTCACACTAGTCTAGCTGTACTGCGTGAAGGCTGGGCCGAAACAGTAGACAGCGGCCATGATGTATATTTGTTACTCGTAGACAGTTCGGAAGTTTTGGATATTGTTTCTTATCAGCCTCAACCTAAGTTTGACATCTTAAGGGATCTTTGGCTGTGTCCTTAAACAGGGTGTCTACTTTTCGGGAAAGGAGTGAATAGTATGTACGCGTGTGGTGTAATCTTTCGCTCACACAAGCTGTCCTTAATTGCGTCCCACAGGGATCATTATTAGGGCCATCGTTGATTGCAATCTATGTGAACGACCGGCGGAATATCGCTAGAAACGTGCATTTAAGGATCCCGCTATGAAAGCTACTGTTGTTAGCATTTACTGTTACCGAAGTCTTTTATGGTTATACTGTTTGTTACCACCTGGGCTTAACAAGCCACGGTGCTCCGCTTTAGTGCCGTTACCCATTTTTTAAAGCATGCGTTACCTGGCTTGCTGCACATGACTAACCTAGTTTGATTAAACGTGTTAGCAGTTCTTCCGTTTACCTGGTCTCCGTCCCCTGCTTTTTGCGATGACAATGCCGCCGTATCTCTCGTGACGTCCGCGTTTCGTAATTACGGCATGTAAACAGCAGTTTAGGAGCAACAGTACGAAATACTTCGTGTCTATCAGGCTGTCTTGAATCTTTGCTGTAACACAGTTTAAGCTGTAAATCTCTAAGGCTTTCAGGTCGGGTACCACGTACGACTATCCTTCGCCTATAGCACATCCTGTATATAGTGAAGGACTTCCAGGAATTTCTTTCGCTTCCTCAACATTAGCTTGACACTCCCTGCTTCGGCGCAAAAGTGAAGCAGAAACGAAGGCAATCCTTGCATTCCACTTGCATGGTTGCGCAATGCACCTAATCTTTTCTGTCACATTTCCACATCTTTCTCTTCACTCAGCGCAGGCACTATATGCTCTCTGGAATTGGAATAGTTCCATATGTTCATTGGACATATTTTCACTGCATTGTTTCTACGGCAATCGTTCGGTGCTACCCAAATCGTTTTAGCACGATTCGTCTTCTATCCAGAGGCTCAATCAATGTGTATTTTAACATTTTTCACCGTTGCGCTCCGCGTTTAAGCAGTGATGCTCCCTGCCAACTGGTGTTCCCAGAATTACCCCTCCAGTATTCGTTCCAACAAAGCTACGACACAATCTGCGGTTTAAATGGCTACCGCGCATCGCCGGCACTTGTCGCTAACATCCACACAATACAAGCAACTTCAACCGGCTTCGCGCAACATGAGCCATTTTTGATAAGTAAGCTAAAACAACCCCGTTTGCGCGTGTGTTTGACTTGGCACACTCACTTAAGGTAACCGACGTCGAGCATGAGACTGAAACAAAGAGCACAAGGACCACCCGCCCATTCATTCAGGTGTTTGGACAAGTGCAGCGTTTAAAGGCAACAACTGGTTATCATTAATGCTTCGAATTAACGACAAACGTGCCAAGCCAAACTATGCAGGAGTGGGCAGGGGAGGCAGTACTTGCGCAAACGAGTTCCTTGTTTTCCACCCCTGGGTATAGAGCAGCAAGTCAACTGGAAGATAAGAGATAACTCAATCTGATTAATGCGCCCTGCATTTTCCGGGCATGCAGAGCCATTCCAGTGGTCGTTTGCGTAATAAAGATCCTGAAATCTCCGATGAACCAACTGAAGTAGTCGGCCGACGGCGGGCTACAGTGCTTTGAAATAGGATCTAACACCGAACTTTCGTCCCTAAGTCTTAGGCTACGGTCAGTCATACTAACTGCACAAAGCCGTCTGCACCACCTACTTAAACAAGTACTAGCCCTTTGCGTGGGCAATGCACATAGTGTGTGATGGCTGTTAACTCATCCCTAGCTGGTGGGTTGCTCAACACACCTGCAGTCAAGCGCTAGATAACATACGAATCCATTGCCACGGCAAACCACCGGAAGAGACATCAGTACGCCGTTCACTGGACAATGAACTGATGATGCAAAGCTCCTTGCAAGGCATTGTTTAGTGTCTGTTAGACACTTCAAGGTGCCAGCCACATCACGCAAGCCAACATTCACTAAAGGGAACCATAGTGCATTAACCTGTGTGCACTAAGGTACTTAAAGCTAGAGTTCGCGCAGTAAAGGACAAGTAAGTATAACTCAAAGTATAAAACGTATTTCTAGGGGTCTGCTAGATGCTGTGCCGGCAAGGGACCAATTCATTTTGTACAACCGTTCCATGCTCTTGCACGAATAAAACAAATAGTAGGAGTATTACTTCCTATACGCCAGAGCGTGGGTTACCATAGTTAGAGTGTTTCCACGGCAGAGCATCGTCGGATATTCTGCTGATATTTCGTGCATGCTACATCAGTCAGCTTCCTTGCGAATGTGCGTTATTCATGGGAAGTCTAAATACAGTGGCATTATTATAACTATTTCCGTATAGTGCAGGCCAAGGCCCTAAAGCCAATTCCTTGATGTAACTGTTTCAACCTTCAGCGGAGTATTTCCGCGCCTTAAGTTGTCCTAATTTAAATAACTAAATACAGGTTTATATTCCCGGTGTTGGACGCCAGAAGCCGAAAAGGTCTGATCGAATATATTTGATCAGCTCTGCGGCGATCAAAGGTGCTCAACTTTGATCTTGACAAAGGGAAGTGTAAGAAGTGATAAAAGGTTATGTTAACGGTTCGACCTCACGGTTGAAACAGTTGGCGCATCTCGGCTCTCTGATTGGGGACTGAAGATCAAGGAAAACGTTTTGCTGGATACACTTGTTGATGTGGCTAAGAGCCGAACTCAGTGGTGTTTGTGCTGTGAGTTGTTTGTCCCACTCCATCCCTCTTATCCTCCCCTCCAACCACGATCTCATTATTTAACAATTTCCAATTTTGCAAATTAAATTACCTTTTTCTGCTACATAGTAGCCGGCAGATAGCTTACCGGAACGATGCACATCCGTTACCAGTAGCTCACCTGACTTGCCCCTGTTGCTTCTCGTTCCCTTTCTTCTTTTAGGTATTGCGGCGCAGTAGCTGAGGTCTTTCCCATCTCGACCTAACGTGTATAATGCATGTGACTCTAATTGTCTTTTCCAGTGAATTCTGCCTTAGCTTGCATTCTTCCTGTTTGCTGTCCTTTCTTCATTCAAACTTTTTAGTTCAGTTCTGACGACCTGCTTATCAGGTCAGCGCACAGCCGCTCGTTGCTGGATGTTCAGCTAGCACTTACTCGCCATTGACACCTAAGTATATTTTAGTCTAGCTCTCCCGCTTTCTTTTCCTGGCTTTGGCTGCCATAGTTATATTCCCTTAACCAACCAGCAAGATTTGAGTATCTGCGCATCGCTAGGTCTTATCCCCATGTGCTTTGAAGTATTTAACAACCTTATTATATGCTGACGCTGTTCCCGTTCCTTGCCCATTTATTATGGAACATTTCTTAGCTCTCTTCTGTCTAGCAAACAACGCAAATGGTCTGCACACAGCCGCTCCGTAGCCTCTCCTTTCTAGACATTTATTTATTTAATACTCGCTGCCGTGCTTATGACACTTAATTACACTGTAGTCTAGCTCAATCCCTGGCCTTGTCCGGCTCAGGCTACGTTAGCAATATTTCCTAGGCACGCTAGCATGAATTGATTAGCTGCGCATTGCTGCACCTTAGCTTCTTATGCTCTGAACTATATAACAACTTTATTGTATACTTGCGCTATCTCCGTTCGCTGTCGTTTCATCATGGAAGCGTAATTAACAAACTTCTGTTCAGTAAACTTAACTCAAATGATCTACGCACAACCGCTATATAGCCACACATTTCTATAGGTTTCTTTATCTTTATTTGCTGTAACGTCTTAGAATTTTTACATGCAATCCATCAGTTCTCGGACTAGTATTCCCTAGAACTATCCAGCTTCATGATATATCTTGGCACCCTAGCATGACTTTATTTTCCGCGCGCTGCTGGCTCAAGCCTCATGCTCTGATATCCTCAGCAACCTTCATATTTGCCTGTATTCCGGCAGTTCGCTGCACTATCTTCAATTAAACTTTCTTAGCTTTTAGTTCCTTAATCCTCTCACTTGGTCAGATAACAAACACCCTATAGCCTCTCATTTCTAGGTGTTCAGTTATGACTAACTTGCTGCCATGTCTGCGACGCTTAATTATGTATGCATCCAACATACTCACTGGCTTTTCTGGAGTAGCATACCCTAGTACCACTCGCTTACCAAACTAGAATGATTCGTTTCGCAGCGCGACGCTGCGTGTACCTTTGTTCCGCACGTTTGCTTTCCTTTAGTTGATTTTAGTACCTTTGGTTAATTAATTTTTTCTCATCTAATCAGTACATCCGGACCTCAACCACGCCGTTATAGGTGTCCGGGTTCCGTCTCGCAGCAAATGTTTCGACACCTGCTCATGTAGGATGTTAGCTCTCGCACTGACTTTTCCTAGCTCAGTCGGTCATGGCACTATTCTCTTAGTACCCTCGTGTCGTCTTTCTCTCTAGATCCCCTTAACATTTTTACTTCGCGCTTGAGTCCAATCTTCTGCTGCTTTGCCACCAATGGATAGTTGCACCTCTCTCGTTA
Organism: Dicrocoelium dendriticum; assembly: GCA_944474145.2. NCBI lineage: Eukaryota > Metazoa > Platyhelminthes > Trematoda > Plagiorchiida > Dicrocoeliidae > Dicrocoelium > Dicrocoelium dendriticum. The sequence goes on from OX104063.1 coordinate 277,316,836, forward strand.
CAAGCTAGGTATATCTCATTACTTGTTCTGCGCTCCCTATCGAAGTAGGCTGGCTACCATTGGTTCACCAACCATTGAACCGCCGCTGGTCTTTAAACTCCGCTTTCTGCCTTCGCACCCAATGGTTGCATCATAATAAACCGGTCCTGTGTGGTTTGCTTACTGGTGCAACGCTCCGTTCTCCAGGCAGATGGCAACCATCTGCCTAAACGGCCATTACCTTTCGTAGAATGTTCAAAAGATACTTTCAGCAAAATCACTGTTTTATAGTGTACATCATGTTGTCTCCTTGCCTAATGTTATAACATAGGACTATACCATTGTTTGTTTCCACGCCCGTTATTTGCGGTCTAGGTTGTCCATCACTTTTCCTTTTCTCAGAGGTCCGGAACTTTTGGGGACCTGGGTTTTGAATAAGAAAAAGTGTGTTCGCCCCGGAAGAGGACACAATAACCCACAAGTACCTAAGAAGAAGGTGGATGTACATTAAAGGGATACAAGGGCACTTACTACCAAGACCGTTGTCTAGTAATGATAGCTGGACAGGATGCCTTCACACTTCTGAAAAGCATACATAAGCATACATACATTTGATCATGCCTTTAGAGGCGTGTCACGTTTTACAGAGAATATACTATTTATTTATTTATTTATACCTTGAAAAATCCAGCCACAAGAAACTGACGGTTTGCTCACCTGGACACTCACAAAGACAACCCTTCGTTAATCTCCAACCTTCGATTGGCCTCAGCGATTGTGGCGGCCCTGACCCCGACATCTGATCAATTAACAGAGGAAATTGGAAGTCAACTGACTGCGAATATCCGGGTGTGCAATCAGTCGGCAGGCTGCTCTGCCAGTTGTACATTAGTGTACAAACAGATTGTTTAACGTGTTCTAGAACGCCGCAAGTTTTCACTTGGCAAGCGTTCTCCTTATAAAAAGCCACAAATGTCCGTCTAACAATACTGAAAATTGGTGTATGTGACCCGCCACGGTACAAAGTCACTGCCCACCACTACATACTGGCAAGTCGACTAGCAACATAATTCAATATATGCTTGAAAAGTTTAAGAATAAGATACTCCCTGCTTACACGTATCTTTTTCACTACATATATAGTGCCCTGACTGTGTGCAATAGGCAGGCCGGAATCCAACGTATCATCGTGCATTTACGACCTTATTTTATATGATTACTTTTACAATTTCTGCAGCCTGCACAACTCTCGTTTTAGGGCCGATTCCATACGTAGCAAGGTGTTTGTTGGAAAACAAGTTCATGTAAATGTCGATCATGTTTGCTTATTGCGACTCGATACATTTGAGAATAAACTGTTTATTTATTTATTTAAGTGGTGTAACCGTCGAATTTTGTTTGTGTATACACATGGAATTGCGTTCAGACCGGTGGCTCCAGAGTAAAATCGGTAGCTCCGTTTCAAGTTTAGTTTCTCTTGGATCGGTGTAGGTTTCCAGTAAAAACAGTCTCATTCTTTTGACGTAATAAACGTGATGTAGAAGCTTAGTGTCCATGAGTTGCGAATGATTAGATAGATATCCACGAAGCAGTAAGTTAAGTTTGAGATGAGACACGACCGCCAATCACAGCGTTGTTAAGCAGACATAATTGGTTTTCCATAGGTAGAACGCTTGCCAGGCGAAAATTCACCATGTCTTGGAACACCGCCGCCGAATCTTTTGCTCAAACGGACTAAACTCGAACCACTTATATGGCACCACCAGGAGGTTGTTGGGCTAGCAAGTATAAGGAGACGGTATGTTAAAGCGCAGAGGTGTCCAGAGAACAATATATAAATAAACATTGTTTCTCGATCAGATTGAACAGCATCTTAGGCGGCATTATCAAAAGGTACTAGCGCTCCTTTGCAACGGGCACTTTGCGTTGCTCGCCGTGGCTAAATGGTACAGAATTTTCCACGAAGAGAAAATTATTGGTGAGGTACAACTTTGTTTGATGTGACCATAGCCAGTTCATGTGTGTGCAGTGTAGAACTAAACAGTAAAAATGTATAAACTGAACTGGTGCTGCAATGGGCAAACGGGGTCGTACCTTGTACTGCAGGTATCACTGGCAGTAAAATGTAGTGCTACTCGACTTGCCAAGGTGAAGCCTTAGGCAGTGAATTTATTCAGTTGCGTCACATCCGCCGCGTCGCAGTGTTGTTAAACTAACCTTTGTGGCATGTTAGGAATAAAACATTTGCCAGGAGTAACCCACCACGTTCTAAAACACTGCCGTCGATTAAGTTGAAAGATTTTGTGTAATTGGTAAGGAATGGTACAGGCAAATGTTACGCTGCGCTATTCGAAGTCGCTTAGCTGCCGTAGTTTTGTTGGCTGTACAGACGACTTAGGCAGAGTCTAGTAGTGACCGGGGAAGATAGTATAACACCACATAGAGTCAAGAAGAATGGGGTGAAACTTTGTGTAATTGCGTTAAGTTTCCGCGCTAGTGAAGATTCCGATTTTTCTGTCCTGATACACTTCTCCGGATTGCGAGAACTTCGCTTCCAGCTAGGTACGCTGAATTTATGCAAAGGTGCTGAGTGCGATTGCATCCTTGTTTAAGCCTCTGTGCCGTGCAGGAGCTTAGAATGTTACTGATGCTTTTCGGACCTCGGATAAAGGGAACAGATTGTAAATGTTACAGCTACCACTGACTGGGTAGGGAACTTATTCACGCTGAGGCTCAGAAACACGTATAAAGGTTAAGATAGATTAGGCGTGCAACAGGCATTTGTGCATAAGGATATATAAAGCTAATTATTTACGATGAGCAGAAAAATGCTTGTTGTATTAGGAGATGAGTGATTTGTAGGATTGGTTGTAGCAAGGCAGTAGAACGGAAAAGGTCAAGCATATTTATGTCGTCGGGCAGAGAACAGCGTCGTGCGGATAATTGATTCTTTCTAGGGTGCTGAGAGAATGACGCTAAGGTTAACTGAGCTGGTGAATATCAGTGAGGTAGCTGGAATCTTGTACAAAGTAAAGATTTAAAAAACGTACCGATTAATGGGTATGTTAACATCAGAAAGTGTGAGACTAGAGCACCGCAAGATGGAAAAAACAGCGAAGGTGTTGGCTTTAACCACACTAAAAGATTCCTAAGGAGATTAGAGGTTCCGAATGCAACAGAGGTGCGGGAATTTTTGTGCCAAGTTGCCATATACCTTGATCATAGTAAGATTTGTTCGTGGACGAAGTTTGAAGGAACCTACAGCAGTTGCAGTAGAAGACCTTAATAGTAGGGTCGAGGGCCATAGGCTGTTTAGAATGCGAGAAGGTTCGAGCGTCTTGTAAGGCTAAGGAATAATATGAGAACGAACTGTTTGTAAGAGATTGATGCAGAAGATTATGGTCGCAATGGCCCGATGGCAGCCATCAGATGTGATAAAGAGCTCCGCGAAGACAACGTTAGTACTGACGGTTTAAAGGAAAACAAGCTAAGTTCTTTCGCTTAGGTGAAGTCAGATGGTATATAAGCTTTTATGTTGTCGGATCCGTTTTTTCAAAACCACTTAAATAACGTTAAGATTCAAAAGCATGAAAACACTTGACTGTATATGCCTACGTAGAGGGGAAGGAAAGGAGATTGCATTGTCGGACTCCCGTACGATGCGCGAAAGCCTGCACCACAACTACGTGTATCTGTGTAGATGGATGCTTGCACGCGTATTACTGTGAACTTTAGCACCATAATAACTTGTGGTCGGTTCCAGTGTGTATAAAATATCACCCGATGATAGGAAGGGCGGGAGTGAGCTTGCATGGGGCTTCCTGATTAGCAAATATAGAAAGGCGTGCTTAACATTCAGCTTTGCAACTGCAGGGGCTCTAGATCGAGTTAAGTTTACTGACCAGGTGATGATGGTGTACATCGCTGAACGCATTAATGGCTAATGCAGCCCCATGTTTTGGGGTAACTAAACACGATGGAGCAGTATTCTAGCGAGGTTTGGGTGCCAGTCTAGCTTCTTGCAGTGCCCTGCATTTGAATGTGTAACTGCTGTGAGTTTTCGGGTGCTGAGCCATATCACACTTGTCTTGCAAAGTTGAAAGCACTGGATTGATATACACCTAAATTCCAAGCTGTGAGAGCATTGCTAGGCGGTATGCCTTAAAGCGTTAATGTATTGGGCGGCGTAGAGCTTCAGTATGAGAAAACGATGCCTTTCGCAGTTAGGGAATGCAAACTCCCACGCGCTGCATCAAATACCAGTGCACTGATCCTGATCTGGGTCTGGGTAAGGCCGGCTTGCATGTTTGATTAGTGAAAAGAGAGCACAACTGTGTTTTAAATAACGAAAAGGTAGGGCTTCCTAAGCTAAAGCACGTGGAGTACGTCATAGATATATAGCAAAAGCAGCAATGAAGCTGGTGCACGCCCCTGTAAACCCTCACTTTTATCTAGTGTAGAAAGTGACATAGATCACCCATCATTACTGCTCTGCACATGAGTAGGGACCTGAAGCAAACCAATTGAACAAACAGCCTATAACTCCATATGAACCAAGCATAACTAACAGTTTAGTGTGGTTGTTCAGTTCCATGCAGATGCTCACTAGTGCTAGTTTAGCATCCATCTGTGCAGCCACGTGGTTCAGGAACTGAACTTGGCAGGTCTAACATGCTTTGGATGGTTGCGAAACGCGTTATTTTCTATTTGTAATATTGCGACTAGATAGGAAATATAGCATGAGTTCCCTACCCAGTCGTTCCAACACGCTGTAACCTAAAGGCAAGTGGCTGATCAGGCGTACTTTTCCTTGTTTATTATTCTGCGACTATTGCATGGAGCACGTTTGACGGGCAATCTAAGCCGGATTAACACAACGCTTTTGAGAGATAGCGCAACGCGCATTATCTGGGTTCATGAACATGGAACAGTGCTGGGATTAAGGTGGCTTGTGGTCAAGCTTGGCAGCACACAGTTTCTAGATCATTCGCTCCCCTGTGCAGATGGCACTATTCGGATAAGCCTTGCTGGTGGCGACAACATATTGTTCTGGCTTTGAAACGCGGAATATGGTATGAAAAATATTCTATGAGCCTGATGGTTTCTCGTAAGCAGCATGATTACAAAATGATCCGAAATTTTGCGGTCAACGTTCAGAGGTCGGCTAAACACTACTATGGGCTTATGCGGGTGCAGAAAGTAAAAATATACCCACAGCGTTGACACGGCAACGTGTAGTCAAAGTTCTGAAGGAATTGGTCAGCAATACAATCACAGTAAATCGGCAACATGCTAGCTGAGACTTTGCTAAAGCGTACGAGTGGCTGCTTGTTTTCCAAAAAGTTCAACGAGCTGACAGTGACTCTTTATAACCGTTGACGTAGCATCTGGTAAGCAGTTGCCTACTAGTCAAAATCGTCTCAAAGGCTTTAGAGGTGCTCGCTGTTCTAAAGGACTTAAAACCATGGCATTCATCAGGCCCAGATAACCAATATACGAGTATGTATTTTAGTGTTGACAAGGCAAGGCACAGTTTTGATGTTATGATGGAATGTGCAACATAGTTACGAACGTATAAGAACGGCGCAGGTTCATTAATAAAACTGGTGCGAATAAAAAGCTTCTCAGATTTTAGCTTTGGACGATCGTCGAACAGTTGTGGTATCGAAGTAACAGACGACTTTGTTGCGCAAAATAATAAACTTGACAAATGGGTTGGCAAGAGCCAATGTCCGGCAATGTTTCGCTAACAATGGCCCTTGCGCACAGGTTGGGTATAACGGTTTGTTACAGTTGCTTCCTTATAATGCATCGGTGTGGTATTTGGTGTAAATTTTTGGAATTCTTCTGAGCGCGGTTCATACGCAGTTACATTTTACAATTGACCTGTGGATTGGGAGCAGGTGGGGTTGTTGCCATAAACCTCCTTTGCTAGTCCAACCTTTTCAGAAAAACAACACATTATTCACAAAAATGTGAAATATTCATCTATCCAGCTATTCAGTATGTGCAACTGCAGTTGTGTAGAGCTGGATTTCCCGGCTAGCGGCAACTGTCCCCAGAAATAAATAGATAATCTGCCGAAAAGTTACGACGTGTTGGCCAAAGCATTGTCTTCTATCTACATCTAGGTTATCCAACTGTGTTTTAATGAGAGTAACCATCCGCCTATCTGTGTAGGGACCGGCCGGCGCCATTGTACGGATCTTCACTTGCCAACGGATTGTCGACATAATCCTGCTGTCCATTAGTTACTTATACAACACGTCTTTTTGGGCGAGGTGGAAACCAGCTGATTGGAATAAATTCAAGTGTTATAGCCATCCATTGGGTTTGTTTTAGATTCTCACCCAATAATCACACAAGCGTTAGCCAGACTGGCGTTTCTCTCAGGTGTCCAAGAAGCTCAGCATAGATTAAGACTGTAAACAGCTGGCTGCTACTAACTTGACTCGGTTTAGAACAGCCTGGCATCGTCGAGAAAATGTCAGGTGTTTTCAACCTGCTGCGTTTCCTTAACAAAACAGCTTGGCGTCTTGGTAAATTATACAAATAGAAGTGTGTGGCCGTTAGTTCAGCAAGGCATTTGAATCGGAGTAGCACCGTTTTTTGTTAGAGAAACGGATTTGGTTTAGTCCCCAGCTTTATCTGCTTTCTTAACTGCCCTCATTCCCTTACGGTAAAACATCCCGTACCAAGGTCTGTGAATTTACTTTGAACAAAGGCACTGCCAGTATTGGCGTTTTCTAAGGCTCAGTACGCGTTCCGTATGGATTCCCCACATTTATAAATGACGGCGCTTATACCTAACGACCAGTCCTAGATAATTGCTGTCGACTTACAACTTGTTAGCATGGGCGGCGGGACTTCGCTAACTGCAGCTTTTGCCAAGGTTTGCAATTGTTTACCGTTGTTGGGCTTACTAAGGAACACAAGCATATGTCATTCCTAAAGCCGCGTGATAAGGATGTTACGGTGCATATAACTGTGCGTCACTAACACTGCAGCGTGAACGAGGCCCTTGCGCTAGATTTCACTGTGAATTGTGACATTAAGTCCTTCCCGCAGTGCAGGCATGTGGTTAAGGACGCGCGCCAGGGTTTACTTTGACTCAGAAGGGTGCTTATTTGCATCAAGCAGAAGACCTTTCTGGCCGCGATGATAGTCGTAGCAGCCAATATATGGAGTCCAGTGTCCCGGCACATGCGTCTCAAATGCCAGAATCTGTTATTCGTATTAGAAAGGGTGCAAAGCCGGGATACCCTAATGATAAAATATAAGCATGTGTTATCGTTTGAAGAACAGTTAGCTAATTTTGGTTTCTCGTTATAAAGAGACGCAGAGTTATAGGTGGCTTAATAAAGACGTTTAAATTCACGATGGATCTCAGTGGTCTTAATCCCATAAAGCAGTTTGAACTAGCCTCATCAGAAAACTTGTCAGCTCCTTGCGGGAAGTAAAACAGCAGGTCTTGGATAGGTAGATTGGAAAGTAATTTGTTCCTAGTCAGAATACACTTCCCTGCGCTTCGTTGGAATGTGAAACGGTAGAGTAATTTAAACCTAGCCTAAGCAAATTCGGTTGGTCCTCGACTTAGAAGTTCCACGATATTTTGTGACTGCTTCTACCACCATGACTACATGAAAGCGTGTTTGATGTGTTGCAGTTGCTCCTGTGATTCTACATTATAGGAGCAAGCACGTGCTTGGGGCTAATTTCTTTACTGGCAAACGAAATTGGATGCACCTTAGGCGAAAAATAGCTTTGTTGCTGGAACCTGTCTTTCCTTACGTAATCACTTACCTTAAGGTCGGTCAGCAGGCAGCATTTGTGACATTCGCAATAGACACTTCATGTTCATTGGAAAAGCGTCTGCAAGGCTCGAGCCACGAAGTTGCTCCACGATTTTATTAATGGGCATCCGGTGGCGCGTGCTTATTGCGCTTACCTGCGCGTGACGAAGCTTCAATTGTTGCCTAAGACAGTGTGAGTACTAATCCGAACACTCCGGCTAAAGGTGCCCAGTTTGACTGTCACAAACTGCAGCCAGCAATGCGCTGACTGCCTAAGTAGTTTATTTAAAACCTCCAAGTCGCGCGCGGACAAGTGAGGTCCGCTCGTCACCGCAGCTTGTCAAAAGGATAACTTGTCTAGTCACAGAACAACTACAGATGTTGTAATGGTGGCTGGTAGTTTAAACGTTAATTTGAAAATTAGCCAAAAGTGGACTTGCACAAGAGTGTGCAATCAGTTTGGTTGTGTACAATTGGCAATTAATTATGGTAGGTTTGGAATCTAACTGAAATTAGGCTCCAACCAAGCCAGTCTCCACTCGTAGTAATAATACCTAAATTAGCATTCAAATTTCACAAAATATATACTGTCATTCGGTGAAAAAATAACAATAAACAGACACTGAATATTGTATGTTCAGCCATCATGTCCTTTAAAGCTTTGAAGCAACTCTAGGTTTCAGTAATTAGTTTGGAAATTCGGTTGCAATCTAGTGAATTTTCTTGGAGGTAAAATCTGTTCAGAACTTTCATGAGAATTTAAAGTTGAATTATCATTACTAGTAATGCACTCAGAAACAATTGACAACCGACCAGAATCGTTGTATCGTATCTGATCATGCAGTTTATGTACAGAGCAATAATCGGGA